>JAVGWX010000002.1:46883915-47441415 GCA_036924085.1 Ariolimax columbianus | reverse complement strand
GATGCTATCGTTAACACAAAAGATTGATGCAATAGTCTCTGGGCTTCTGTCATTGCCATCTCATCCTATTTAACTTCACGCGAGTCTTTTACAAAGATGTATCTCATGGTTGAGCGACAATCCAAGGGTCACCAGACCATCAATTTTCGTGCCAGCCACGCCCATTTGAATATTCTTAACAAAAGAATGTTTTACTGAAGTTTGGTGCCTGACTTGGGTGTGAATTCAGAACGCTAGACAGACTGTCGGCGTTCTTTGTTTCATTGCCGTTTGATCATCTCGACCCATCTCTGCATCTTGGCTTGGCTTGGCTTGGCTTCGTTCGTTCTCAATCTCCCGCTACCAAACCCTGAAAGGAGGGCTTAAGTCGCAGAATGTAGTCGAGAGAACGGAATGCGTTGTGTCGTAATTTACAGCTTGACTGCGATATTTGCACCTTTCGGTCCAACACATCCGACTTCAGCAAGCATTTTTTGAGTACCGCGTTAGCATTCCCGCTTCAATCCCTTCTCCTTAGCCAGTCTGCCCTGCTGCAGCCTGTTATCCAGGATCACCGCGTGGAGGTGTAGAAGGGTCTTGGCAGCTCTAGCTCGCTGGCCCTGACGCTAGCAGTTAGCTATCAGTGGCTGACCGCTGCAGCTCATGCGCTGCTCAGCATCTTGATCCCATCTCTGCATCTGATTTACATTTGTTTCATATCTCGCAGAAATATTCCTTAGCTGGAAAGATGGTATTGCTGAAAGTGTGAATCCGTGCCTTGATCTTGTCATCAGCTGAAGTATTGAATGGAGTTGATTGAGTAGCAACATCTAATGCGTGGAACTTCTCCATTTAGTTTTGTGTGTAGTTCATTTCTTGGCCAAAGTAAAGGTACACATTCACAGTTGTAATGGAAACATTTCCTAGCCATAATTCATCTCTTGGTCAAATAGTTTGTAGTATTTACTGGGTGTTCTTCCTTTTAATCGTTGGGCCAACTGCCAGGTTTGCTCCTATAAATTCATTTAGGCATTTCTGGCCTTCTCTGACATTGTTACTGATGTTATCAGCAAACCAGACGAATGAGCAGTTTCATCTCGAAATTGGTGCTCTTATTTATTCAATTTTCTAAAGACTTTTTGTATATGCTGGTGTGAGTTCTATAGGACAGTTTCCTATTACCTTGTCTCTCTTTGTATTGGTATATTGATATATTCATGCAAATGTATTATATATATATATATTCTTCTGATTCGTTTCACTTCCGCATTCCTTACATTCACATCTGCCTCTTTGAAAACCATTTCTACCTTCTAAGATAAGACTGATACGTGATAACCCTTATGACTTCCCATTACCTCAGCAGTATATGTGATCAGGTTACCTATCCCGACCACATTTTGGCCCTTCAGATACAAGAGTTTCGTTCGGAGGACTTCACGTAGCAGTTAAGTACCCTTCTCTTTCAGGACCTGGCTTGAAGCAGATTGGCTTGTGTGTACCTGACGAACGTTGCTAACAACCCGGATATAAATAAACGACTTAAAGCTGACGTTCCGTTTGAAGACTTGTAATTATGTAGGCTAAGTAAACGAAACAAACCATCATCCACTTTATTTCTTCCGTGCTTAAAGTTTCTATTTTTGTATTCTTCGGATAAAGGGCAGTCCCTGAGTGTCTAGACTAGAGGTCTCAAACTGGAACGATCCTAGGGTTCAACTTATTGTTGTATTGCCCGATCAAATGTGGATTCTTGTTTATATGTATGACATTCTATCTGAACCTGATATTCATTTATATGTGACTGTTTTTGTTTTGTTTTTTATTATCTACAGTTTTTTCATTGAAATCATTTGTCTTGTATAGGCGTCTGTGCTATCATGCTATCAAGACTTCGGGGCCTGTCTTTTCCCAATTCAAGATAACAAGTTGGAAAAATAGTGAGAGAAATGGCATCACAACTGTGTATCACAACAGGGCATCACAACAGGGCATCACAACAGGGCATCACAACAGGAAATCACATAATATGAATAATCGTGCAGGAGTCGTTATGTAGTAACGGTTAACAATGTAATTAACGATTAAAAACTTATTTGTGTTTACTCGTCAAGCAAACATTTTTACTCGTTACAGACGAACAGTCGACCGCTTTTGCCAAGCCCTGCCTATAGTGCTTATGTCAACTAAGAGAAAGCTAATAGATGCACTGTTTGTTTCTACATTGTTACAAAAAAAAAATCTTAGTACTTACCAGAATCACATAAGAGTAAGATCCAGAGCTGTGAAATGCGTTGTGTGATAAGTGCAGCCGGAAAGACAATCCGTGACCGAATCTGCATCGTCACGCTGACGCAGACAGTTGGACAAACCAGTTAAGTGTCTACATTGTTGCTCAACAAATCAAGTGGTTTGGTCATTTATTCAGAATGCATTTGACCAGCCCGCAGCGAGAGCATACCAAATGTAGGCATCTGGTCCACGGGCAAGAGATCCACTGCGACGTCGGGGATCAAGGGTGTCTCTGACTCTCTCAGGAAATGACGCTTAGGTCAGCACAAGCCTCCAACTTGGCGATAAAAAGAAAGCTGCTCATTCCGTCTCTCTGCGAGACCGCATGACAAGAACAGTGGGACACAAATATTCAAATGTGTAGTTGTCACAGGCTGTATTCTTCTTCTTCTTCTTCTTCTTCTTCTTCTTCTTCTTCGTACGCAGTCAGACAGTAACCATTATTTTTTGGAAAAAAGCGGCGGTCATCCTGAGGCTGTCGCCACTGCCATAGAGCTTGTCTTGCAGTTCCACTGGTGATGGCCACATCTGCTCTCTCTGATCCTCTATGTTGGGCAGTTCTGCAGCAGATGTTCAGCGGTCATTTTACCGGTACCGCACGGGCATTCGTCGATACCACCTATCTTCAATTTGTTGAATAGGTGGTACCTCAGTCTATTGTGGCCAGTGCGAAGTCTGAAGACAACGACCTGCTCTCTTCGGTTCAACTGGTAATAGGCATCGTTTTTGGTGTAACCAGTATGTTCGGTTTCCCATTTGGTCATGTATCTGGCTTTGATAAGCCGTTTTGACTCTTCGTACGTCATATTGGTATCTGTTTGTGGTAGTCTTGCACCTTCTTTTGCCAGTCTGTCTGCCTCCTCGTTGCCTTGGATGTTGCAGTGTGACGGAACCCACTGTACCACTACCCTTTTTGGTGCGGACTGCTGGCACAGTTTGCAGAGTGCTGCTCTTAAGTCATTGAGCTCAGTGTTTTTCTGGCTTTTTAGCGCTGTGACTACGGTGAGAGCATCTGTCAGCAGGACTATATGGCTCTCATTTTCACTGTGTGTCACCATTTCTTCCACTGCCGCCCTCAGTGCCTCTGCCTCCGCTCTGAAATTGCTTGTGTACTTACCAGTAGCGAATGACAGTGTTATTTTTCTGCCATTTGGTAGGTTCAGGAATGCTCCTGCCCCTCCGTTCTGTGTAGTGTTTGTTACAGAACAGTCGGTGTATGCATGGGTCCAGTCCATGCTTGGGTAGCTTTTCTTTATGAAGCTTAGGGTAGTATCTCTCCTTTCTTTTTCAGTCTGGCAGTTTTTGTTTGCAATACCTGGTATATTTTCCACCACCTCTGGAAATATATCCTGCTTCCAGGTAGGTTTTCGTACAGTAGTGATGGGTTTTGGTGTTGTTAGTGCGTTTATGGGATCTTCGTGCATCTTTGCTTTGGCTATTTCTGCAAAGTTTCTCCGCTTTAGTTTCCCATTTCCCAAATTGTTTAGTCTCTGGTGCATTGGATGGTCAGTCAGTCTTCGGAGTTTCTCTGACTGCAGCTGGGTTCTGCAGTCTCTTCTATCGGTCATGGATTGCAGTTTTGTAATCTTTTCAAGCTCTACAATTGGCGTTGACTTCATGCCACCTGTTATAATTCTCATGGCTTGGTTTTGAAGTTTGTTAACTTTATCGAAGTTCGCCTTCGCTGCTGTTGTCCATACAATTGCCATACTCGAGAACTGGTCTCACTCTTCCAGTGTACAGTTTCTTTAGTATACATTCGGCTGCTCCCCAGCTTGTGCCAGCAAGTTTCCTCATGATTGCCATTCTTTCTCTGGCTTTCATTCGGTTTCTCTCAATCTGACTTTTCCATGTCATGCGCCGATCAAATGTCACTCCCAGATAGGTTGGCTTGTCGTTTGGCTGCAGGATTTTGCCATTTAGACTTAATTTGGTACTTTGGGGTTTTAATGAAAGCGAGAATATTGTGCATGTGGTTTTCTCCTCGTTTATTTTGACCAGCCATGAGTTCGCCCACTCTTCCAGCGATGTTAGGGCCGTCTGCATCCGATTTCTTGCTATGGTGAGATTCTTTTCAGAGGTCCACATAGCCAGATCGTCTGCAAACATTGAGCTATGGACTCTTCTTGGTATATTCTCTGTGATATCGTTTATATATACCAGGAAGAGTGTGGGTGACAATACTCCCCCTTGGGGTACTCCCTGCTCGAGTGTCACCTTTTTGCTCATCTGCCCTTGTACTTGGACTCTGGCCGTTCTTTGTTTGAGGTAGTGGTTGATCCACTTGTACATCTTCCCACAGACATCACTTCTTCTTAGCTTGACTCTAAGTCCGTCCTTCCAGACTTTGTCAAATGCCTTTTCCAGATCCACCCAAAAAGCTACTGTGTGTTTCTGTGCCTGGTAGGCATCTTCTATCTCCTGGGCTATGAGGATGACCTGGTCCTCAGTGGATCTGTGCTGTCTAAAGCCGGCTTGCTGTGGAATTAGTATTCGTTTTTCTTCCAGATGCCACATCAGTCTGGTGTTTATCATCCGTTCCATCAGCTTGCCGACACAGCTCAGTAGGCTTATGGGCCTGTATCCATTTGGATCTGTTTTGTCCTTTCCTGTTTTTGGTACTGGTACCAGTATTGCATCTTTCCATGCCTGTGGTACAATTCCCCTTTTCCAGCTTTGTTTCAGGACCGATAGCAGTTTCTTCTTCGCTGTTTGGCCCAGCCCCATCAGCATTTCGTTTGTTATCCCGTCTTTTCCGGGAGATTTCCTTTTCTTTAGTGTTCTCATAGCCTCTTCCATTTCGCGCATTGTTAGTTTGGCCATCATGTGCTCTTCAGGAGCCGTATTTATGTTTTCGTGTCCCTTTAGCTCTTCGCTAATGTCTGTATGCTTGTCTGCAGGGACCTCGATGTGGTTTGCTCTGGCATAGTGATCGACAAAGGCGTTTGCGGCTTTCTTACCTGTGATCAAGTTCTCGCCCTGCTTGATAGTAATTTGTTTATTTGACGGGGTTTCGTCGTTCATGGCTCTGACTAGCTTACATAGCTTGTTCCCGTCTTTGTCCAGGTTTAGACTTTCCGTTTTATTTTTCCAGCTTTCTCTTGCTGTTTGTTTGAGAGTGTGTTTGTACTTCGCCGCGGCGGCTTTGAGGGCGATGTTTGCCTCCATGGATTTTTCTCGCTCTGCCATGTTCCTAGCATTTGTTACTGCATCTTCCACTTTCTGCAACTCATCATTCCAGTAGGGCTTATAGTTTTTCCTAGCTCCTCTTGGGATGGTTTCAGTGGCGGCTTGCATTATTGCCTTGCTTAGGCTCTCTACCATGGGCTTCATTTTGGTGTTTCGTGTGTTGATGGTTTCACACAGCCCATCTGTCAGGATTGCAAATCTGTCCCAGTCGGCTCGTTTGTAATTCCAACGTGGGAGCGGTTTTGTTTCCTGTGGGCCTACTTCCATGTCAATGGTTAGCCTGATCGGCCTGTGGTCGCTACCTGCCAGTTGGTTTAGCACCTGGCGGTCTATTTTATGGTGTATGTCCTGTGTGGAGAAGGCCAAATCTGGAGTCGAGGTGGTATGCCATGTTCTTGAACAGAAGCTAGGGCTATCCTCCGGCCTATTGATTAGGGAGAGATTTGCATCTATCTCCCAATCTTCCACTTCGTCACCTCTGCTGTCTGTGTCAGAGTATCCCCATCTCTCCGAGTGGCTGTTGAAATCTCCAACTACTATGCAGTTGGAGTCTCTGACCTCCATACTCGAGAGCGATAGGTCTCTATTTGGTGGTCCGTACAGATTGAAAATGCGGAGCTTCGTCTCTTGAGCCATTATGTCAACTCTTACAATTTCTGCTTGTCCGGTGTGATTGACAGATACCGCGCTACTCGGTATGTAGTTTCTGGTCAGTATCAGGACCCCTCCTTTGTGGCCTTCTCTATCTAGACGGAAGGTCTGATATCCTCTGATTGAGAATTTATGGTTATTGTTGAGGTGCGTTTCCTGGATACATGCCACGTCAATCTTACCTTCATGCAGGTGGTGTGTTAGGGAAAGTTTTTTGTTAATGGCTCCCTCCGCATTCCACTGTAGTATTTTGAGGGTCTTGAGGTTTTGGCCAATAGAAGTTGCCCCATAGCCATGTGCCTTGACTCCACGACGCAGGGGTGGGTGACCACCAGTAGTCAAGGGTGGGCCCCTTCGAGGCGTGAGGCCCGGCACTATCGCTGCCTGGCGGGACTCCGCAGGATGAGCGCCATGCGTTTTTCTAATAGGTTGTACTGCCATCATACTGCGATTTACGTTGCACTGTTTTGTTAGGCTTGCGGCCCCGTGCATCCGATTTCAACAGGCGTTTCTGTAGGGATGCCTTCCTTAGCCTTTGGCTGTCCCCAGCCTATCTGCAAGGCAGCAGTTGTTTATGATCAGAGTTGTCTCTCTTATGGAAGTTGTCTTACCAGACTATCGAGTCTTCACTACTCGTGTCTATAGGGTGCAATGATGATATGTGATATGATATATGAGATGGACTGGTTACCCGGAAGAGAGGCAGTCCAGTGTGTCTGTATCCCAGGATCGTCACGTCCTGCCAGAAACGTAGCATTTGCATGTGAGTGGGGTATCTCTTTTCCCTTTATTTTCTTGGCTTCTATGCAGGGATGGTACGCCTAGCATTCCCCGCCACCTGGGGTGTTGACACAGTGGGGCAGGTGTGCAATGTCCGCTGGTCTGCATCTCTACTGCGTCCAGCATGGTAGTTATATGGCTGATAACGTACAGAGGTAGATATCGTAGCCGACGTGCATTTAACCAGAGGACAAGCCTGGTAATGTCATAGAGATGTTGTTCGCCTGGTGTGCGGACAGCTCTCATGGTCAGTGGTTGAGTCTCGACAGTTCACAGTGAGGTGGCTGCTCTACTGTTTTCGACACCCTGACCAGGTACTAAGTCTTTAGTTGGTGGTTTCGCACCCCATCGCCGTATAAGGTGAGTATCAAGCAGTTGTCCGCCCGCTTTGATCGGCGGACGGCAAGGACCTCTTGCTGCGGCTCTACCGGCTCTGGCTGGGGCGCAAGCCCCAGGTCCCGAGCGTGTAGGAGCCTCCCATTGCAGTGGTGCTGAGATTTTGGGCGGGATTGCGGCTTACAAGGGTTCGGCCATAATCCCCCACATGGTAGCCTCGCGCCATTGCAATGCCATACCTAAATAGCTAGGGTTCTCATCAAGCTGCAGATTGGTCCAATTTAGCATTAGCTTAGAGATCTATGGTTTGAGAGGGACAAGTTTGTAACTTACTTACTTGAATACTTGAAATAGTATCCAATCAGGCAAGGCTGCATGATGCCAAATATCCAACAGCTGTTTGAATCCGTGTCTGCCATTCACTCTGGAGTGCCATGATGGCCTGAAGGCGTAGTGCAGGTCATCTCTCCATCACGTTGGTGGGTAGCCATGGGGAGAGGTAGCTGTATGAGCAGCAGAAAGGCACCTTCCTCTTTCATATATCGTCAGCCATGTGTACCACATGGCCCACACATCTGTACTGTCACATTCACGCGGAGTCAACGACATCCCAAAACTCTGTTTGATCGCCCGGTGTCGCAATTTCGGATATAGTCTCTTAGGGAGATATTTAGGATTTGTCTCTCCATTGCTCTTTCGGTAATACATAGCTGCTCTGTGTTTGATTTGCGCAGACTGCAGACTTCATACCTATATTCCATTCCTGGGATAGCCATGCTATTGAAGGTGTAAGCCTTGGCTTTGACGTCCATCATCCGCTAAGGTATCGGTTTAATGCAGTTGAAGCTGAACCAACCCATAGCTCTCTCGCGTGAGATCCCCTTATCTTGCTACGTAAAGACATTTCTATGGGCTCATTTCCCTTGTTGGGAAAAAAGTGTTTAGTAGAAATTGAGTCATTTTTCTATTAATGTTCAAGCCATTCTCCTTGTTTGTCTCATTCTCCTCGTTAAGGCTTTGGTCGGCTTGTGCAAAAAACTGAAGATCAGAACGTCGTCCGCATAAACGTAGGTGTGATAGCATAGCGCCATCCACGATGACACCTCAACCCTGCCAGTTTAGGGACCTAACAACTTGATATTTATTTTGTAAGTGTGTTTTTGGTTTGTTTGTTTTTTTTTGTTATTGCGTATCTTCGTTTGCCAAAACATGGCCTGGGACATGCTTCCTCTGAATGCCTACTGTTGCGATCATTTCTCCAGAAACCAACAAGACCAAATCATCCTTTTCAAAAACAGAGATAAATGCGCCTGTATCATGCCGGATATAGAGCTACGCTCTCTACCATTGTACCAGCTCATTAAAATAGAATTAACCGAATCATACGTACCGAGATTAGATGACCAGCACCCTCGGAAAATGAGCAAATACGGTGACCTTGATACGTAGATGAGGCAGAGGCCAAAGACGATGCCTACCAATATTTAGCGGCTACATTTGTACATAACCTACTGAAACGACTAAACCATGAAGGACAGTTAAGAATAAAACATTCAAAGACCTTTGGGAGACAGCTAAACCTATGACTGAAAAACCACTACAATAGACAATGGCACGTACGATAGCAAGTTTATATATATCTAAAATATTTCATTCATCATCACTACAAACCGGCTGAATATATAAGGCACATGCTTCGCCAACCAGAAAGTGGTTAGTTCAATTCCCAAAAGTGGAAGGGACGGAGAAAATACAAGTAATATAGGGATGGCACTTTGGAGTGGGTCCACTTTCTTCAACCCTTCTCTGTAAATAGTTTCTTGTCACTGTATTGTATATTGCTTTCTCTTATATTACTCTGTATAAACAGTTTTCTAACACTACTGTTAATTGTTTTCTCTTACATTACTCTGCATATAGTTTCCCCTCTTTATATCGTTCTGTTCCTCAAATATATATTATCGGATAAATTGCGATGAAAATCAGTTTGCCGACCGCAAGATAAGGATATGCCAGCCGCATGTATAGCGCCAACGGAATGCTTGAGATTCTCTCGTCTAGACACCATCTTCTTACAGGTCTCCTTTAGCTTCCGGGTGCAAAGCTTCTCATATTTAAAGCCTGAAAAACCCGTCAACGATCATTTTGGACTTCATTATTTCTCATGCTTGGACGCTTAGTTCACAGATAAGGTCACACAATCTCTTTCTTTGTGTACTGTGTTCACTTTGTCAGTCTCGTTTATGCCAGGTATTTTCCTTGTCTCTCTTTACCAGGCCGCGTTATCACTGCTCATTTCTCGTTCCAGTGGAAGCATGGTGCTGCCATCTTGCGCAACGCCTGCACTACAATATATGTGTTCCTGTACTAGTGACTTATGTAACATTGTTTTCAAATATGACCGCTCTACTCACATGAACATCTCTCCTTAGTTTTCTTTATTGCACGTGCACAGTGTTAGTATGCAAAATCACATTCATTGATTGCAAATTAGATCGCTATAAATACGGTGTTCCGTTATGTAAAATATCCTCATTGTTCATGCTAGCAAAGTGGTATAGTGCAAAATTACTGTACATTATTTCATTGCAAATAAAAACTCGTAATAAATACGGTGGTTTGTAATTTTAAACATTCTCATTTCCATCTTCCCCGTGGGTTTTCGTGTCAGTAATGGTCAAGCTATATTTTAATCCAATTTTGTTATTAAATAGCAAGCCGATTTCACACGTTTTTATTTATAGTATTTATGGATCTACAGAGTGTGTTGCCTCTTATATTGCCAATATTTTCCATATGTTCATGGCTAACAATTTTTTTTTTCGTTTGCCTTAGTTCTCTATTCCTCAAGGCGGTGTGCGTTGCACTGTGGCTTTTATTTTGCGCCTGTCGGCCCAGTGCATCTAACTTCATCATGCATTTTATGTAAGGGTCTGCTTCCTCCTGCATTTTCTAAGGGTTTGCTTTCCCTGGGTAACGGCCGGTGCTGTGATGGGGATCGAACCCAGCACCTCCGAGTTGTGAGCCGTGTCACTTAACAACTAGCCGTCCCCACTAACAAATATGAACGAGGATGAGTCAACAACTAACCATTAAATGCCATACTCTATTAATACACAAATATGAAAGTTACTTTTTTGTTACTCTCCTGCATCATCGTCCTCATCATCAACAATGCCCGTCGCTCCTTCCAAGACATAGCTAATTGACAACCCTCCTCTTGCAAGTTCGATATTGAGCTGCTCTGTCTGCCTCTATCCAGTTAAGGTGAAAGAAGCCAGGCTCCTTTTTAGTCTCTCTTCCCAGTGATTCTTGGTCTACCTCTCTTTTTCTTTCCTTGTGGATTCTATGTGAGGGCATGTCTGACCCCATTTGATCGTGACTTTCTTAGAGTCTGTCCTATCCAAACCTATTTCCTACGTTTCATTTGTAGCTCCACTGTTTGTTGTTGGCGCCTCTCCTGTAGATCTTCTTTCCTCACCATATCTTGTCAGCCTAAACCCATCATCTTCCATAGACATTTATTGACGAACGACTGGAGTTTTCTCTGTATTGCCTTTGTTGTTCTCCAAATGTCTATCCAGTGCTTCATGCAACGTACATTTTACAATGGGCTGCCGTGGGTTTGTATGTTTGCCCATGTGTACTGCTGTCTTATGAAATGTCTGCAAACAGAAGGGGCATTGTATAGTTACATCGAGTAACAAAATTCCAGCAATGGAATGGAAATATATCAGAAATTCTTAGAACAGTATAAAAGGACGATTCCTCAAATGGAATTGTACAAAATATAATCCATCAGAATACTGGACCACATGAAACGTATTCACAGTTGTGATAACAGTCAAACTTTCTTGGTGCTTTCATATTTCAAGACTAAATTGACTACCCAACACTACACGGTGTGTTTAAAATGTATCCAACCTTTAGGCCGGAAAAATACAATTACTCACTTGCAGGTTTGAAACCGTAACTCCTTTCAAAGTACTCTCCTTGGAACTCCACACACTTTTCCCAGCAGTCCTGCCATTGTTGGAAACATTTCAAGAAGGTCTCTTTGGGAATGGAGAATAGCTGGGTCGTAGTCTTCCACATAATGGCTTCTTGTGACTCAAATCGGGTCTAGGATCAAGACGCTGAGCAGCGCATGAGCTGCAGTGGCAAGCGACCCATAGCTGATTGCAAGTGTCAGGGCCAGCGAACCATAGCTGCCAATACCCTTCTACACCTCAACGCGGTGATCCTGGATAACAGGCTGCAGCAGGGCAGACTGGCTAAGAAGAAGGGATCGAAGAGTGAATGCTAACCCGGTACTAAAAAAATGCTTGCTAAAGTCGGATGTGTTGGACCGAAAGGTGCAAATATCGCAGTCAAGCTGTAAACTACGACACAACGCATTCCGTTCTCTGGACTACATTCTGCTACTTAAGCCCTTTCATGGTTTGGTAGCGGGAGATTAAGAACGAACGCAGAGGAAGAAGAAGAAAAAATCGAGTCTCTTTCAGTGAAATTTTCAGTTTGGGGAACAGCCGAAAATCGCAAGGAGCCATGTCAGCAGAATAGGGAGCCTGGCGAACCAGAAGAAGGTTGTGTTTGGCCAAGAAAGCTTGAATCAGAAGAGCAGAATGAGCTATTGCGTTGTCATGGTGGACCTGCCAAGTTCCAGTTGGCTACTGGTCTGGTCGTTTGCGTTGAGCAGCATTACGAAGACCAAACACAACATTCCTCTGGTTCGTCCAGACTCTCTACTCGTCTGCTCCTTGCGAGTTTCTTCTGTTCTCCAGGCTGAAGATTCAACGGAAAGGCTCCTGATTTGAGTCACGAGAAAACATTACGCGGAAGCGACGATCCCGCTGCACTCCATTCCTAAAGGGACCTTCCTGTAAGGCTTCTAACAATGGCATGACCGCTGGGAGAACTGTGTGGAGTCCCGAGGAGAGAACTTTTAAAGGGATTAGGGTTTCAATCCCCCAGGTTTCATTTTACCGGCCAAAGGTCAGATACTTTTTGAACAAACCTCGTATACGAAAAAGAATATTTTTGGTACCAAGAAAGAAGAGAGGACCAACCATGTAGGGAACATACAATTTTCAGAAATGGAGACCGATATACATTGTCTAACATACAATACAGACATTGACAGACAAAAGTGGAAATATACATTTTGTATAATACTGAGATATTATTCCACAACGACCTCCTCAGTTTTGGGAGATTAGCAGAAGAAGATTATTCATGTGTATCACAAAGGCTGGAACAGTTTAGCTTGGTTTGGCTTGGCTTGGCTTTTCTTGGCTTGGCTTCGCTTGGCTTGGCTTGGCTTGGCTTCGTTCGTTCTCAATCTCCCGCTACCAACTCTGACACGGGCCTAAGTAGCAGAATGTAGTCTAGAGAACGGAATGCGTTGTGTCGTAGTTTACAGCTTGACTGCGATATTTGCACCTTTCGGTCCAACACATCCGACTTCAGCAAGCATTTTTTGAGTACCGGATTAGCATTCCCTCTTCGACCCCTTCTCCATAACCAGTCTGCTCTGTTGCAGCCTGTTACCCAGGATCACCGCGTGGAGGTTTATAAGGGTCTTGGCAGCTCTGGCGCTGGCCCTGACGCTAGCAGTCAGCTATGGGTCGCTGATCGCTGCAGCTCATGCGCTGCTCAGCATCTTGATTCTAGAACAGCTTTATATATAGCACCATCCTTATGTATCATCCCTCAAAATGTTTCTGTCCTTTCAACGATCCGATAGGTCACCATCGTGCATCACCGCTTCAGTAGAAGCACGGCTCAACCAAGAGAGTTCACTAGCAGATACTGCCATCAAAGATGAAGTGTTGGGAGGTAGTTCACTAGCAGATACTGCTGTCGGGGATGGAGTATTGGAAGGTAGTTCACTAGCAGATATTGTCTTCAAGGATGAAGTGTGGCGATGTAGTTCACTAGCAGACACTGCCCTCAATGATGAAGTGTTGGGAGGTAGTTTATTAACAAATGCTGCCCTCAAAGATTATTTATTAGAAACGTCACTGTACCAGGTCTTTAATTTGTGTATGAGGTAGGGAGGCCAGCTCCATTCCTCACTGCCTTGACTTTCTCAAATGTAATCAATATTCCCATTTACATCTTGATATGCAAGCACACGTTCTACTGCTAAGAATCTGAAGTGCAGGTGCAAAAACAAATAAAAGATATATTTATCTCGTGACTACGTACAGGTGAGACTACACGACAAAGGGCTAAAACAAATAAAAGATATATTTATCTCGTGACTACGTACAGGTGAGACTACACGACAAAGGGCTAAAACAAATAAAAGATATATTTATCTCGTGACTACGTACAGGTGAGACTACACGACAAAGGGCTAAAACAAATAAAAGATATATTTATCTCGTGACTACGTACAGGTGAGACTACACGGTAAGTGTGAAAATAAATATAATGTCTACGACGATGTAAACAAACTGCAAACCCACATGAACACGCTTGGGACTACCTATGCTAAATGCAATATGCGAATTAGCGAGAACAAAACGTTAACTATGATGATCAGTAGAACACCTTGGCCACTCAAGATAAGTGTAATGATATTGCTCTTCAACAGGCCCATGAGTTCAAGTATTTGGGAAGAATTGTTTCAGCAGACGGTAGGATCGACAGGGAAATTTAGACTAGGTGTCAGAAAGCATACGCGGTACCCGATCATATATTTGGCAACAAAGCAACATAAACAATATATTTCTGCCGACTCTGTGCTACCAGTGCCAAACATGGCTTCTGTCCAGGGAGTGTGAGAGCAGAATTTCGACTTGTGAAATGAAGTGCTTGATTAAGGTCATCGGTTTTACCAGGAGAGACAGAATGCGGAATGACGACATTCGAAGTATGGTCGGCACTACGTCTTGTATCGAATACATTTCCAGGCAGTAAATAAGTTGGTCTGGTCATCTCATGAGAATGTACCCTCATCAACGTCCACTGATGGCTTACAATGCTGGTAGATCTGGCTACAGGGCAAGGGAGCGACCGCGAGGCAGGTGGATAGATGACATTAGAGTGATTGTGCAGCAACGCGGGCTCACATTCACCGTCGCAACACGCTTGGCGAAGTACAGACGACATAAGCTCTCTATGCTGCTCAACAGCACATGTGGAGAAAAAAAAACTAACTATCTATTTGTCTTGTGACGGAGTACAGGTGAGAGTACGTGGCGAGTGCGAAAACAAATAACAGGTATATTTATCTCTTGGTGCAGTACATGTAAGACTTCAATGAGAGTGCCAAACAAATAAAAGGTATATTTAACTCGTGGTAGAATACAGGTGAGACTACGTGGCGAGTGCTAAAACAAATAAAAGATCTATTTAGCTCGTGGTGGAGTACAGGTGAGACTAAACGACAAAGGGCTAAAACAAATAAAAGATATATTTATCTCGTGGTGGAGTACAGGTGAGACAATGTTAACATCCTTTTCAGTTAGTGCCGAGCGTGGGAAAAAGACGAGCAAATGCTCTTGTCATGATATCACATATTTCTTCACAGCTGATCCACAGCTGAATAAGACTACCATTAGCTTGGTTTCCGTCTCAGAGTCGTGTGACGGCATCCAATCAAATCTCAAGTACAGCTAGTCCCGAGCGCGTGTCTGGACACACTAGTTCAGGTATTGAGACCAGGAACCCGAGATTGCTTTCCCTTGAATGTAATTAACTTGGTCTAAACAAAAGGTCGCTCACGTACCTCAGGCACGTATCAGGAGGAAGGTAGAGCTGCTGCCTTAGTTCATCGTAAACTTGATTGAATCCTGGCAATATATACAGTTATCAATATGCTTGAGTGATACGGAAGACGAATGTTATTCGGCAGTGCGCAGCCTGAAAAGGATAGGTCCACTGGGAACACCCAAGCGTGTCGAAAAAAATCGACTAAAGAGGGATGTGTTCGGATCTGGCGATTTCATCATCTAAAAAGCATTGCATTTTGTAATCAACGACTACAAAAGCTTCGATACAGGATTTCTGTAAATGGGCCAGCTACAGTTGAAACCATTGCTTCAAGTTGGAGCAAAAAGGTGAAGGACTGCAAATGTCTATAAGCAGACTGTCTTTAATATGGGACAGCTTTACTTCACATTAGAGCGAAAATGTGATTATGATGAGGAGATGATGATAAGGATGGTGATGATGACAATTATGATCATGATTATGATGATAAAGATGCTGATGCTAATAATGATTATGTTTTGATGCTGCTAATTATGATGAGGGTGATGATGATGATGGTGATGATGGTGGTGATAATTAGGTTGAATATGACGTTGCTAATGATGATGATGGTGATGATGATAAAGATGGTAATGATGAGGATAATGCTGAAGATGGTGAGGAGGAAGCTGAAAATGATGATGAGGATAATACTGAAGATGATGATGCGGAGAAGAAGGGAGAAGAGAAGTTTGATGATGATGATGATGATGGGAATATATCAATATTATTAAAGATACTTCTATGTCAGACCCCTGGGAATAGCTAGTTATTTATTATTTCATTCATGTACCAGAGAATGGATCAATTGCTCCTGGTGTCCTAAGCACAAGCAATGTAATGGTACAACCTTTCTCCGTCTTCCAACTGCCACTTTCTCCTCCCTATCCACAAGCCAAGGTTTACTAGTAAAATGACAAACTACCACCGAAATACAAATTACAGGGACAAGATGAAGCGGTCCAAGACTAGAGTTATTTGAAAGTGTCAATCTGAGGTCTGGACACCGGAGACTTGAGGTCTCGATGTTAAAGCAGAATACGAGTTTGTTTTATTTAGAAAGGGGATCGGTGGTCGAAGATGCAGCTCTGTGAATGACCTGACAGCAGCCATCGACTCATAGCTGACCGCTTACATCAGGATCAGCGAGCCAGAGCTGACCAACACCATATACCACGTCCAGGCGGCGGCCCTGGAAACTGGCTGCTCGAGTGTAGCTTGGATAAGAGAATATGAATAGCAGTGACATCCAATTCCCATAACAGAAAAAGCTAGCTTAACCGGATGAGATGGGCCGAAAAGTGCAATTATTGCAGCTTCGTTGTAAACTACAATAAAACGTTACTGTGTCATTTTCATGAACACTGAAGAAATAGAAGCCCCAGAATTCAGATTATTATTTACAAAAGCCTCGTAAGTTTACGAGCTTTACATCGTAAATGAGCCTTTAGAACGTGAACTTTGGCTATTGGTGGAAAGGTGAAACTTATTTTTAATGTTATGTTGAAATTTTGTAAACAAAGTATATTATTATTGTTTGTCTTGTTTGGTGTCGGTCTTGGTGTGCAAAATAAGTTGTTATTTTGCTTAATGGTTTATCCAGTTCTGTCTGTATCTAGTACCAAGAGGAGCGAGTATCCAGTATCAGGAAGAGTGCGTATCCAATGTATCTAGTACCAACAGGAGCGAGTATCCAGTATCAGGAAGAGTGCGTATCCAATGTATCTAGTACCAAGAGGAGCGGGTATCCAGTATCAGGAAGAGTGCGTATCCAATGTATCTAGTACCAAGAGGAGCGAGTATCCAGTATCAGGAGGAGTGCGTATCCAAATCCGGTAAAATAATTGCATCAACTTAGATAAGAAGACGCTCACTCACCTGAAGTTTGCTGATAACATCAATCACAACGTTAGATAACGACAGCAATGCCTA
Source organism: Ariolimax columbianus (assembly GCA_036924085.1). Classification (NCBI taxonomy): domain Eukaryota; kingdom Metazoa; phylum Mollusca; class Gastropoda; order Stylommatophora; family Arionidae; genus Ariolimax; species Ariolimax columbianus. The sequence continues at coordinate 47,424,495 of JAVGWX010000002.1, read as the reverse complement.
AATGAATGCTGGAGCAAGCCTGACAATCAACCCACACATTAAATAGGATACCCAGTTCATATTGAATACTATTTGATCACAAGAGGAACTATGGCTAGGAAATATTTCCATTACAAATAGGAATCGTTACATTTATTTTGTCCAAGAAATTAACTACACACACAACAACAAATTGAGAAGTGTCACCCATTAGTTGATGCGACTCAGTTAAATACATCCAATATTCCAGCATGAGAAAAGTGAAGACAAGGACTCCTACTTTTAGCAGTGGCGTCTTTCCAGCTTTGATCAATTTCTGCGAGGTAGGAAACATACGTTAGGCAGATGGAGAGATGCGTTGGGATGTTCAAATGTTAATGGAACGAAGAACATCGACAGCTTATCTAATGTGCTAACTTCACACATCACCAGAAAGAGCGGGTACCCGGTGGTGGGAGGTACAGGTATCTTGGGTCGTGAGGAAGGGGTACCCAGTTTTAGAAGAAAGGCTTTTCTGTGTCGGGAGGAGCGGATATCGAGTTTCGAGAGGAGCTTGTATCCAATGCTGGAAGAATCAGGTATATTTTGCTAAAAATGGCGGAGGTGGGTATCCAGTGCCAAGAGGTGCGCGTATCCAGTACCAGGAATAGCGGGTATCCAGTACTAGGAGGAGCGGGTATCCAGTACTAGAGGGAGCGGGTATCCAGTACTAGGGGGATCGGGTATCCAGTACTAGGGGGAGCGGGTATCCAGTACTAGGGGGAGCGGATATCCAGTACTAGGGGGAGCGGGTATCCAGTACTAGGGGGAGCGGGTATCCAGTACTATGGGGAGCGGGTATCCAGTACTAGGGGGAGCGGGTATCCAGTACTAGGAGGAGTTGGTACCGGACGCGTTTAGATATCGGTCTCCAGATCATCTCAACTACAGTGTGTTTTTTTTGGTATATGTCGATTTTGCTTTTGTGTTTGTCATGGTTTCAGCAGCACAAGTTGCTATAGTATATGACCGTGTTTGTTTGTGGTTATTGAGTAATATACAAAATTGTTCATTCATCTGGCTCGGGGCAAATAGTTTTTTCTAACATCACTGAGTGACGGGCAATCAGAAAGATGTGAAGGATATAGTTCATATTCAGGAGTTTGTTGTGGTTGGATTCTGTTCAATTGATCGTTAAGCGATTATGTTCAGTTCTTAGACTACAAAAGTCGGATGTGTTGGACCGAAAGGTGCAAATATCGCAGCCAAGCTGTGAAACTACGACACAACGCATTCCGTTCTCTGGACTACATTCTGCTACTTAAGCCCTTTCAGGGTTTGTTTTTTTTTTTTTTTTTTTTATGCGTTCGCCTTATTTGCTCTAATCCCCAAGGCGGTGTGCGTTGCACTGTGTTTTTATTTTGCACCTGTCGGCCCAGTGCATCCGACTTCAGCACGCATTTTATGTAAGGGTCTGCTTCCTCCTGCATTTTCTAAGGTTTTGCTTCCCCGGGGTAAGGGCCGGTGCTGTGATGGGGATCGAACCCAGCACCTTAGGGTCGTGAGCCGTGCCACTTAACCACTAGGCCACGCCGCCCCCCCTTTCAGGGTTTGATAGTGGGAGATTGAGAACGAACGAAGAAGAAGAAGAAGAAGAAGAAGAAGACTACAAACGGGTTCTGTTTCTAATTGCAGTGAAATAAAAACTACGCCTTCAAACTGATCGGTTACTGTACAGAAATCGTCTTTTAATCCTCCGCATTGTAGGAACATTAGTGAATTGTAGTATTTTTTTAGGCCAGTACAGGTGTAAGGCTACTTAGTATTATAGGCAAGGTTAACTACTAACGCTTTACAAAAATGATGATTAACTATATACGTGTAAAGCAAACTATCACCAATAAACAAATTGCTGACAAGAAAAACCGATTGTATATATTCTGAAATAAATATATCAGCAGTTCTAAAATACAAATTACATATTAATATTTTTTTTTAGTCATATTGATTTTGACATGGCAATTTGATGATCTGGACTTTCCAATGACCTGGCTCTTCTTTCCCATGCCCATGAAGACAGATGCAAAATAAAAAATATATACTTGATGAGCTGTCGCAGACTTTGAGTCTGCAAATACACAGTGGCGATTGCAATTAACAGGTCTTGAAATAAATTCCAACCACCGATTATCAGATTTGTTGGGAGTTAAACTCTTCTACCAGATGTGTACTTCTTCTTATATCTAGATAAAAATATAGACAACAGGGAAGGCACGGTCACATATGTTAGAATACGTATACATAGGCAACGGGTGTTTTTCTTGTCTTGGAGAACTTTTGGAAATTAAAATAAGTGTAATACACATCATCATCATGTAGCTTGTCCTTTGCAGAACGTCGCTCTTACAATCGTCGATCTGTAAGACTTTCGATCTCTCGTCAGAACTCTCGTCAGAACTCTCGTCAGATCTCTCGTCAGAACTCTCGTCTTTGTCACTGTCATCTTCAGGATGTCCGTGATGTCTTATTCTTCTCTTCGGTCTGCCTTTGCCGCCTCACTTTCCAGGCGCCAAACCTTTCAGTATCTTTCTCTATCGGTCAGAGATGGTCGAACTACGGCCCGTGGGCCACATCCGGCCCGCCAACCAGTTTTTACTGCCCGGTGAACCAGTTTTGGGCTAGCCTCTTACTGTTGATTGAAAATGACTATACTCCGCTAAAAAAATATTACAAAATAACACACACCAGAAACAAAACCAAAAAGACCTAAAATGAACGATTACCATCTCACCACCTCCCACAACACCAACTAACTCTCTCTCTCTCTCTCTTTCTCTTTCTCTCTCTCTCTCTCTCTCTCTCTCTCTCTCTCATAACAATTGAGCTCTACTAGATAGTACCGATAAAAAGGAAATGATAACCTCAAATCTCTGATCGTGCACGTGGACAGGCGAAGATAGTATCGGTACCTACTTTGATAATGAGAAACTAAAAGCAATGAAATATCTTTTCTGCAATCGGGTGTTTCTGAGATCAAATGATATTGCTTTGTCTTTAGCATCGATATGAAAAAGTGATCGTGTGAGTAAGGGTGGATGGTAGGTACATTTCTATCAGAAGGAGTTGAGGTGCACAGTTGGCCTTGTGAAGTGTGTAAAGTATAAATCAGCCAGTGACATTTCTGTGCTTGTAGCTGGTGTGCACGTTTTCATGTATAAGAGTTTACATTTGTAAAAATGTTTTCCAAGTGTGGCTTGGCTTGACTTAGTTCGTTCTCAATCTCCCGCTACTAAACCCTGGCTCGGGCCTAAGTAGCAGAATGTAGTCCAGAGAACGGAACGCGATGTGCCGTAGTTTACAGCTTGACTGCGATATTTACACCTTTCGGTCCAACACATCCGACTTCAGCAAACATTTTTTGTGTATCGGGTTAGCATTCCCTTTTTGATCCCTCCTCCTTAGCCAGTCTGCTCTGTTATCCAGGATCATCGCGTGGAGGTGTAGAAGGGTCTTGGCAGCTCTGGTTCGCCTGCCCGGACGCAAGCAGTCAGCTATGGGTCGCTGACGGCTGCACCCCGAATAAGACTTAATAATTAACTACAGTACATAACATGTTTGTGTCATATATCTATCAATATAAAATAAATTGTCAGCTTCATTTTTTACACGGGTTTAAACAGCACTAAATATTCTTCTTAAAGCTCCATCCTACGAATGACAAATCAGCGCTCCTCTAACCTTTGTCCTGTCCCTATTGGTAATAAACAACTAAGTCATGAATGGACTAGGATCTTAGCTTGATCATTAAATCGTTTGTGTTTTTAATATAAACAAAGCGTCATATTTTAATAATACAGCACACCGTTTCATTACTGACTTTGTAGTGTCAGGTCACAGCTATTTACCGAGTCGGTGTGACTAGTTCCCACTAGGGCGTGGCATATTTTTGTTCAAGACGTGGCGAGAGATGGTATGGATGGCTTGAGACAGGAGGGCGTGGCATGTATATGTTAAATACATGGAGAGAGATGGTGTAGGTGGCTGGGGACAGCAGGATGTGATATGTATATGTTAAAAACGTGGATAGAGATGGTATATGTGGATTGGGACAGGATAGCGTGTAATGTATATGTTAAAGACATGAAGGAGAGAGATGGTATACGTGGTTTGGGGCAGGAGGGCGTGGCATGTATATGTTAAAGACAGGGAGGAGAGAGATGGTATACGTGGTTTGTGGCAGGAGGGCGTGGCATGTATATGTTAAAGACATAGAGAGAGAGAGAGATGGTGTGGGTGGCTTGAGACAGGAGGACGTGGCATGTACATGTTAAAGACGTGGAGAGAGATGGTGTGGGTGGCTTGAGACAGGAGGGCGTGGCATATATATGTTAAAGACGATGAGAGAGATGGTGTGGGTGGCTTGAGACAGGAGGACGTGGCATGTATATGTTAAAGACGTGGAGAGAGATGGCTTGAGACAGGAGGACGTAGCCTGTATATGTTAAAGACGTGGAGAGAGATGGTGTGGGTGGCTTGAGGTAGGAGGGCGTAGCCTGTATATGTTAAAGACGTGGAGAGAGATGGTGTGGGTGGCTTGAGACAGGAGGACGTGGCATGTATATGTTAAAGACGTGGAGAGAGATGGCTTGAGACAGGAGGACGTGGCATGTATATGTTAAAGACGTGGAGAGAGATGGTGTGGGTGGCTTGAGGTAGGAGGGCGTGGCATGTATATGTTACAGATGTGTGAACCGCAGGAGCTGTATGTTTTGAAGATTTCATTGACCATTTTTACAGGAATTACTTGATACTGCAGTAATTACGTTGGAGAGACCTAATAATAACTTTTGCCTTGCTAGTATAATGGAAAGGGATGAGGAAGGTAGAAGGCAGCAACAGATCAGAAAAGTAGTCCAACACAAATTCATGCTGAAGACGGATACACTAGGACTCTTGGCGCAGAAAAATAGCTAAACCCGCCTCATAAAGACAAGAAACACGAATCATTTTGTTAGCGCCGTTGATTTGGATATATCATGGCAAACTAGGTTTAAGAAACATTGATCAGCCTGGTTAATGCGTTAGTTTCTGCGTATTATGTTACAGATGATGGACATACGCACCACACTGTTACGCGCTGCAACCTTTCTGGGTGGCTAAGATAAATGTACTCTTATTTGCCATTTCAATTCCAATTTCCACAAATAATCGATCGCTATTCGATCAAAACTAGACCTAATGGCCGCCTAATTTATCATAGAATCACTTTAAGTAGTCCCAGAGCACAAGTGTCAAACCTTTTGTCGTTGCAGCCCGGCTGGTAAATTATAATGACCCACCTTTAGCCGCGTCCTCCAGCTGTTTGGCTTCAATGCTCCAAATTAATGCTAATTTTGAACACACTTCCGCGTCTTATTCAGCTGACAGGAAATACTCTTCAAATACGATACTGAAACATAATATTTGACTTCCGTTCGGAGAAATGTGACGGCGTGACTTTAATTATTAATTCTCCCAAAGTTGCAATCCTAAATCTGAAGAAAAGGAAAACATGGAGATGTGAAAGCTATGATCATAATCTCATCACAGACAAAAGGCGTGGAGAACAACCAGTCTGATATAATAGACCCACACTACTCCGTATAAAGAACAGATCAACTGACACTACTCAGACCGTGAACAGGCCAGCAGACTCAGATATAGTTTGTCAAGCAAATTAAAAATCAGATACACATTCACGTCCTGTTGTAATGAAAACAGACAAACATTAGAACATGTTCTCCAAGATTGTAGACTCCATGAGAGGAACAGAGAGATAGACATCTGTGAACTTAAATATAAACTATATTTTGACGACAGAAGATTGACTGAAACCGCCAAGTTTGAGAGAAAATACATGTGAGTTCTCTAGAGCGAATGGCGAAAAAGAAGATTACAACCTGGACGGACAGTGTACACACTTAGCCTGGCCTCAGCTGGTTAGCCCAAACCCAACAGGACGAAAGTGTAGTAATAGGCAGTCCGGATTTGAACCACGGACCTCCGGGAAGCGAAAGCGTCTTGCCACTGATTACATAAATCGAAGCTGTGGCAGTATTTAAGTTTGTCCCTGCAAAAGTCAGTGTGGCAGAAACGTGGGTTTCAGTTTATCTCTCACCCAGTGATGTCACTCAACCTTTGCCAGTATGTGTTTGTAAAGACATGCCACGTGAGAAATAGAGAGAATGAGAGAGAGAGGGAGAGTGAGAGAGAGACAGAGAGAGATGAGTTAAGATATTCAGCCAGCGAGATACAACCTTTCTTTTCCCCCGCCACCACCCCCACCCCCACCGAAAAAGTGTCTTAACTTGTACATCCATTTATCATTCCTCACTGACGATTCCAGAATAAATGACAAGTTTGATCCAAACATTTGATAGACTCTATAGCTTCCTAACTTTCCGTTTCTTACTATCAAGTATAGACCATACAGGCCTTGTGTTAAAGTTACTGTCTCCGTGTTTCTTCATTTCCCCTAAAAAAATGCGACAGCCGCTTTAAAAAGGCAGAATTTGTGACCGCCATTCCCCACAGATTCAACCCGTCACACTGATCCACATCTTGAACAAGTGAACAGAAACACGACACGTTCTTCTATCAGGCAATCAATGCTCCCTTGGGATGTTTGCTTGTCAATAGTAGCTAAATCTGTTGTGACAGTGGACCTGAGCCCGCACTAAGTCGACAAGGTCAGGATAATTCCAACAGAAGTAAGCAATTACACGTGTACACCGATCATCCTAGCTGCGACGTTACTCACGCGTCTCGAGTGTGGTCTGCAGAATATATTTAAAAATAAACTCCTATTGGGTAGAATACTTTAAAACATTCGGCTTTGTAAGCCTCTTCGAATGTGTGGTCAGCATTATATTTTATTTGTATTTGTAATTCGGTCTCATCTTCGTCAAGACGCCTTTTTTCAGCATTGGATATTAACTTAACATCTTTATACTGGTTTAGAAGACCCTGCAGAGTCTGTATACAACCAGTTTCATTTACATCACCTTGCTCTAAAAGCTATGCGCATCCAATTTATTCTTAAATGCATTAACTGTCCCTGCCTCCACTACCTCCTGTGGCAATGCATTCCAAGCATTCACTACTCTCTGACTAAAAATATATTCCCTATCTAATCTAGACCTCTCTTTAGTCATCTTATAGCCCTGCCCTCTTGTTATTGTGGGTTGCTGTATTTAAAAAAACATGTTATAGTCTAATTTATCCATTCCTCTGATCATCTTATAAACCTGTTTTAAGTAACCACGAATCCTCTCTCTTCTAGACACCGAAGGCCGGTTTTTCTGAGTCTTTCCTCATAACTGTCTTCTTCTTTGCTTTCAGGATCTTCTAGTCGCCATGATGAAGTCTGTAGTCTTCACCAGGTCAGAGCGGCTGCCCCACAGCTTTTGTCTCAGCTCCGCACCCTCTGACCAGGTCTGGCATCCCATTTCCCTATAGATTGGGCATTCTTGTAGAATATGTTCAGGGTTCTGTCATCCTGTTCCACATGGGCACTCATCAGTGTGTGAGATCTTCAGTCGGTAAAGATGTTCTAGTAGTCTCCAGTGTCCAGTTCTCGGGCGAAATAAGGTAGTTTGTTGATTTCTTTTGAGTTGGTGAATTGGGTCTGGCGTAGTGCTTATGTTTCTGTCTTCTCTCCCTTGGTGTATATACTGATTTCTGATGATGTTCTTGATTTCTCTGTATGGTATTTGATGATTAAATTGTGCCTTTTTGCTGCCCTCTTTTGTCCGAGCATCAGCTCTCTCGTTTCCAATGATTCGGCAATAGGAAGGTAGCCACTGGAGCGCTATTGTTGAGGATCTCTGGAGTTTTCCCAGTTCAGCTCTGATCTCTGATAACAGTGGTTCGTTGTTTGTTTTTTGTATTGTCTCTAATAGTTCTCTGCAGTCCGTGAACACAGCTATTTTTGTTGGAGGTTGCCTTTCTGTTTGAAGTATATTCAGTGCTCGCAGGAGGACCATCGATTCTGCTGTAAGGTTTGTAGACAACTTTCCTGTTGGGAGAGCCTCTTCTGTTATATTTCCTCTTTTGTGTCTTATGAATATGCCTCCTCCCCCGTTTCGGCCTGCCCTCTCTGCTGAACCATCTGTGTACACCTGTGTCCATTCCTTGGTATTATATTTCTCCTCAATCATTGTTTGTGCTAAAATTTTCAGCTCGTGGATACTGTGTTGGTCTTTTCTTCTTATTCTTTATATTTGCGTATGTTTCCATTTTCTGGATTGGTGTAGTCTTCATTCCTCCGGTTATTATCCTTAAGCCTAAATTTTGAATGTTGGTTAAGCGTTCCGTGTTTGTTTTTGATGCTGTGGTCCAGGCTGTCATGCCGTATTCAAGTACTGGCCTGACTGTGCCAGTGTATACATTTTTGAGGATGTTGCTATTTGCACCCCAGCTTGTTCCGGCCAACTGCTTCATGAGAGATAGTTTTCTGGTTCCTTTTTGTTCTATCTCCTGTATGTGTTCCCTCCATGTGAGTCTCTTGTCCATTTTAACTCCGAGATACACAGGGGTATTTTCTTGTACAAGCTCTTTGCCACTTAGAATAAGTTTTGTTACGTCCTTTGTGTTGGACAGTGAGAAGCATGTTGTAACTGTCTTTGAGATGTTAATCTGCAATCCCCAATCTGTAACCCATTTTCCAACAGTGTCCAGTGCTGTCTGCATTCTATTTTCAGCTGTTGGTAGTTTTTCTGCAGCACTCCACATTGCGAAGTCGTCAGCGCGTAGGGCACTGGATACTTTCTTTGGGAGTTTTCTCGCTATGTCTCATAACTGTAATTCTGAAATCCCACTAACAGCTTTGTCGCTCTGTTTTGTATTCTTTCCAGCATGTTTATATCCCCTCTATGATAAGGACTCCACACCTGTACACAGTACTCCAATCTAGATCTAACTAATGATTTATACAGTTTGACTATCACTTCCTTTCTCCTATGTTTAATATGTCTTTTCATCATACCTAACATTGCATTTGCCTTTTTTCACTGCTACCTGAACTTGCTCACTCACCTTACCTGTATGATCTATTATAACCCAGTATAGACAGCATCTTGGTTATATTCAGGAGTGCTTGAATGTTATTGTATGGTGATCCAGTTTTTGTTGAGTGTGTTGTTGGGTCACGTGGTCTTGCAGTTCTTATTCTGACGTGTGTTGTATCCGTGTCTTATTCTGACGTGTGTTGTATCCATGTCTTATTCTGACGTGTGTTGTATCCATGTCTATCCCTGGGTTGGAAGTACGGAGCCCTCAGAAGCACCTGCTCTACTTGGTGTGAATGGGAGCGAAGAGTAGCAGCTGAACCAGGTCAAATATACTGATCAAGACCCTTCCTCACTTCATCCTAGGGCTCCATACTATGGAAACATACTATGTTACAGCAGTCTAGCCAACGAGGTGGGAATCTATGTTATAATCCACAAAGTGACTAACTTACTGAGGCGCCTCGTATTGTTCTACAGCCAAGAGGAACCCGATCATCTTTCTCGAGTACGCCTCCTGGTGTAAGAAGAGCCACTGTAACTCGTCACTAAAGATAAGTCATCAAGAGTTCAATTAAATCAGAACGAGTGTCACCAACAACAACATCGTGATTGTTTATTGTCACCATCCTTGATCCATGGAAAGGGCCGGTTGCTTGTTGTTAACTAGATTTTGTGTCTCACTTATAAATGTCACGTCACTTTAAACTACATACACGCCTGTTGGTTATATCAGTTTGCCTACCATCCTTTGATGTGGCAACCTGATATTAGCCTAAATGATGACTATATTAGTTCGGAATTTTCATGTACATGTCAGAAAATGTATGTTTTTAAAAACCAATTCATTAACATTTTACATTGACAAATCTCCCAGAGGTGATGGCGGGAAACGTCATAACTTAACTTATACTGGTTTAGAAGACTCTGCAGAGTCTGTATACAACCAGTTTTTGTTTTTTTACATTCACTTTATCTAAAAATAGCTATCCGTATACAATCTATTTTTGAATGCATTAATTCACTGTCTATACTATTTCCTGTGGCAATGCATTCCAATCACTCATCACTCTCTGACTACAAAAATATTGCCTTACATTTCATCTGGACCTTTCTTTAATTCATTTGTGGCTGTGCCCTGCTGTTCTTGTAGGCGGCTGAATTTTGAAAAACTTGTCTAATTTATTTTTCCGTTGATTATCTTATAAAACTGTATTAAATCACCTGGAAATCTTTTCTTCTCTAGTCACTGTTGGCTGCGTTTTCTGAGTCTTTTCTCGTCACTATAGGAAGATTTCACATAGCAAGAGCTCGGCTGTTACCAGCACAGTCAAGGGCAATAGTGCATGTCTTAAACTGCTGAGTAGACTAAGTTTCAAAAGGAAAAAGCCTAGAGGAGGTACACTTCATAGCTGCGCCTTCCCAGTGCTTAGTAAGCCACAAGAAGTTAACCACTCCAATGTTTGCTAGTAATAATCAAATTTGAATCCGAAAGGCAAACTAGGGAAGAAATGGGGCGACAAGTTCTAGGGACTGGCATGTTGAATTTGTAGAAAAAAAGGCTAGCTACCTGGCATCAAAAACTAATTTTCCTGTTTGGGTGTCAGGACATGGTATTTCAGCAGTGTTAACAAATGTTAGAAAGCTTTCCGGGGTCAAAGATACAGCAGTGAAGGAACTGACATCAGTCAACGACTCAAAGCCGGATGCTTGAGTCAGTCAGAAAACAATAGCTGACCAAGACGCCATAGCTGAACAAGACGCTATTCTGCCTTCAAGTGGCGGCACTGAAAACAAGCTGCGCTCGAGCAGTCTGACTAAGAGAATAGGGATCGAAGAGTGAACTCAAAATGATGTCTAACCGAAAAGTGCCGATATCGCTGCCTCGCTTTAATTTACGACACGGTGTCACAATGTCTTTTTTCAGGACGGCCGAGGAGACTAACGTCTGGTCAACGAAAGTATACTGATCTGGGTCAGGGTCAAGTCAAATATATTGACCAAAAACTACCACCTCACAACCACGTCGTTCCCCCTGGAGACAGGCTGTTCTTCTTGACAGCCTGGCTAACGAGGTGGGGGATCGACTTGATCTCCGTTGTTGCTAGCGACAATTAGATGAAGCCAAGCATAACACAACCACCTGGAGGACACAGTCTACCTTCATCAGCATGATTGGGATGTGAGGAAAGCTGCTGAAACCTGCCATTTAACGCCCTATTCAGGGCGCACGAAAGAGTAATCTTACTCATTGTGGGTATTAACAACATCAACAAGTTTGGCGCCAGCAAAGAACCACGAAGGACGTGAAAGGCCAAAACACATTACATAATTAGATACGCAAACCAATCATTGAAACAAAATGTGACACACAAATAGACCTATCTATGTATATGTTGAAATATCTAAGGGACACAATCTGTTTTGTTGGCTTTGATACAACACTACAGGAACGTATTATTCTAGAATAGGATGATAAGATAAAAGGATTGATAGCTTCGTTCCACAAGAGCTGATTCGGTAGAGAGATGATCTATAACAATCACGTCTAACGTCAGGGTCAGGTGAAACCAAGACCTAACTTCGCCGTGTTGCTGCAAACATGCTGTTTTACAGCAACCTGGTCAATGAGGCAGGGACAGGCCATGTGATCCTAATAAAAGTGAACCATTCCAGTAGCCACAGAAAGGAAAACTAACGTTTGGTCAAGCAAAATATACTGATCAGATATGTTAGTCATGCCAGGCAAAATATACCGATCAGATATGTTAGTTATGGCCAGACAAAATATACCGATCAGATATGTTAGTTATGGCCAGACAAAATATACCGATCAGATGTGTTAGTTATGGCCAGACAAAATATACCGATCAGATATGTTAGTCATGGCCAGGCAAAATATACTGATCAGATATGTTAGTTATGACCAGGCAAAATAAACTGATTAGATATGTTAGTTAGGGCCAGGCAAAATATACTGATCAGATATGTTAGTTATGGCCAGGCAAAATATACCGATCAGATATGTTAGTTATGACCAGGCAAAATATACTGATCAGATATGTTAGTCATGGAAAGGCAAATTATACTGGCCAAGACCCTCACCTTGGATTTCCAGTAGCCATTCCTGGAAACGAGAATGTTTTCATCGCAGCCTGGCTAACGAGGTGAGGTATCGACGTGATCCCCGTAGTAGTAAGCGACACAAATGTGAAGCTAAGCATAGCACAACCACCTGGAGGTTCCCGGTCTACCTTCATCAACACGCTCTGGATGTGAGGAAAGCTATAACATACTGCCACTAAAAGTCCTTTTTCAGGACGCACATAAGTGTAAATCTACCCATTGTGGACATTTCTTCAACAACAACAACCCAGTAGTTACGTATTAAACCATAGGCAGGAGGATTCAGATATATATTCTTCAGTACGCATTGGGATATAAGAAGAGCCACTGTAACATGCCACCAAAAATACATGGCAAAGAGCGAAGAACTCAGCACATCAAGTTATGCTTCAAGCTTGAGATGACGTTCACAGCTGCTCATTTAACACAAAACCTATTTATTGTAGAATGCGGAGTGCGAAGGCTAACGTCAGAGTAGAAGCAGCAAACTGACCAAGAACCCATGCCACGTCTACCCCGTGCGCCTGGATACAGGATGTGTTGCAGAAACTTGGCTAACCAGGTAGGGATCGACACTGCGGTGAGCCTGCTGGGAAGTTTTGCATTTCACTACAGCAAGAAGGACCGAGGTCAACATTCTTCAGTTCATCCCGGGATATGAGGAAAGCCACTATAAACCAATTTCAGAGAAATCTAATGAAGAATAAAAAATGTATTACGAGTAGCCGAGAAAACAACTTTGTAGAAAGTACCCAAATACTGGTTTTTTTTTAAACTATGCAGCTTAGCAGCTTACATAACGGAGGTTTTTGTCTTTTTTATACCTGATGCTATGGATTTTTTTTCAATTGCTGGTCCATTACTAGCCCTTCGGGACCCTAAATAGGGTATCGGCCTTTATGTCACACACCGATGAAATAACAAATACCTTTATCGGTGAAACGACGTGTGACAAACTTCTTGTACAATGTCTTAGGTTTTACGAGATGGTATGACCATTTTCTTGTCTTGCTGTCTTGCCTTCCCTAAATGTAAGACATGTATTTATTTACAACTGAGTAGACTGGAGCCTGACTTACAGTTCAGTAGCGTGACGTGTGCTGCCAACAGGCTGCAATATCGCAAACTTTGCTGTTAGAGACACGCCCTCTGCCCACTCTGCCATCGATGTTATTGGATAGACAAATTGTATATATTTCATAAAATACGAGGGCAATTCATTAAATGGGTCACAAACGGCTATTTAAAAAAATTCAAAATGTGACACGAACTTGAAAACCAAAGGTTATTGCCCTACATTGTCTAAACATAAATTCCACCAATATTGATACACTTATCATATCGCTTTGTCGGTGCATACAAATCAGCAGCATAGAAGTCTTTGGTTTGTTGTCCCGGCCACATTTGCACTTCCCGTTCAACCACTTCGTTCATCGAGAAACGTCTCCCGCCGACATTGGATCATGTTGTAGGCTAAACCATGCGATTATCATATTGCAGTTGCTACACTCTCTATTGTTACTCGCCTGACAGCTAGAATCATCTCCCTCACCCGTCACACAGACGCTTCTGTTGCAATCCAAACATGGGTACAAGGTTAGCGCCCTAGAGAAGGTCTATCAACCCAGTAATGCACCACTGTACACAACAAACACTTCTCAATGTAAATACGAAGCATTTTTTCCATGAATATTCTTTGCAGCAAGATTTTTTGTCCCAACAAACAGCACAACGTTGTTCTTTGTTTGTTCACTGTCAGCATGGACGTAATTTTGTATGTGAGCTGCGCACATCCATACGCAACCTAGCGCCTGATACCTACAGTAATCAAAATGCTGGATTTGGCTGCCACCTAATAACACATTTAGAAACTACTAATTACATTTTTTAGCTGCGCCATGCTAGTTTGTGACATACAGCTTGTAGTTTGTAGGAAAGTCTTGATAACGCGATAAGACAACTTTTCTGACAGAAACAGCTCTGACAACATACAACTACTGCCTTTCGGGTAGATTGTGGACAGCCAGAGATTAGGGAAGCAGCCCAAACAAAAGCATGCTGCAGATGGAGGCACTGGCGCCCGAGCGCAGAACACAATAGAACGCAGCCGGTCGCGTAAAAATAGCCACAGACATGACTGTTTGAGATATCCACATGGACGTCTGATGAGAAACGACTACAGAGAAGAAATACTTCAACTGGCGTGCCGACCCGCGTGAACGATCGATGTGCCCGTATCTTTCTGACTTCAGTGCCACTTATCAATTCTTTTGTTGATTTTGTATCCAGGTTACGATGTTAAACTGTCCATTAATTCCCCTTAATTTCTTCTTTTTTTACCAGCAATTTTCCTTGTTGCACTAATGTGTTGGAAAGTTTTTCACACAACGTGCGCGCAAGAGAATATTTGTAACTTCCTTATTGATCGTGGCGGTCTCTTGCTCGAGAGGAAACTATAGAGTCACTGCACTCTAATACCACTGCCTCATCGGTTGACTATGGAGGGGTGTGTATGGGCATGGTAACTTCAAATCAAAGTGCTACGGGACCCATCACTGGAAGAACGGGTAATCCCTTAGTAGCTGGCCGCCTTGAAGGGGTCACCTTTACTGGCGTGAAGGTCATATGATAATGTTTTGTTTAATAACATTCTTGACATCAATCAATCAAATAATCAATCAATCGTATCCTTTACCTCGATCTGTGGAGCATGTGTCTTCAACAAGTTGACGCCGAGTCTTCTTGTCACGAGCTAAATGCGTCATCTCAGTCCACGTCTGTCCCAGGTTCTTTGATATTTACCTCAAGCTCTATCAGCCACGAATGAGTACACGTATGGTAGAGGGAAAGAGAGAAAGGTGGAAGACAGAGGGAGAGAGTGGGGGAAGAGAGAGCGGGGAAAGCAAGAGAGAGGAGGAAGATGGGGAAAGAGAAAAAGAGAGGGAAAGACAGAGAAGGGGAAAAGAGAGAAAGGGGGCAAGCGAGACAGAGGTGAGAGATAGATAGGAGGAAAGAGAGCGAGAGGGGAGATAGAGTGAGGGAGAGAGAGGGGGTAAAGAGAGTGAGGAGGAAAGATATAGAGAGAGAAAGAGAGGGGAGGGGGAAGACAGAGGGAGGAGAGTAAGGGGAAAGAGGAGAAAGTGCGGGAAAGAGATATACATGTTTGCAGCGGCTTACGTTAACTTTGGTTTCATTATCTCGACCAGCAGGACTGAAGTGCTGTACCAAGCAGCCCCAAGAACTGAGTACAGTGGTTCATCTATCATGATCACAATGGTCAGAAACTAGATTCAGTAGAACACTTTGTATACATTGGCAACACACTCTTCAGAGCAGTCCATATTGATGAGGAAGTAAACTCAAGAATAGCCAAAGCATGTGTAGTATTTGGAAAATTAAGATCCTCAGTTTAGGACCGGAGAGGAATTAAGCTTATAACCATATTGTAGGTTTGTTTATGCGGCAGTTGTTCTGTTCTACCAACTCTTCTGTGCGCATGTGAAACCTGGACTGTGTACAGTCAACATGTGAAGTCGTCGATCATTTTCATCTGGACTGCCTAAGGAAACTGCAAAATGGAAAGATATGATTACAAATGTAGAAGTTCTTTACCCGGCTGGCATGATAAGCATCCACACAACTCTGTGCAAATCGCAGTTTAGAAGGACTGACCATGCTGTCCGCGGCTTCCAAAGAAAATATTATATGGTGAGCTTGAGTCAGGCAAGCGAGTTCGCGGCACCAAATAAAACGTGACAAAGACACTCTGAAAGCCTCACTTAAGTTCTGCGACATTGACCCTGATGGTTGGGAGAACATTGCTGCTGATCGTCTGCCTGGCGTAGTACAATCTTTTCTGGTACGGCGCATATGGAGCAGACGAGAATCACAGAAGCTGGACAGAGACGAGCGACACAAAAGGCCAGAGATGAGTTGCCACCGTCTGACGGTCAGACAGTGTTTCTCTGCCCTTAGTGGGACAGACGCTTTCGGGCTCGGATTGATTTGATCAGCCACCTACGAACCCTCTCTAGGATTTACAGATGATAATCTGGTCCTCTTCGGAAACGATGGACAAACAACACACAACACAACACATATATCAAGAACAAAATTGATTTAAAAAACTGAGCACTGTCCACTTTTTACCTCACACCACTCAGAGTACTCCGTATTTATGCTCACTGGCTGCCTTCTTCCCGATAATCCTTTTTCTATCGATTTGACAACTTCGCCACCTATTCCATGTGATTTTAACTTCCTAAATAATCTTTTATCATGTACCTTATCAAAGGCCCATGCAAAATCTAGATAAATAACATCCACTAGCTGTTTGTTCAAATAAATAATGTAACAGTAAATACAGATGCGTCAGTATTGTAGAAGACGCTTGTTCTGACAGTGTATCCTTTTTCTAGACAATTTGTTGTTGTAGCTCTTTCTATACAATTTGTTTCTGTAGCACTTTCTAGACAATTTGTTTCTGTAGTTCTGGACAAATTGTTTCTGTAATTCTTGACAAATTGTTTTATAATTCTTGACCCTTTTGTTTCTGTATTTCTTGACAATTTATTTCAAAAGTTCTTGACAATTTTGCTAATATAGTTTTTCTGAATATTATTATTCGTCTTCAAGAGGGATAGATACTGGCAAGTTTTGTTGACGTCTGCCTGCTCTGGCATATTCATTATGGCTGTCCGCCAATTTCATGATGGTATAATGGCTCGATTGAGAATTAGCTGTAGGATTCCCAGACACTAACAGTGTCAAACATAGTTGATTGCTGCCACTGACACTGTTTAGTATAATCTCTGCAGCAATGTTCACTTATGTTGTACATGGCGCTGTAACTGGCATACATATCAGGTACTGGACGTAGGGTCCGCTGTTCATCCCAAGCCTGAAATCTTACACCAAGGTGAGTGGGACCACGATCTTCGATCCCCTGTTCGCGGACGATTGCTCTCTTAACGCTTGTTCAACGGGATATGCATCCCATCATGACATAGTTTTTAAATGCATGCTGTAGCTTCGGTCTAATGATAAACACTAGAAAAATGGAGGTGTTCTTCCAACCTGCCCTTGGAAGCCGTACATCGAACCAAACATTACTGTACAGAACCAACGTCTCCAGGCTGTACTTTCACCAGTCAGTCGCTAGCTTCACCTACCTAGGCAGAACCCTCACTATAGAGGGGAATATCGACTGTGAGGTCAATAACATGCTTGCTAAGGCGGGCTATGCGTTTAGGAGGCTCCAAGCAAACGTTTTGGAACCGACAGGGCATCAGTGTCGCCACAAGGAAAAATTGTAACGCGATGTAGTGTTATCCACTCTTCTGCATGTCTTTGAAACATAGTCAGTGCACGTCAGACGTGGCAGACAGCTAAATCGTTTTTACAAGAGTTGTATGCGTAGACTGCTCAGGATGAGGTGGCAGGACAAAGTATCACAGAGAGAAATGTCATTGCAGAGGCTCAGCGAAAGCGTTGTGCTCGTAAAAACCAAACGCACGACGACTCCACAGTCGGCTTCCCACGTGTGTGCCCCGAATCTGACAGGGTGTTCCGGTCCAGGATTGACTTTTACAGCCATAAGAGGACACATTTCGCAGCCAGTATCGCTTGCGAAAGACAACTATCATTCTTTTTCTTCCTACCATTCTTCTTCTACTTTTTCTGCTTCTTCTTTGTTCATCTTGAAAATTATTTTCTTTTACCTTGTGTCGCAGTTTACGGCCAGACTACGATGTCCTCCCCTTTCGACCCGATTTGTTAAAACCAGTTTGCCTTTCCTGTTCTATCCCCATTTTCTAAACCACGTTACTTGAATACTGTCTGTAACCACGTGGACATTGGATAGAGGTAATGGGTGGATGGCTCTGGTTCGCTGATCCTAACCAGCTGTGAGTCGTTGACTCGCGTCACCTCGTTCACTGCGTCTTAATCCACATTGTAGTTCTATTCTGAGCTCATAAGAAGTAGAATGGTAAAGCGTTCGCTTGTCTTTGTTCTCCAGGATGCAAGAAATGCCACTGCCAGAGTGCTCTTAAAGATAATTATTTAAGAGTGACTAATTAATACAGTACACGTCACTTTGACAGCAAACAACGGGAAGGAAGACTGACATCTGGTCTGGTAAAATATTCTGATCAGACATGTCAGTCAGGGTCAGGCTAAATATTCTATTCAGACATGTCATTCAGGGTCAGGCTAAATATTATGATCAGACATGTCAGTCAGGGTCAGGCTAAATATTATGATCAGACATGTCAGTCAGGGTCAGGCAAAACATATTGGCCAAGACCCTCATCTCGGTTTTCCAGTAGCCATCCCTGAAATGGGCTGTTTTCATGGCAGCCTGGCTAACCAGGGGAGCGATCGACGTAATCCAGGCAGTAGTGAGTGACACGCAGATGACGCCAAGCATAGCACAATCGTCTGGAGGTCCCCGGTCCACCTTCACCAACAAGCTCGGGATGTGAGGAAAGCTACTGCAACCAGTCACTTAACATCCTTTTCCCTTTTCAGGGCACACAAAAGAGTAACCTACTCATTGTGGGCATTCGTAAACAACAAGAAAGAAAAAAAATGTCATCCGACATTGGTCCCATTGCTGGGGTAGTCAAGGGGTATCAAAGACTGAGGACTACAGGCCGCTTCGCCACTGCTGTCGCCAAGTCGTGTGCTGACTATGTGTGTATATTTCATCCCCAACAGAAAAACAACATATGTCATTCCGGGGATTCGAACCGCTGCCCTCGTATTCGGCAGGCAGGCCTAGAAACCATTCGGCCACGCGCCAATCAAGAACAGGAAACAACACATTATATCTTCTAGTAGCAGATAACTATGGCTACTTATTACGTTGTCTTATTTAAACAGTTGCTTCCCTTACTCTGCTGTTAGAACAATGAGAGAACTCGCGACATACAAGAAGGAAAACAGAAGACGAGGAGAATGAACGAGACAAACAAAGTAAATAGAGAAGACGAGGAGAGTAGAAGACTCCAAACTATTGGTGTCTGCACACATCTCACAGTAGAAGACTCCAAACTGCAGCACACATCCCACTGGTATGTCAACTAATCAATCAAAGCCCGTGGCTCCACTCGGTGCATAAGCCATCGACACCATGCCACCAACATGCACGGTCCTTGGCTGCTCTTTCTGCTTCTCTCCAGGTGTCATCTTTTAATATTAGTTCCTTCTCTCATTCTCTTATCCGTGTATTTTTTTGACTACCTCTCTCTAACACACACACACACACTCTCTCTCTCTCTCTCTCTCTCTCTCTCTTTCTCTCTCTTTCTCTTCCATTGAGGATTCCATGCAAGAGCCTGTCTGGCTATGTTGAACTGTACTTCTGGAGAGTATGTCCGATCCAGCCCCATTTTCTTCGATAAATTTGTCCTTCCATTGGATGTTGTTGACTCCTTTTTCACAGGCCTTCACGCCTCATCATCTCCTGCCACTTTATGCCCATTATTCTTCCTACGCATCTGTTAACGAAGGACAGAAGCCTTTGTTGCCTGGCTGTGGTCGTTCTCTGTGACAGCGCTCCGTACAGCAGAACCAACTTGACACTGTCGTTGAATATTCTAACTTCCCTGTTGTATTTCATGGGGTATAGTTTCTATAGTTTTCTTTCAAACAGAAATGTTCGTTTTACTAGTTGGTCTAACCAACTGTCAAATTCTCAGAATGAGTAATGATACTTGGCGAGGAAACATGTTAGTCAGGATATTAGAACCAGAGCTGGAAAGCATTAGAAAATAACCCCAGACTGCCAAATAGAGCATGGATGGTACCTGGATGCTACATCTGTCATTGGTTAATGTTCCAACAAGAGAGAAGATAGTGTCATCATGAATAAAAACAGGACGACATGTCATAGCGAGAGAAAGTGTGGTCATTATGAATAAAAATAGGTGGACATGTCATAGCGAGAGAAAGTGTGGTCATTAGGAATAAAAACATGTCGACATGTCATGGCGAGAGCAGGTGGTGTCATCAGGGATAAAAACACGTGGATATGTCATGTCGAGATATGAGTTAGAGAACTGTGCAACAATCAGGAAAAATGCCCTGTCAGTAAAAAAAACATTTGCTCGTAGTCTTTAAAAAGCTACACATGCTTTGGCAATTGTATAGTGCATCTCAGAGTCGATATTAGCTTGTTTATTGAGGGCACTGAGTCGATATTAGCTTGTTTGGTGAGGGTACTGTCGATATTAGCTTATTTGGTGAGGGTACTGAGTCGATATTAGCTTGTTTGGTGAGGGTACTGTCGATATTAGCTTGTTTGGTGAGGGTACTGAGTCGATATTAGCTTGTTTGGTGAGAGTACTGAGTCGATATTAACTTGTTTGGTGAGAGTACTGAGTCGATATTAACTTTTTTTTGTGATGGTATTGTCTTGAAAAGTAAAGCTATGAACTTCTTTGAGACATTGACAATGAACATTAATGTTTGGTTCGTTCCGCAAAGTGAGACATCAGGATACGGTTTCCTAGCTGGAATGAGATGCAAAGTGAGACATCAGGATATGGTTTCCTAGCTGGAATGAGATGCAAAGTGAGACATCAGGATACGGTTTCCTAGCTGGAATGAGATGCAAAGTGAGACATCAGGATACGGTTTCCTAGCTGGAATGAGATCCACAGTGAGACATCAGGATACGGTTTCCTAGCTGGAATGAGATGCAAAGTGAGACATCAGGATACGGTTTCCTAGCTGGAATGAGATGCAAAGTGAGACATCAGGATACGGTTTCCTAGCTGGAATGAGATGCAAAGTGAGACATCAGGATACGGTTTCCTAGCTGGAATGAGATGCAAAGTGAGACATCAGGATACGGTTTCCTAGCTGGAATGAGATGCAAAGTGAGACATCAGGATACGGTTTCCTAGCTGGAATGAGATCCAAAGTGAGACATCAGGATACGGTTTCCTAGCTGGAATGAGATGCAAAGTGAGACATCAGGATACGGTTTCCTAGCTGGAATGAGATGCAAAGTGAGACATCAGGATACGGTTTCCTAGCTGGAATGAGATGCAAAGTGAGACATCAGGATACGGTTTCCTAGCTGGAATGAGATGCAAAGTGAGACATCAGGATACGGTTTCCTAGCTGGAATGAGATGCAAAGTCGTTGTGTATAACGATGCTCTCGGGACAAGGACCTCCACTAAATGATGATGTACTGTAGATTGGGACATTTACATCTGCGCTGATGTGCTTATCTGGTAGAGCACTAGCCCGGGTGGCTGTGACGGATTCTTATTCCACGGCTCGGAGAACATAGAAGGCAAGAGTGAATATGAGACACATTGACATCAAGCCATTGAGAACGTGTATGAATGTATTTGCCCTTGCCATGTATGAATCTAATGTCATTATCATGTATGAATATATTGTCCTTGTCATGTATGAATCTAATGTCATTGTCATGTATGAATATATTGTCAATGTCGTGTATAAATCTAATGTCATTGTCATGTATGAATATATTGTCAATGTCGTGTATGAATCTATTGTCATTGTCATGTATGAATCTAATGTCATTGTCATGAATGAATATATTGTCAATGGCATGTATGAATCTATTGTCAAGGTCATGTATGAATCTAATTTCATTGTCATGTATGAATATATTGTCAATGTCGTGTATGAATCTAATGTCATTGTCATGTATGAATATATTGTCAATGTCGTGTATGAATCCATTGTCATGTATGAATCTATTGTCATTGTCATGTATGAATATATTGTCAATGTCGTGTATGAATCTATTGTCATTGTCATGTATGAATCTATTGTCATTGTCATGTATGAATCTATTGTCATTGTCATGTATGAATCAATGTTCCGTCTTCATGTAGTACTTGACAAATCTCAATGGTTCTTCTTGCTTTTTTTATGTTACTCCATCCGGAGCAAGAGCCATCACTATACTTGGTATTCTTTGCCACTCTCAGGAAGAATGCACAAAAACACTGTGTGGGCCCTTGCAGTGAAGCTTTTGACGAGCAGCATGGAGGGCCAGTACGCCTAAACTTTCCATCCCGGGAGTCTACTATAGCGAACGGATTGTTAGAGAACCATTTAATCAATTTTCCCACAGACCACTGAGAATGTATTACTAATATGGAAGGGTCAAATGCATTGTAGAAACAAGACCTGTTATTCATTTGCCGGGAGGGGGTTGGGGTGGTGACGATTTTAGTTCTCAAATGTTTGCCTTCTTAGGAATAGATGCCCACCCATTGCTCATTACTGTGTCATTCGTCGAAATTTTCAATCAATCAATCTATCAAAGCTCGTCCCTACAGTTGGTGCACGAGTCATTGGTTACATCTCGCTAGCATGCAATGACCCTTGGCTACTCTTTTTGCCTCATATCAGGTAAAGTAAAAGCAAAGTGGAAATTCAGTAGAATTAACCGCTGGTTGGAAATGGAGTTTTTGAAGACTCCATTGTACTAAGCCGCAGCCTGTGAGAGGGCGGGGGGTGAGTAGCCAGTGTCCTTTCCTGCTGTTTTACTTTCCCTAACACATGTATGAGGTGCCCATTTACAGTTGGGTTGACTGGAGAGGTGATCCCCGATTAAAATCCCAACCCGGATTTATTGTAGTCTCCGGACGAGATTCGAACTGAGGCACACTGTTACCATAGTATACGCTCACATCAGGTGTAACCATTTAATCGTTGCTCGCTCTCATAGTCTCTTCTCTGTGAATGTTTAGGTCTACCTCTCCTTCTCTTCACTTGATAACTCCACGTGAGAGCTTGCCTAGCTATGTTCAACGAAGAATTCCTCAGCCTGTGTCCTATCCAGTATAATTTTCATCTGTTACTTTGATGTTCCAGCGGATGTTGTTGGACCCTTCCCACAGGTCTTCAATCCTCACCTCGTTCTGCCACTGTTTACCCATTATCCTTTGTATATATTAACCAATGACTGGAGTCTTTGTTTTGTCGTCTGGTCGTCCCCCATGTTTTGGCTCCATACAACAACACCGACATGAAACTGACGCTGAATATTCAAACTTTGGTGTGAATTTTGATTTCTTATTTATCTGGATCTCCATATGGCCGAACCTTTAAAGAACCAATTACTCAGGTACGGCACTTTCAACCTCATCATGGGAAACGAATTAATACAAACATCGTCCACTGCAAGAGCACATATAGAGCATTGTGTGGGTGTGTGTGTGTGTGTGTGCGTGAGTGCGCGTGTGTTTGTGTATGAGTGCGCGCGTGTGTTTGTGTGTGCGTACGTGTGTGTGTGTGTGTGTGTGTTTGTGTGTGTGCGTGCGTGCGTGAGTGCGCGCGTGTGTGTTTGTGTGTGCGTGCGTGTGTGTGTGTGTGTGTGTGTGCTAGTTGGTCGACGTCGACCAACACAATAAGCTGAGGAAATCAAATGAAAGAGACCGTTTTATTTTTTTTGTGTATTGCATCTTTTTAATCCTTTCCTTCTTCTTAGTTCCTTGGTCAGTGACTGGAAAAGTGACTGTCACGTCTGATGTCGCCTTTAAGGGCAGTAACTAATTCCCTCCCCTTTTTAGTTCCTTGGTCAGTGACTGAGAAAGTGGCCGTCACGCGTGATGGGACCTTTAAGGGCAGCAACTAAGTGCCTCCGCTTTTTAAATTCTTGGTCAGAGCCTAACAAAGCGGTCAGTGAACGTAACGCCTGGTGGGGTTTGAAAGGCAATCACAAACTAACACCACTTCTTCGATCTTTGGTCAGTGACTGACAAAGTGACCGTCACGCCTGATGCGTCCTTGAAGGTAACAACAAACTACATTCACTTCTTGATCTTTGATCAGTGACTGACAAAGTGACCGTCACGCCTGATGCGTCCTTGAAGGTAACAACAAACTACATTCACTTCTTGATCTTTGGTCAGTGACTGACAAAGTGACCGTCACGCCTGATGCGTCCTTGGGGGTAACAACAAACTACATCCATTCCACCCCGGTGTGTAGACATCCTTCTTACATTGCTTCAACTCTGATTCATGATTTGTATTTACTTCTCTTTCGTCTTCCTTCTGGAGCTCATACCAAGGCATTTCTGGCGATGGTGCCTGGTTCTTTTCTTAGAACATGACCTATCCAATTCTAGCGTCGACCGATTATGATCGTGTTCGTGTCTTTTTGATTGCTCCAAGCAAGCAGCTCTCGGTTGATGATAGTGTTTGACCAGATAATTCGATTAATCTTTCTTAGGCCGGTTGGTTGAAAAGATGACAATTTTGATGTTTCTTTTTCCGTTGTTAGACTCCATCATTCCTGACCATACAGAAGCACATGAAACACACAACTCTTGTGTATTCTTAGTTTGATGCGTGAACTGTTGGTGTGTGTATTGTTTGTGTGTGTACTGTACTATGAAGATTTCCAAACGTTGGGCTAGCGAAGGCTATTCTGTTTTGTTTTGTTGTTTGGGGGGGGGGGGGGGGGTTATGTTTCTGATCCGCATGTGGTGAAAACTGTTCTTCCAGGGTATATCAATGTTTCCGTTTTCGCTGATTCTTCATTTCCTATTTCTTCTTCTTCTTCTTCTTCTTCTTCTGCGTTCGTTCTCAATTTCCCGCTACCAAACTCTGAAAGGGCTTAAGTAGCAGAATGTAGTCCAGAGAACGGAATATGTTGTGACGTAGTTTACAGCTTAACTGCGATATTTGCACCTTTCGGTCCAACACATCCGACTTCAGAAAGCATTTTTTGAGTACCGGGTTAGCATTCCCTCTTCGATCCCTTCTCCTTAGCCAGTCTGCCCTGCTGCAGTCTGTTATCCAGGATCACCGAGTGGAGATGTAGAAGGGTCTTGGCAGATCTAGTTCGCTGGCCCTGACGCTAGCAGTCAGCTATGGGACGCTGACCACTGCAGCTCATGCGCTGCTCGGCGTCTTGATCCCATTTCCTATTTCAATTGGTTTGAGATTCAAAATATGCAATGTCATGACTTGAGCATCATTTTAAAACTGTATAAACATTTTCTTAGTGCGTAATGAAAAATCTATATCAGAATTAACTTTATGAGCCCCCAACCGCTCCGGGTCCCTAGCCTTCAGCTTGCTAAGCCTAACGGTTAATCCATCCCTGCACACATAAGTCTAAGTGTTGGTAGAAATACTTATGTTTCACGCCCTACTGAGTTAACTTAACAACGTCTTTGTACTGGTTTAGAAGACATTGCAGAGTCTGTATACAACCAGTTTCATTTACATGTCCTTGCTCTAAAAGCTATGCGCATTAAATCTATTCTTAAATGCATTAATTGTCCTTGCCTCTACTACTTCCTGTGGTAATGCATTCCAAGCATTCACCACTCTGACTAAAAAAAAAACAATTCCTAATATCTAATCGGGACATTTGTAACTACATACTATGTTATATGTAAGAGCCTTTTATTCGACCCAGCGGGTACAGGCATAAACGTCCTGTACTGGCTAACTCCTGACGGAATAACAGAATGGCTATTAACTGGATGTTTTCATTGAGAGGGGGAGGATGTTAGTACTTTCAAGTCTGTTATCGTTAGCAGGTAGGTAGCCTAACGTTAAAGGCCTAGCATCAATACAAGGCACGACTGACCCATAAACGAATTGTTTGGTTGTAGTGTGGGCCCAATACCGCACGAACAGAAAACAGAAGCGGCACGCTAGCACCGAGGGTTGTGATTGTCGCTCAGTGTGTACCTGTCTCATCTAAACACGACCACACAAAATAAGCAAGTGTGAAATTACACGACCAATTTTCGGATCGTGTAGTATTTGACACTTCTGGATTTGAATTTAGCCCATGGATCTACTTTGGATCCTGCAAGTCGTGGGTTAAAGTATGCTTCAAATGTGTTCGTAGCTTCCAGTGGGGAACATTATTATTATAAGTTCAAATTGTGTTATTTCTTTCAGTTGTAGATTATAGAAATATCAAATGTATTCCTTTCTTTCAGTGGTAGATTATTGAAATATCAACTGTTTTAAGTGTAGTGTTTACATTGCTTTCAATTTTAGTTTATTTAAAAAAATGCTATAATACTTTCAGTTGTAGATTAGTCTTTAGCAATATCAATTTCGTTCAGTAATTTGATTCATAGTTTGAAGAAAAATTTTCGTAAGTTGTTAATTGTAGTAAGTTTAAACAGTATTTGGCGTTTTCAGTGGTAGAATATCAATACAATAGAAGCAGACGATCCAACTGCACAAAGTGATGTACCAGGTAATCTCAACTAGGTCAATTCACAACTGTGTCAGTAATTCTAGTGACAGGTTATAGAATACTGAACTTTGGTCAGCTCTTTCTGTTGTAGATAATACATAGATTAGTTGCCTTTACTAACATGTGTGTATTGGGCAGGAAATTATTGTTTGCACGAACTATTGGATTTTGTTCATGCCCCGGTTTGTATTGAACAATACTTAGTAAAAATACATCGAAGCTACCGTGGTACTGATGGTCAAAAGTCGATAAATACATAAATATATATGTCTTTTACACCTGCTACTAACTGTTGGGTAATCTCGTTACCTCCACACCAAATGTGCGTGTAGCGTTACCTCCACACCAAATGTGCGTGTAGCGTTACGTTATGTGTGCGTGCCTGTATTGTTTGGTTATGTTATCATTGTTTATGTTTTTATGGATCTTATTCCGGAATTTCTCAATATTGTATTTACTTAGTTCTCTGTTTATGCCTGCGTTGTTCACGTGTGGCCAATGCTTCATGAAATTCGATTTCACTCGAGGCTAGGTTAACGTCTGAAAACTACCAAATTAATTTTGTTTGTATCTGAGGTGTGTTCAATACTTTCTGTTATAGATTGTAGAAACAAATCCCAGGTGTGTTAAAAACATTCTGTTATAGATTATAGAAATATGTCTAGGTGTGTTCAATACTTTCCGTTATAGATTACAGAAACATGTCTCAGGTGTGTTCAATAGGTCTACTTTCCGTTATAGATAACAGAAACATGTCGCAGGTGTGTTCAATAGGTCTACTTTCCGTTATAGATTACAGAAACATGTGTCAGGTGGGTTCAATACTTTCCGTTATAGATTACAGAAACACGTCTCAGGTGTGTTCAATAGGTCTACTTTCCGTTATAGATTACAGAAACATGTCTCATGTGTGTTCCGTAGTTATAGATTAATAGAAACATGTCTCAGGTGTGGTGTGTTCAACAATACTTTCCGTTATTACAGATTATAGAAACAAAGGTTTTTATTTCTTCAGCTTTCAGACGGTGATTAAGGAAATATGATCTTTACCGTTGTCAGTGATTTGATGTATAGATTAATCTGATATTTGTTTCCGATTTAGTTCCTAGAAACAAATCTGAATGACAAAACTTGGAGTGACAGTAATGGCAGACTATAGCAATGAGTACGAGGTGTCTCTTGATTCACGCTTTGACACCTCAGCAGAACATGAAGAACACTTGGAGAAGAAACGGGTAAGATGATTAACTACAAATAAAATATATTGTGTATACATGTATACGTTTGTTCTGGAGGTTGCTCACACTGAGTTTTTTTCCTCTTGACGACTGTTCTATTATTGTGGTGTTGCAGTGGCGTAGCTCACAACCCGATTTGCCATGAAAATGTGGAGCTCGGTCCTTCTCACTGTAGTGCATTGTAAGATTTCCATGTAGACAGCACTTCGGGGATTGCGGACACAATCCCTACTTAGTTCGTCTGTAAGTCCGCCTGTTTCTAGGTGGACGTAAGGTGATGTCATGACCAGGGTGTTGTACTTGACCAGAGTGTTGTACTTGACCAGGGGATTGTACTTGACCAGGGGGTTGTACTTGACCAGGGTGTTGTAGACCAGGGTGGTGTACTTGACCAGGGTGTCGTACTTGACCAGGGTGTTGTACTTGACCAGGGTGTTGTACCTAACCAGGGTGTTGTACCTAACTAGGGTGTTGTACTTGACCAGGGTGTCGTACTTGACCAGGGTGTCGTACTTAACCAGGGGGTCGTACTTGACCAGGGTGTTGTACTTGACCAGGGTGTTGTACCTAACCAGGGTGTTGTACCTAACTAGGGTGTTGTACTTGACCAGGGTGTCGTACTTGACCAGGGGGTCGTACAGGACCAGGGGGTCGTACTTGACCAGGGTATTGTACTTGACCAGGGTGTTGTACCTGAATAGGGTGTTGTACCTGACCAGGGTGTTGTACTTGACCAGGGTGTTGTACTTGACCAGGGTGTTGTACTTGGCCAGGGTGTTGTCTTGGCCAGGGTGTTGTCTTGACCCTGATGGTAACCTTCGCATCAATTGTACAAAGTGTGTTCGTGTATTCAATAAAATGCATAACTTTTTTGGTGCATAACTTTATTTTTCAGACTTGCCAGAAACCTCGGCAGCCTCGTTTTTTTTTTACAAATACTCTCTTTCTCACCCCACATTTAATACACCGCTCGCAACTTCACTTCCACTTCTTACAGCGGCCCTGTGTAACATTTTAGAGGATCACACTTAGGTCTATCTAAGAAATGACCTTCATTTCGTCAATTATTTGAAATCGTCTTTCCAGCTGAATTTCAGTTTGTGAACTAGAAACATGCTTGCTGGGGCAAGGCTATATGGGACATCGGGCTGCTGCTGAATCAGGAAATCAACAAACAAAAACAGTTGGACACGCCCACCCCAGTTGGACACGCCCACCCCAGCATGACACGTCCACCCCCAGCTGAACACGCCCACCCCAGTTGGACACACCCACCCCAGTTGGAAACGCCCTCCCCCAGTTGAACACGCCCACCCCAGTTGGACACGGCCACTTCAGTTGGACACGCCCTTCCAGTTGGACAAGCCCACCCCAGTTGGACACGCCCACCCCAGTTGGACACGCACACCCCAGTTGGACACGCCCACCCCAGTTGGACACGTTCACTCCCAGCTGGACACGCTCACCCCAGTTGGACACCCACCCAGCTGGACACGCCCACCCCAGCTAGACACGCCCACCACAGCTGGACACGCCCACCAAGTTAGACACAGTGGAATAACATCATGATGACCATCTCCACACAGGTTGCTGTGTACATATCATGTGCTATTAGTACCCTGCTCTATGGCAGTAAAACATGGACAATGTATGCCTCACATGAAAAGACGCTAAATGCTTTTCATATGCACTCCATTAGACGCATACTTGGAATTTCAAGAAGTGATAGAGTGACTAACAACTAAGTGTTGGACTGGGCAAAAATTGTCAGCTTAGTTACGATCCTCCTCCAGCGCTGCTTGCGGTGGCTTGATCACGTGTGCAGAATGGAGGATGGGCAAATACCAAAAGATATCGTATGCAGAGATCTGACTCGGGCAAGCGTAACAAAGGTAGACCCTTCCTCCACTACAGAGATGTTTGCATGCCTGACCATAAGGCGTCGGATATGAATACCTGCGACTGGGAGAAACTTGCCAAAGACAGACCAGGCTTGAGACAGGCTCTGTGTGTTGGACAGCAGGCAGGGGAAGACAGGATTCAAACTCCAAACGTGTGCGGCGAAAGCAAGGGCAACGACTGACTGTCCCCCCTCTCTAGCGTAAAGTTCGTTGTCTCTCGAGACTGGCAGGATGCCAATCAATCAATGTAGAAGTTCGAAATAAATCGATTGTCAAGCATTGGGCCTGAGAGAACGGAGCAGTAGTCTGTAGAACCAATACTTACTTACTTTCCGTGTCCAAACACCAGGTCACACAGAATCCGTCCAGTATTCAGCATATTGAACTGCCTTGTCGTTCGCCTCCATCATGTCGTTCATGTCACAGGTTTCAGGGAGGTTGGGGCAGGTCATCAGATGATCTTGGTTCTGAACTGCGCCGCAGTCACATGTGTCGACATCTGAGCATCCCCCTGCTGGAATTGTAGTATTCGTACCCTTCTCCTTTTGATGAAAAAGGCTTTTGTTGGCCTTATGTTGGCACGAGTAAAAAATGTTCAAATTGACTTTAAAGCATTACAAATACAACTGTAAGATATCATAAGAAAAAGTCAATTCAATGCTATGTCGGGGAGAGGAGACTAACGTCTGGTCAGGCAAAACATACTGATCAGACATGCTAATTAGGGTCAGGAAAAATATACTGGCATAGTCTCCCATCTTGATTTTCTAGCAGTTCTCCCTGGAAACTCTGTTTTCATGGCAGCTTGGCTAACGAGGTGGGAGTGGGAAGGGGGGGGGGGAGAGGAGGTGATGTAAGTGATCCCCAGTAAATAGTGAGCGACATCTGATGTCAAGCATAGCACAGCAGCCTGGAAGACCTCGGTTCACCTACATCAACACCCTCGAGACGTGATGAAAGCTACTGCAACCCGCCACTTAACGCCCTTTTCGGAGCGCATAAAAGAATAGACTACTTCTTGTGAAACCATCAGTCAGTCAATCTTGGTATATTAACAATGTCTCTACGTCCAACCCGAAGAGAGTTACGAATGTGTTTAGAAATAAATTGTTTAAAATCCTCAAAAGAGATATAGAGAAAAATATAAACTTGTGAGTTTGAAAAGTTGTGTCCATAGTCTATCCTATACTCTTCAACATATCCGGCGTGGATGGCCTACACAGACTAGTTTACTTCTGGGTAAGATATACACTGAAACCGGTGCATAACTAATGACTCGATAAGAACAGAGACAAACCAACTATATACGTGTCGACCATCATCAGGAAAAGACGATGGACTTACATCGGACATCTTCTAGAAACAAGACACAACACGAACTGAAGGACCAATCAGAGGCCCGTAGCCCTAGTGTTTGTTATCTCGTGAGGGATGGTATTTAAAGTTGAGACCTGGGTCTGAGGGCCTCGTTATCAGAGATAATAGAACCGTATCGGTGATATCTGCAGCGTGTCGGGGTCAATGTCCCGAGAGAACCATCTGTGAACTGGTCTCTCAATGTTTTGACATTTTGAATATAATTGAATTTGTTGTTTTTTTGTTTGTTTGTTTGTTGTTTTTTTACCGCGCGTCTTGTGTGGTCTCCTTCTGATTCTCAGAACAATAAAAAATGGAAAACAAACTAAAAAACAATTGCTGGGTAATTGAACATATGTCCGACAGGGTATTTGCCCATTGTCCTAATTTTTAGAGGAAATTTGATCCAAGGGAACCTAACGTTCACGAGTTCTGATTCATAAACCGACAAGGTCATGCATCTACCGAATGTGAATCCATTTTTGTAATGAGTGCTAAATTGGATACACGTGGCTGTAAAGCGCAAAACACATTTCAACGCGCTCTGCCTCATTAAACAATAGGAAAGAGCGAAGTAGAAGAGACGATGACCTTTCCAGGCATAAACGCATCCATCTTTAGTCTCATCATGTACGGCATGCCGGGAAGGTGACAGTTGTTCTTGTCTTGTAATCAATGGAACTTCTCTGGTACTCATTGAATTATCTCACTGTTTTTATTAGTTCATTGTTTTAATTAGTTCATTGCTCTAATTAGTTCTCTGATAGTTTGTCCAGCCTTCATTGAAGCGTATTTAGGTTGAATCCAAGATGCTCACGTGTTGCAATCTAATGTAAGGCTGCTTTTGAAGGTTGCTTTTAGGTATATCAGCTTATTGAAATTTCGTCTCTTCCCCGCATACGTTAAGGATTAATGGAACATTGTGTATACAGAGTTTCAGATAAAACTCAATGTTTAACTTGTCTTCAAACAACAGCTGTCTTTAAGGGGACGCGTATCTCTACTACCATGGAATGTATCGTGAGATATGATGTTATCACTTGTCAAATGAGGGAGCGTAAACAGCTTCGTTGTCAAGCAACGGAATGAGTTTTAGAAATATACCAACGTAGCAATTAATAATAATACGTGTGTCACAACTTCCTCCATTGTGTAAAAACTACTTCTTCCATTATGTCACAACAACATCCTCCAATGTCACAACAACCATCTCCATAGTGTCACAACAATCTTCTTTGTAGTGTCACAACCTCCTCCATAGTGTCACAGCAACCTGCCCCATAGTGTCACAACAACCTCCTCCATAGTGTCACAATAACCGCCTCCATAGTGTCACAACAACCGCCTCCATAGTGTCACAACATCCTCTTTCATAGTTTCACAACAAACTTCTTTGTAATGTCACAACAAACTTTTTTGTAATGTCACAACAACTTCCTCCATAGTGTCACAACAACCTCCTCCAATGTCACAACAACCTCCTCCATAGTGTCACAACAACCCCCGACATAGTGTCACAACAACCCCCTCCAAACTGCACAACAACCTCCTCCACTGTCACAACAACCTCCTCCATAGTGTCACAACAACCCCCGACATAGTGTAACAACAATCTCCTCCATTGTCACCACAACCTCCTCCATAGTGTCACATAAATCCCAGCCATAATGTCACAACAACCCCATCCATAGTGTCACAATAACCTCCTCCATAGTGTCACAACAACCGCCTCCATAGTGTCACAACAACCCCCGCCATAGTGTCACAATAACCTCCTCCATAGTGTCACAACAACCGCCTCCATAGTGTCACAACAACTCTCTCCATAGTGTCACAATAACCTCCTCCATAGTGTCACAACAACCGCCTCCATAGTATCACAACAGCCCCCGCCATAGTGTCACAATAACCTCCTCCATAGTGTCACAACAACCGCCTCCATAGTGTCACAACAACCCCCACCATACTGTCACAACAACCTCCTCCAATGTCAGAACAACCTCCTCCATAGTGTCACAACAACCCCCTCCATAGTGTAACAACAACCTCCTCCATTGTCACAACAACCGCCTCCATAGTGTCACAACAACCCCCTCCATAGTGTAACAACAACCTCCTCCATTGTCACAAGAACCTCCTCCATAGTGTCACAACAACCCCCGCCATAGTATCACAACAACCTCCTCCGTGGTGTCCCAACAACCTCCTCCATAGTGTCCTAATAACCCTCTCCAGTGTCACAACATCCCTCTCCATAGTGTCACAACAACCTCCGCCAATATCACAGCTATCTCCTCTATGGTGTTACAACAACCCCATCCATAGTGCCACAACAACTTCCTCCATAGTGTCACAACAACCCCCTCCATAGTGTTCCAACAATCCCCTCCATAGTGTCACAAAAACTTCCTCCATATTGTCACAACAACCTCCTCCATTGTGTCACAACAACCCCCTCCATAGTGTGGCAAAAACCCAATCCATAGTTCACAACAACCCAACCCCCCCCCCCCCCCCAATCCCCATAGTGTCACAACAACCTCCTCCTTAGTCTCACAACAAACCACTCCATAGTTTCACAACAACCCAACCCCGCCCCATAGCGTCACATCAACCTCCCCCATAGTGTCACAACAACTCCCTCCATAGCGTCCCAACAACTCCCTCCATAGCGTCACAACAACCTCTTCCATAGCGTCACAACAACTCCCTCCATAGTGTCACAATAACTCCCTCCATAGTGTCACAACAACTCCCTCCATAGTGTCACAACAACTCCCTCCATAGTGTCACAACAACTCCCTCCATAGTGTCACAACAACCTCTTCCATAGCGTCACAACAACTCCCTCCATAGTGTCACAATAACTCCCTCCATAGTGTCACAACAACTCCCTCCATAGTGTCACAACAACTCCCTCCATAGTGTCACAAAAACTCCCTCCATAGTGTCACAACAACATCCTAATAGTGTCACAACAACTCCCTCCATAGTGTCACAACAACCTCCTCCATAGTGTCACAACAACTCCCTCCATAGTGTCACAATTACACACTCCATAGTGTCACAACAACCCTCTCCATAGTGTCACAACAACTCCCTCCATAGTGTCACAATAACCACCTCCATAGTGTCACAACAACCTCCTCCATAGTGTCACAATAACCTCCTCCATAGTGTCACAAAAACCTCCTCCATTGTGTCACAACAACCTCCTCTATTGTATTACAACAACCCCATCCATAGTGTCGCAACATCCCACTCCATAGTTTCACAACAACCCCCCCCCCCCCACCATAGTGTCATACCAATCTCCTGCATAGTGTCACAACAATCCACTCCATAGTTTCACAACAACCCAACCCCCGCTCAATAGTGTCACATCAACCTCCCCCATAGCATCACAACAACCTCCTACATAGTGTCACAACAACTCCCTCCATAGTGTCACAACAACTTCCTCCATAGTGTCACAACAACTCCCTCCTTAGTGTCACAACAACCTCCTCCATAGTGTCACAACAACCTCCTCCATAGTGTCACACCAACTCCCTCCATAGTGTCACAACAACCTCTTCCATAGTGTCACAACAACCTCCTCCATAGTGTCACACCAACTTCCTCCATAGTGTCACAACAACCTCCTCCATAGTGTCACAACAACCTCCTCCATAGTGTCACACCAACTCCCTCCATAGTGTCACAACAACCTCCTCCATAGTGTCACACCAACTCCCTCCATAGTGTCACAACAACTCCCTCCATAGTGTCACAACAGCTCCCTCCATAGTGTCAAAACAACTCTCTCCATAGTGTCACAACAACTCCCTCCATAGTGTCACAACAATCCCCTTCATAGTGGCACAACTCCCTCCATAGTGTCACAACAACTTCTTCAATAGTGTCACAACAACCTCCTACATAGTGTCACAACAACCCCCTCCATAGTGTCACAACAACTCCCTCTATAGTGTCACAACCACCCCCTGCATAGTGTCACAACAGCACTCTCCATAGTGTCACAACAAGTCCCTCCATAGTGTCACAACAATTCCCTCCATAGTGTCACAACAATCCACTCCATAGTGTCACAACAACACTCTCCATAGTGTCACAACAAGTCCCTCCATAGTGTCACAACAACTCCCTCCATAGTGTCACAACAATCCACTCCATAGTGTCACAACAACTCCCTCCATAGTGTCACAACAAGTCCCTCCATAGTGTCACAACAACTCCCTCCATAGTGTCGCAACAACCGCCTCCATAGTGTCACAACAACCCCCACCATACTGTCACAACAACCTCCTCCAATGTCAGAACAACCTCCTCCATAGTGTCACAACAACCCCCTCCATAGTGTAACAACAACCTCCTCCATTGTCACAACAACCGCCTCCATAGTGTCACAACAACCCCCTCCATAGTGTAACAACAACCTCCTCCATTGTCACAAGAACCTCCTCCATAGTGTCAAAACAAACCCCACCATAGTATCACAACAACCTCCTCCGTGGTGTCCCAACAACCTCCTCCATAGTGTCCTAATAACCCTCTCCAGTGTCACAACATCCCTCTCCATAGTGTCACAACAACCTCCGCCAATATCACAGCTATCTCCTCTATGGTGTTACAACAACCCCATCCATAGTGCCACAACAACTTCCTCCATAGTGTCACAACAACCCCCTCCATAGTGTTCCAACAATCCCCTCCATAGTGTCACAAAAACTTCCTCCATAGTGTCACAACAACCTCCTCCATTGTGTCACAACAACCCCCTCCATAGTGTGGCAACAACCCAATCCATAGTTCACAACAACCCAACCCCCCCCCCCAATCCCCATAGTGTCACAACAACCTCCTCCTTAGTCTCACAACAAACCACTCCATAGTTTCACAACAACCCAACCCCGCCCCATAGCGTCACATCAACCTCCCCCATAGTGTCACAACAACTCCCTCCATAGCGTCACAACAACTCCCTCCATAGCGTCACAACAACCTCTTCCATAGCGTCACAACAACTCCCTCCATAGTGTCACAATAACTCCCTCCATAGTGTCACAACAACTCCCTCCATAGTGTCACAACAACTCCCTCCATAGTGTCACAACAACTCCCTCCATAGTGTCACAACAACCTCTTCCATAGCGTCACAACAACTCCCTCCATAGTGTCACAATAACTCCCTCCATAGTGTCACAACAACTCCCTCCATAGTGTCACAACAACTCCCTCCATAGTGTCACAAAAACTCCCTCCATAGTGTCACAACAACATCCTAATAGTGTCACAACAACTCCCTCCATAGTGTCACAACAACCTCCTCCATAGTAACACAACAACTCCCTCCATAGTGTCACAATTACCCACTCCATAGTGTCACAACAACCCTCTCCATAGTGTCACAACAACTCCCTCCATAGTGTCACAATAACCACCTCCATAGTGTCACAACAACCTCCTCCATAGTGTCACAATAACCTCCTCCATAGTGTCACAAAAACCTCCTCCATTGTGTCACAACAACCTCCTCTATTGTATTACAACAACCCCATCCATAGTGTCGCAACATCCCACTCCATAGTTTCACAACAACCCCCCCCCCCCCCCCCCACCATAGTGTCATACCAATCTCCTGCATAGTGTCACAACAATCCACTCCATAGTTTCACAACAACCCAACCCCCGCTCAATAGTGTCACATCAACCTCCCCCATAGCATCACAACAACTCCCTCCATAGTGTCACAACAACTCCCTCCTTAGTGTCACAACAACCTCCTCCATAGTGTCACAACAACCTCCTCCATAGTGTCACACCAACTCCCTCCATAGTGTCACAACAACCTCTTCCATAGTGTCACAACAACCTCCTCCATAGTGTCACACCAACTTCCTCCATAGTGTCACAACAACCTCCTCCATAGTGTCACAACAACCTCCTCCATAGTGTCACACCAACTCCCTCCATAGTGTCACAACAACCTCCTCCATAGTGTCACACCAACTCCCTCCATAGTGTCACAACAACTCCGTCCGTAGTATCACAACAGCTCCCTCCATAGTGTCAAAACAACTCTCTCCATAGTGTCACAACAACTCCCTCCATAGTGTCACAACAATCCCCTTCATAGTGGCACAACTCCCTCCATAGTGTCACAACAACTTCTTCAATAGTGTCACAACAACCTCCTACATAGTGTCACAACAACCCCCTCCATAGTGTCACAACAACCCCCTCCATAGTGTCACAACAACTCCCTCTATAGTGTCACAACCACCCCCTCCATAGTGTCACAACAGCACTCTCCATAGTGTCACAACAAGTCCCTCCATAGTGTCACAACAATTCCCTCCATAGTGTCACAACAATCCACTCCATAGTGTCACAACAACACTCTCCATAGTGTCACAACAAGTCCCTCCATAGTGTCACAACAACTCCCTCCATAGTGTCACAACAATCCACTCCATAGTGTCACAACAACTCCCTCCATAGTGTCACAACAAGTCCCTCCATAGTGTCACAACAAGTCCTTCCATAGTGTCACAACAATCCACTCCATAGTGTCACAACAACTCCCTCCATAGTGTCATAACAAATCCCTCCATAGTGTCACAACAACTCCCTCCATAGTGTCACAACAACCCCCTCCATAGTGTCACAACAACTCCCTCCATAGTGTCACAACAACCTCCCCCATAGTGGCACAACAACTCCCTCCGTAGTGTCACATCAACACCCTCCATAGTGTCACAACAACTCCCTCCATAGTGTCGTAACAACCTCCCCCATTATGGCACAACAACTCCCTCCATAGTGTCACAACAATCCACTCCATAGTGTCCCAACAACACTCTCCATAGTGTCACAACAAGTCCCTCCATAGTGTCACAACAACTCCCTCCATAGTGTCACAACAACCTCCCCCATAGTGGCACAACAACTCCCTCCATAGTGTCACAACAACTCCCTCCATAGTGTCACAACAACTCCCTCCATAGTGTCACAACAACTCTCTCCATAGTGTCACAACAACCCCCTCCATAGTGTCACAACAACCTCCTCCATAGTGTCACAACAACTTCTTCAATAGTGTCACAACAACTCCCTCCATAGTGTCACAACAACTCCCTCCATAGTGTCACAACAACTCCCTCCATAGTGTCCACAACAACCCCCTCCATAGTGTCACAACAACCTCCTTCATAGTGTCCCAACAAGTCCCTCCATAGTGTCACAACAAATCTGTCCATAGTGTCACAACAACCCCCTCCATAGTGTCACAACAACTCCCTCCATAGTGT
The DNA here is from genome assembly GCA_036924085.1 of Ariolimax columbianus. Classification (NCBI taxonomy): domain Eukaryota; kingdom Metazoa; phylum Mollusca; class Gastropoda; order Stylommatophora; family Arionidae; genus Ariolimax; species Ariolimax columbianus. The sequence goes on along the minus strand of JAVGWX010000002.1, from coordinate 47,386,325 downwards.
CACAACAACCTCCTCCATAGTGTCACAACAACTCTCTCCGTAGTGTCACAACAACTCCCTCCATAGTGTCACAACAACCTCCCCCATAGTGGCACAATAACTCCCTCCATAGTGTCACAACAACTCCCTCCATAGTGTCACAACAACTCCCTCCATAGTGTTACAACAAGTCCCTCCATAGTGTCACAACACCTCCATCCATAGTGTCACAACACCTCCATCCATAGTGTCACAACAACCTCCCCCATAGTGGCACAATAACTCCCTCCATAGTGTCACAACAACCCTTCCTTAGTGTCACAACAACTCCCTCCATAGTATCACATTAATTCCCTCCATAATGTCACAACAGCTCTCTCCATAGTGTCACAACAATCTCCTCCATAGTGTCACAGCAACCACCTCACCCCCCCCCCCCCCATAGTGTCACAACAACCTTTCCATAGTGTCACAACAACCACCTCCATAGTGTCACAACAACTCCCTCCATAGTGTCACAACAACTCCCTCCATAGTCTCACAACAACCCTCTCCATAGTGTCACAACAACCCCCTCCATAGTGTCACACCAACTCCCTCCATAGTGTCACAACAACTCTCTCCATAGTTTCACAACAACTCCCTCCATAGTGTCACAACAATCCCCTTCATAGTGTCACAACTCCCTCCATAGTGTCACAACAACTCCCTCCATAGTGTCACAACAACTTCTTCAATAGTGTCACAACAACTCCCTCCATAGTGTCACAACAACTCCCTCCATAGTGTCACAACAACTCCCTCCATAGTGTCACAACAACCCCCTCCATAGTGTCACAATAACCTCCTTCATAGTGTCACAACAAGTCCCTCCATAGTGTCACAACAAATCTCTCCATAGTGTCACAAGAACCCCCTCCATAGTGTCACAACAACCCCCTCCATAGTGTCACAACATCCTCCTCCATAGTGTCACAACAAGTCCCTCCATATTGTCACAACAACTCTATCCATAGTGTCACAACAACCCCCTCCATAGTGTCACAACAACCCCCTCCATAGTGTCACAACAACTCTTTCCATAGTGTCACAACAACCTCCTCCATAGTGTCACAACAACTCCGTCCATAGTGTCACAACAACTCTCTCCATAGTGTCACAACAACTCCCTCCATAGTGTCACAACAACTCCCTCCATAGTGTCACAACAACCTCCTCCATAGTGTCACAACAACTCTCTCCATAGTGTCACAACAACCCCCTCCATAGTGTCACAACAACCTCCTCCATAGTGTCACAAGTCCCTCCATAGTGTCACAACAACTCTCTCCATAGTGTCACAACAACCCCTTCAATAGTGTCACAAAAACCTCCTCCATAGTGTCACAACAATCCACTCCATAGTATCACAACAACCCCTTCCATAGTATCACAACAATTCCCTCCATAGTGTCACAACAGCTCTCTCCATAGTGTCACAACAATCTCCTCCATAGTGTCACAACAACCACCTCACCCCCCCCCCCATAGTGTCAAAACAACCCTTCCATAGTGTCACAACAATCTCCTCCATAGTGTCACAACAATCCCCTCCATAGTGTCACAACAACCCTTCCTTAGTGTCACAACAACTCCCTCCATAGTATCACATTAATTCCCTCCATAATGTCACAACAGCTCTCTCCATAGTGTCACAACAATCTCCTCCATAGTGTCACAGCAACCACCTCACCCCCCCCCCCCATAGTGTCACAACAACCTTTCCATAGTGTCACAACAACCACCTCCATAGTGTCACAACAACTCCCTCCATAGTGTCACAACAACTCCCTCCATAGTCTCACAACAACCCCCTCCATAGTGTCACAACAACCCCCTCCATAGTGTCACACCAACTCCCTCCATAGTGTCACAACAACTCTCTCCATAGTTTCACAACAACTCCCTCCATAGTGTCACAACAATCCCCTTCATAGTGTCACAACTCCCACCATAGTGTCACAACAACTCCCTCCATAGTGTCACAACAACTCCCTCCATAGTGTCACAACAACTCCCTCCATAGTGTCACAACAACTCTCTCCATAGTGTCACAACAACCCCCTCCATAGTGTCACAACAACCTCCTCCATAGTGTCACAACAACTTCTTCAATAGTGTCACAACAACTCCCTCCATAGTGTCACAACAACTCCCTCCATAGTGTCACAACAACTCCCTCCATAGTGTCCACAACAACCCCCTCCATAGTGTCACAACAACCTCCTTCATAGTGTCCCAACAAGTCCCTCCATAGTGTCACAACAAATCTGTCCATAGTGTCACAACAACCCCCTCCATAGTGTCACAACAACTCCCTCCATAGTGTCACAACAACCTCCTCCATAGTGTCACAACAACTCTCTCCGTAGTGTCACAACAACTCCCTCCATAGTGTCACAACAACCTCCCCCATAGTGGCACAATAACTCCCTCCATAGTGTCACAACAACTCCCTCCATAGTGTCACAACAACTCCCTCCATAGTGTTACAACAAGTCCCTCCATAGTGTCACAACACCTCCATCCATAGTGTCACAACACCTCCATCCATAGTGTCACAACAACCTCCCCCATAGTGGCACAATAACTCCCTCCATAGTGTCACAACAACCCTTCCTTAGTGTCACAACAACTCCCTCCATAGTATCACATTAATTCCCTCCATAATGTCACAACAGCTCTCTCCATAGTGTCACAACAATCTCCTCCATAGTGTCACAGCAACCACCTCACCCCCCCCCCCCCCATAGTGTCACAACAACCTTTCCATAGTGTCACAACAACCACCTCCATAGTGTCACAACAACTCCCTCCATAGTGTCACAACAACTCCCTCCATAGTCTCACAACAACCCCCTCCATAGTGTCACAACAACCCCCTCCATAGTGTCACACCAACTCCCTCCATAGTGTCACAACAACTCTCTCCATAGTTTCACAACAACTCCCTCCATAGTGTCACAACAATCCCCTTCATAGTGTCACAACTCCCTCCATAGTGTCACAACAACTCCCTCCATAGTGTCACAACAACTTCTTCAATAGTGTCACAACAACTCCCTCCATAGTGTCACAACAACTCCCTCCATAGTGTCACAACAACTCCCTCCATAGTGTCACAACAACCCCCTCCATAGTGTCACAATAACCTCCTTCATAGTGTCACAACAAGTCCCTCCATAGTGTCACAACAAATCTCTCCATAGTGTCACAAGAACCCCCTCCATAGTGTCACAACAACCCCCTCCATAGTGTCACAACATCCTCCTCCATAGTGTCACAACAAGTCCCTCCATATTGTCACAACAACTCTATCCATAGTGTCACAACAACCCCCTCCATAGTGTCACAACAACCCCCTCCATAGTGTCACAACAACTCTTTCCATAGTGTCACAACAACCTCCTCCATAGTGTCACAACAACTCCGTCCATAGTGTCACAACAACTCTCTCCATAGTGTCACAACAACTCCCTCCATAGTGTCACAACAACTCCCTCCATAGTGTCACAACAACCTCCTCCATAGTGTCACAACAACTCTCTCCATAGTGTCACAACAACCCCCTCCATAGTGTCACAACAACCTCCTCCATAGTGTCACAAGTCCCTCCATAGTGTCACAACAACTCTCTCCATAGTGTCACAACAACCCCTTCAATAGTGTCACAAAAACCTCCTCCATAGTGTCGCAACAATCCACTCCATAGTATCACAACAACCCCTTCCATAGTATCACAACAATTCCCTCCATAGTGTCACAACAGCTCTCTCCATAGTGTCACAACAATCTCCTCCATAGTGTCACAACAACCACCTCACCCCCCCCCCCCATAGTGTCAAAACAACCCTTCCATAGTGTCACAACAATCTCCTCCATAGTGTCACAACAATCCCCTCCATAGTGTCACAACAACCCTTCCTTAGTGTCACAACAACTCCCTCCATAGTATCACATTAATTCCCTCCATAATGTCACAACAGCTCTCTCCATAGTGTCACAACAATCTCCTCCATAGTGTCACAGCAACCACCTCACCCCCCCCCCCCCCCATAGTGTCACAACAACCTTTCCATAGTGTCACAACAACCACCTCCATAGTGTCACAACAACTCCCTCCATAGTGTCACAACAACTCCCTCCATAGTCTCACAACAACCCCCTCCATAGTGTCACAACAACCCCCTCCATAGTGTCACACCAACTCCCTCCATAGTGTCACAACAACTCTCTCCATAGTTTCACAACAACTCCCTCCATAGTGTCACAACAATCCCCTTCATAGTGTCACAACTCCCTCCATAGTGTCACAACAACTCCCTCCATAGTGTCACAACAACTTCTTCAATAGTGTCACAACAACTCCCTCCATAGTGTCACAACAACTCCCTCCATAGTGTCACAACAACTCCCTCCATAGTGTCACAACAACCCCCTCCATAGTGTCACAATAACCTCCTTCATAGTGTCACAACAAGTCCCTCCATAGTGTCACAACAAATCTCTCCATAGTGTCACAAGAACCCCCTCCATAGTGTCACAACAACCCCCTCCATAGTGTCACAACATCCTCCTCCATAGTGTCACAACAAGTCCCTCCATATTGTCACAACAACTCTATCCATAGTGTCACAACAACCCCCTCCATAGTGTCACAACAACCCCCTCCATAGTGTCACAACAACTCTTTCCATAGTGTCACAACAACCTCCTCCATAGTGTCACAACAACTCCGTCCATAGTGTCACAACAACTCTCTCCATAGTGTCACAACAACTCCCTCCATAGTGTCACAACAACTCCCTCCATAGTGTCACAACAACCTCCTCCATAGTGTCACAACAACTCTCTCCATAGTGTCACAACAACCCCCTCCATAGTGTCACAACAACCTCCTCCATAGTGTCACAAGTCCCTCCATAGTGTCACAACAACTCTCTCCATAGTGTCACAACAACCCCTTCAATAGTGTCACAAAAACCTCCTCCATAGTGTCACAACAATCCACTCCATAGTATCACAACAACCCCTTCCATAGTATCACAACAATTCCCTCCATAGTGTCACAACAGCTCTCTCCATAGTGTCACAACAATCTCCTCCATAGTGTCACAACAACCACCTCACCCCCCCCCCCCCATAGTGTCAAAACAACCCTTCCATAGTGTCACAACAATCTCCTCCATAGTGTCACAACAATCTCCTCCATAGTGTCACAACAATCTCCTCCATAGTGTCACAACAACCACCTCTATAGTGTCACAACAACTCCCTCCATAGTGTCACAACAACTCCCTCCATTGTCTCAAAACAACCCCCTCCATAGTGTCACAACAACCCCCTCCATAGTGTCACAACAACCCCCTCCATAGTGTCACAACAACTCCCTCCATAGTGTCACAACAACCTCCTCTATAGTGTCACAACAACTCCCTCCATAGTGTCACAACAACTCCCTCCATAGTGTCACAACAGCTCTCTCCATAGTGTCACAACAATCTCTTCCATAGCGTCACATCAACCCCCCCCCCCCCATAGTGTCACAACAACCCCCTCTATAGTGTCACAACAATCTCCTCCATAGAGTCACAACAACCCCCTCCATAGTGTCACAACAGCTCTCTCCATAGTGTCACAACAATCTCTTCCATAGTGTCACAACAACCCCCTCCATAGTGTCACACCAACCCCCTCCATAGTGTCCCAACAACCTTCCTCATAGTGTAACGACAACCTCCCCCATACTGTCACAACATACTTCCCCATAGTGTCACAACAACCTCCTCCATAGTGTCGTAACAACCTCCCCCATAGTGTCACTACAACTCTCTCCATAGTGTCACAACAACCCCCTCCATAGTGTCACAACAACTCCCTCCATAGTGTCACAACAACTCCCTCCATAGTGTCACAACAACTCTCTCCATAGTGTCACAACAATCTCTTCCATAGTATCACAACAACCCATCCCCCCCCCCCATAGTGTAACGACAACCTCCCCCATACTGTCACAACACACTCCCCCATAGTATCACAACAACTCCCTCCATAGTGTCACAACAACTCCCTCCAAAGTGTCACAACAACTCCCTCCATAGTGTCACAACAACCCCCTCCATAGTGTCACAACAATCCCCTCCATAGTGTAAGGACAACCTCTTCCATACTGTCACAACATACTCCCCCATAGTGTCACAATAACTACCTCCATAGTGTCACAACAATCCCCCCCCCCCCCCCCATAGTGTCACAACAACCCGCTCCACATGGCCTCCAGGTAGTGTCGGCTTGGGCCCTTGTTCTGTGCGCCAGATTTAGCGTCTCGTTTCTAGAACATCACTTCCTTTATCTGCCCGTTCTTCGTTGGACATCCACATTAATGTCTCCAATAAAATCATGTCTATGTCTTATTGTCTTGTCTTGTCTTATTGCATCCACTTGTGCCGTGGGGAGCCGTAGCTTTCTGTCCAGAGCCAGACGTGTCGCTGAAGGGATCGTCATCCCATGACGATTTAGAATATCCTATACATTATACGTCTATGACTCGCCTTTATCAGACGGGCTGCACCGTACTATGTTCTATTCCTGGAGGCCCTTTGCAATCGCCTTCTGCGTCTATTTTGGGATAATTTGTCTTCTTATTTGGCTGTACTCAAGGCAGAAGTTCTGTGTGGGGTTTTTCATTTCTTTTAGATTTTTGTCAAAGTTATCTTTCCTGTGGAAGTTTAATTCCTGGACTAGCGAGTTTATTTCTGCCAAAATATCACTTTCAATTGACATACTTTCACCTCATGTCACACACACCCTTCGTATATTTACTGATTTTATGATCTGTAATATAACTTCTGCTTCCTCATTGGTACTGATAAGGAGACTATGTTACGTTGTGGCGTGGTTTACAGCACGGCTGCTGGGAGGAAATGGCGATTGCCTCTTATGAAACGGAAGTTCGAAGCTATGTGGTTTCGAATCCAACAAGATTCAAACGTTCTCTGATCTCAATAGAGACGACTACCCATATTGGAAATTTGCAACAACAACAACAAAAATCGAGATCCCGTGTACACGCTATGCATGTAATAGAACCCTTGAAAGCTGAAAGTTGATAAGCAAAGGACGTCCTCCGGTTGTGCGGGCAGAAATTGTAACAACTAAATAAATTCCTACCCAATCTATCTTAACTTCCCCCAGGTCAAGCACGCCACATGAAGTAAACATTACAAATCAAGAACCTACTACGAATAGCCTTCGACTACCTGGCAGAAGGCATCACCTGCCTGTTTGAATATCAGAATTCCAAATATGCGTTTTGGAGATCTAGTTTGCCTTCCCTCTTGGGTCTATGTTCTCTGAGATGCAGGCGTTTCCGGGGCCGCCATTTGGAGGCGAAATAAGGCCTTAGACAGCACTGGTTCGCCGAGGCAAGCAGTAGGCTACGAGTCGTTGCCTGATGTCATCTCGTGCATGCGTGCGTCTTCATCCCCGATAATATCAACACAAAAACGTGTCGAGGAAACAACAACCTGCAGATTAAAACAGGAAAGTGGAAAATCATGCGGTAACAACACAGCAGACACATGGTACACCTAACTAGGTCTGGAACACTCGTGAAATAAATCATGGAGCCTATCTAGAACACAGAGGAGCGTTAGAACTGACATCCCAAGCCAGCAGAACCCAAGAACAGAGGTATGAAGGAGGATTGTCTGCAATAGTTGTTGAATGTCGTTTACTCCATGGGGAGTACAAATGCACAAGGTGACTATTTGTGTTCTGCTTAGTATAAGTAATTGTATTATCCAAGGTGTCACATTAAAATACAAAACACATCATTGTTCTGTCCGTAGAGATAGTCACAAGGTGTCACATTATAATACATTACACATCACTGTTCTGTCCAGAGTGATAGTCACAAGGTGTCACATTATAATACAAAACACATCACTGTTCTGTACGTAGAGATAGTCACAAGGTGTCACATTATAATACATTACACATCACTGTTCTGTCCAGAGTGATAGTCACAAGGTGTCACATTATAATACAAAACACATCACTGTTCTGTACGTAATGATAGTCACAAGGTGTCACATTATAATACATTACATATCACTGTTCTGTCCAGAGTAATAGTCACAAGGTGTCACATTATAATACATTACACATCAATGTTCTGTCCAGAGTGATAGTCACAAGGTGTCATATTATAATACATTACACATCAATGTTCTGTCCAGAGTGATAGTCACAAGGTGTCACATTATAATACATTACACATCACTGTTCTGTCCAAAGTGATAGTCATAATGTGCTACATTAGTATACATTGCACATCACTGTTCTGTCTAATGTGATAGTCACATCTGACAAAAATTAAAGAAAGGTCAAGATAATCCCGTATCAGACACTATCGTCTGGGATGAAGTGTTAGAGACTTTATTGTAATAGGCATAAGCTTTTTATTTGGTGGATGTGGCTAATTCACTTTCTCAATTGCTGCCCTAACATTAAGCCATGTACCCATTTATGACTGGTTTCCCTGGAGCGTTTCGATAAATGTGATCGATTCAGGTAATTCCCCACGATACATTACTCATCACAGTTCTGTCCAGGTGTGATAAGCTTAGCCACATGTCGTTTACAAATATTGGTAAGCAGGATACCAAACATATGCACCTACACGCAACGGTATGACATGTCTACGTTCTAAAGTCAAGTCAAGTAACACGTAGCATTACTGCAGTAGGGGTGTGAGGTGTTAGCGATCTCACATTTCAATGGCTCGGCTATATGAGGGCGGTTGCCATCTCCTCTCCCTCGCTGCTTTTACTTCCCGGACTGAACCGGTACCCATTTAAGGCTGGGTCGACCCGGGAGCCGTTGCGGTCTGAAGAAACATTTCCGCCTCAACTGGGGAATAAACACAGGACCACTCAGATGCGAGGCCAGCTGCGTAGTGCATATGTTAAAACAAAACATATTCGTGGATCCCCGTTCAGACCACAAGAACACAAGACCGTGTATAAATGTAATTATATTTTATTACACTTTCTGTAAAGCTTTTGGTATATCCGAAAGCACAGAAAGAGAGAGAGAGAGAGAGAGAGAGAGAGAGAGAGAGAGAGCGAGAAACAGAGAGAGAGCGAGAGAGAGAGACAGAGAGAGAGACAGAGAGAGAGAGAAAAAGAGACAGAGCGATAGAAAGAGATCGAGAGAGAGAAAGCGAGAGAGAAAGAGACGCTGTGCTTCTAATGATGATCTTGAACACGCATGCACGCACACATAAACACACACGCACGCACACATACACGCACACACACACACACACATAGACACACACGCACACATACACACGCACACACACACACATAAACACACACGCACACATACACACGCACACACACATACACACGCAGACACAGACACACATACACACACACATAGACGCACATTCGGCGTTTATTTCTTTTGCTGGTGTCCATCGTGGAAATAAACGGTGCTGATAAATAAAGGCCGCTTGTCTCTTAGTCGATGTGCAATGTGCAGATTATACGTTCTTTTCTTAAATTTCATTCTCAATAGAAAATAATATATGCTGTACCAGGAAATTGAAGCAGTAGAACCCTGGTCTGACGAGCCTGCGCTAACCCCTGGAACACCCACTCCTCTTCATTCCCATTTCTTATCCTTCTTCTTGTCCTGTTTGGCTCCAACCGGAGCATATGACCACAACTACGGTTGAGTTCTATTAGGAACACTGCACCAAAGCACTTCAGGTGCTTTTGCGGTGGTGGTTTTTGTTGCAATTTGTTTTACATAATTGGATTACTAGCCCCATTCACAACTCTCTTTAGTTGCCTTTTATGACATATATGAACATGCAGTTGGATTATTCTTTTCTCCCCAGTAAGGGACCCCGGGATCCAGTGAGCGTTCTGATGAGACACATACATAAGCTTCCAATCAAGATATTGACACTTTTCCACTCTAGTAATTGGGTCAACACGTTGTCGCTGACACACCTGGTCTAGCTGCCAGTGTTATGGTCAACTTATTCGTGTTGACAATGGCGGTAATAGCTATTTTATGTTGAGCAGTACCGACATTAAGGCACCCCCACTAGACTACTATGTTAAACAGTACCGACATTAAGGCACCCCCACTAGACTACTATGTTGAGCAGTACCGACATTAAGGCACCCCCACTAGACTACTATGTTAAGCAGTACCGACATTAAGGCACCCCCACTAGACTACTATGTTAAGCAGTACCGACATTAAGGCACCCCCACCAGACTACTATGTTAAGCAGTACCGACATTAAGGCACCCCCACTAGACTACTATGTTGAGCAGTACCGACATTAAGGCACCCCACCAGAATACTATGTTAAGCAGTACCGACATTAAGGCACCCCCACTAGACTACTATGTTGAGCAGTACCGACATTAAGGCACCCCCACCAGACTACTATGTTGAGCAGTACCGACATTAAGGCACCCCACCAGAATACTATGTTAAGCAGTACCGACATTAAGGCACCCCCACCAGACTACTATGTTAAGCAGTACCGACATTAAGGCACCCCCACCAGACTACTATGTTAAGCAGTACCGACATTAAGGCACCCCCACCAGACTACTATGTTAAGCAGTACCGACATTAAGGCACCCCACCAGAATACTATGTTAAGCAGTACCGACATTAAGGCACCCCCACCAGACTACCATGTTAAGCAGTACCGACATTAAGGCACTCAGACCAGACTACTATGTTAAGCAGTACCGACATTAAGGCACCCCCACCAGAATACTATGTTAAGCAGTACCGACATTAAGGCACCCCCACCAGACTACTATGTTGAGCAGTACCGACATTAAAGCACCCCCACCAGACTACTATGTTGAGCAGTACCGACATTAAGGCACCCCCACCAGACTACTATGTTAAGCAGTGCCCACATTAAGGCACCCCCACCAGACTACTATGTTGAGCAGTACCGAAATTAAGGCACCCCACCAGAATACTATGTTAAGCAGTACCGACATTAAGGCACCCCCACCAGACTACTATGTTAAGCAGTGCCCACATTAAGGCACCCCCACCAGACTACTATGTTAAGCAGTGCCCACATTAAGGCACTCAGACCAGACTACTATGTTAAGCAGTGCCCACATTAAGGCACTCAGACATGACTCCTACGTAAAGGGTATGAATACTAGCGGTTTCTGTAGCTCACTCGTGGTCCTTGTGCATGGACGCTCTTGTTGCCATTTGCTGGATGTGTCCGCGTCATAGCAGGACTTCCATAGTTCTATCAATGATTCTAATCTGCGAGATTGTCCGTTACTAATGTCGCTGGATAACATCTCAAATGTACCCGAGACTAACGCAGCTTTTTTTAAAAACGAATTTAGACATGTCGATCACGAATAAGAACATAAAAATCGCGAAAGAGCTCTAGATTTCAAGATTTTTGGGATGGGGTGTTCAGTAGGAATGTTATGGGCTGTAACCTGGTCTGATGACCAGGGCCGGTGTTAGACCCAGGTCATATGTTTTCAATCCTCTGCAATGAATCGGCGCTGCTGGTTGAGCCGAAAAGGATGATCGCTAGGTTTTCAGTTTCCATGGTGGGGAGAGAACTGATAAACCACTGTAATGGTCTTTACTTTTGTATGATTCACCCAAATGGATATGGTATTTATAAGAAGAGAAAGGGCTTTTGACCTATCCTTATATTCCTTCTGCTATGCGCCCACTGTCTTTAGAGCAAGGCCTTTGTTTGTGGGCCTACCACATTATTATACCGTCAATGATGAAAACAAAAGTGAGTCCAGTGAACATCGGTAACCAGTTAAAGTATCTACATCAAGAGATCCTGATTCCGTGTCTATTGAAGAGTGTACTCTGCCACATAACATCGCCGAACGTGAATGGGTTTATCTTGTACGAAATGTAGAATATCTTAAGATTAAGCAGAATTGATTGTGTCCATAATATATATAATCTGATATAGTGAGTCAGATAACAGTACCACAAATCGATTGCAAATACGAATATTGCAGACTGTTCGTTGATTCGTCCAAGTTTAGCTTAAAAGCTCTGCTTTTCCAGCCCGGTAATGGTAGCGATTTACAATCTAATCCACTCGTGCATGCACTCCACGCGAAAGACACCTACAACATTAAACAACTGGCGGACACAGTCAGCTATGACAAGTTTAAGTGGCAGATTTGTGCTGACCTAGAGTTTGTTTTTCCGTGAACCTACAACATGCTTACTGTGGGACAGCCGTGCTGGGACTTGTCATTACATGAAAAACATTGTTTCCTCTGCAACAGTCAATTAAATCGGGAAAATCAAATGTACATAACGAACCACTTGTAGAATTCAGTGACATCTTACTGTCTCCTCTCCACAGTATGCGTGGATTAGAGTAGAATTTAGTAAAGGCCATAGTTAGAAATGGGGCAGGATTTTTCCAAGACTTAGACCAAAATCAAAGAAGGTGTTTTTGTTGGTCCACAGATACGCCAGCTCTTACGAGATACGCGTTTTGATGATATCCTTACAAGTTAGCTTGGAAAACTTTCCAGCAAGTGGCCACAAACTTTCCAGCAAGTGGCCACAAACTTTCCAGCAAGTGGCCACAAACTTTCCAGCAAGTGGCCACAAACTTTCCAGCAAGTGGCCACAAACTTTCCAGCAAGTGGCCACAAACTTTCCAGCAAGTGGCCACAAACTTTCCAGCAAGTGGCCACAAACTTTCCAGCAAGTGGCCACAAACTTTCCAGCAAGTGGCCACAAACTTTCCAGCAAGTGGCCACAAACTTTCCAGCAAGTGGCCACAAACTTTCCAGCAAGTGGCCACAAACTTTCCAGCAAGTGGCCACAAACTTTCCAGCAAGTGGCCACAAACTTTCCAGCAAGTGGCCACAAACTTTCCAGCAAGTGGCCACAAACTTTCCAGCAAGTGGCCACAAACTTTCCAGCAAGTGGCCACAAACTTTCCAGCAAGTGGCCACAAACTTTCCAGCAAGTGGCCACAAACTTTCCAGCAAGTGGCCACAAACTATCCAGCAAGTGGCCACAAACTTTCCAGCAAGTGGCCACAAACTTTCCAGCAAGTGGCCACAAACTTTCCAGGAAACAATAAGGCTGACAATTACCAGCAAAATATCCTGTTGCGGCTCCACAAATGGCGAGGGTTCAATATGTCATTAAAATGACACTTTCTACATTCTCATCTGGATTTATTCCTGACTAACTTTCTGCACTGTTAACGACAAGAACGGGGAACTATTTCCTCAGCACATGCCTGTCCTCGGTAAAACATAACCGAGGGAAAGTAAATCCAGCAATGCCCGTTGACTATTGCAGAACCCTTGTGAGAGATGCCCCGGAAACTCATCACAGGCATAACGACGTCGATGTGAACGATTTCCTCTATGAGGGTTATCCTAACGTATGTATATGCAAATGTGTACAACATTTCCTTCTTTAAATAAATAGAAAACTGGAGCTCGTTTTGTAATTGAACGGTAATATTCATATTCAGCAGCCCAGACAATAGTAATTTGGTTTAATCACAGATACACACATAATGTGAACATATGTTGTCCAGTTTGATTAATTGGGAAACTCTGGACAGCCTACCAATGAGATTGTATAAGACGCATAAAGTCTCCGATATGAAAGATTTACAGATATGAACATTTTACTTTGTATGAAAGATGTACTTTGCAGTCTGACAAATAGTTGTTTTCGAAACTTCGCCTACTGAATGCGAACCTGATACCACTTTGTAGTGGCATTTCTTATATCCCCGGTTATATTGTAAAAGGTTAACCTGGGTCCTCATCGCTGTAGTGCAATACAACTCTTCTGAACTGGTTCGCCACTACGAGGATCACAGTAGTTTTCCCCGCCAAGTTAGTAAGGTTGCTGTAACACAGCTTTAATTTCCAGTCGACCCACAAATAGAAGGAATGTATTGTTATTATTGCTTTCTTGTTGTTGACTTGATATCACACAATCTTGTTTCCTTATTCAACGTCACTAAAAGTAATACACGAAACTGCCCCACTGACAATAACTTATGAACTGTACTTTAATATCCTGGACGAAAACAACACACACTACAAAAACAAGCCTTGCTAGAGCTTACGAACACAGAGTAGTCGTGTCTTGAATGGAGAAAAAAAAACAATAAACAAAGGAAAGGGAAATGGTATGTAAACAAGTTCCACTGACCGACAGAAGTTAATTGTGACCATATAAATTATGTTTACAGTTTTCCATCAAAGCTGAAAGAATTAGCAGCAGTTAGAATAAACATCAACAGTTAGATACTAATGGTTACTAGGATCACATCACAACATCAGTTATTTTATACTTGTTTAGAGAGAAATTCCAAATAAACAACATGAGTTAGCTGTTTACCATGACCTCTAAAAAAACAACATGAGTTACCTGTTTCATGTTTATTATTATCTACAGGCAGATATTCAAATAAACAACGCAATTATATGTTTACTTAAAACTTCCCAAATAAACAACAGAATTAGCTGTTTATCTGCAACTTCCCAAATAAACAACACAGTTAGCCGTTTACGTGGTATTTCTTAAATAAGATAAACTGCATCAGACGTAATCTTGAAACTTCTCAGATGGATCTGCTACCAGGATTATTACCAACAAAGGATATAGCGCAGTGATTAAATACCCTAAGCTGCAACCAAAAGACCATCCCTACATCTAGTGTCCTTGTAGGGAGACTCGCCCCTGCTACAGTCAAGAAATAATAGAAATATGTAAAGCCTTTTGTGTCGGATAATCCCAGCAGTAGAAAGCAGCATCATTCCACCTGAGCAACGTGTACTCTCAGATCCAAAACCGACACTTCAAGCTTTGAAAACAGAAGCCATATTAATATCATCTACAAATTCATTTGACCAACTTGTCCACCATTTATGGAGCTTCTCCTCCGGTGATCGTTCTGAGAAAGGATGTGCTGTCAAAGTTCGCATCCAGGTTACGATATCTGCGCCTTTCCATCCGACACTTCCGGTTTCTGCTGACTTTTTTTGTTTTGTTTGGTTGGTGCCAGGTTTACATTTTCACTGCTATCCCTATCCTCTATGTAGCAAAACTGCATTAGTGCAACCTGTTTCCAGGGCCTCTGCTTTCAGGCAGAACAGAGTCTTGGTTAGCTCTAGCTTGCTGACACTAATGCAAGCAGTGAACTTTGAGTGGTTGCTGTCAGCTCATTCGATGTGCTGCATTTTCAGTCAGTCCCACTTATGGGGTGGAACTGGTGCTCCAGTGGATACCTGGTCGTGTGGGAGTCCTAGGAAATGGGAAGGCTGGTGAGCTGGAGAAAAGCGAAGCAACACTACCACAGCCACAACGTAGAATCCCAATACAGGTCTGCGGACAGATCCTAGGGAAGAACTATAAACAAGAATAGCTGAATCATTATACTACATCCCACACAGGCTACATCCCACACAGGCTACATCTCACACAGGCTACATCTCACACAGGCTACATCTCACACAGGCTACATCTCACACAGACTACATCCCCCACAGGCTGCATCCCACACAGGCTACATCTCACACATGCTGCATCTCACACAGACTACATCCCACACAGGCTACATCCCACACAGGCTACATCCCACACAGGCTACATCTCACACAGGCTACATCTCACACAGGCTACATCCCACACAGGCTACATCCCACACAGGCTACATCCCACACAGGCTACAGCCCATACCGGCTACATCCCACCCAGGCTACATCCCACACAGGCTACATCTTACACAGGCTACATCCCACACAGGCTGAATATATTTCAGTCACCAGCAAAACCAGATCTCCAGGATCCAGCCTAGAAATTAAAGAGAAGGGACCATAGTTTGATCTTCAAGTTGAGAATAGGTCCATGCCCATCTCAATAAACCCATGTCGGGAATCAAATAGAAGATGATGTGCCCAGCACGAGACATGAGCACCTCCTGACCCAGTCCCAGGGCTAGCCGAACTGTGAAACCAGATGTTCCCACCGCACCCCATTATATACAACACACTCTACACATCGCCATAACAACTGAGAATGACGCATAATTATGTCCGGGAGGAACTGGCCATTCAAGCTCTACCAGTCCACAGCTAAAATGATTTTATCGTCAACATGTAACTTGACGTTTTTATACTGGTTTAGAAGACACTACAGAGTCTGTATACAACCAGTTTCTTGGAGGGTAGTTTTTACCGATGTGCGAATCTATCTAAATAGACTCAAACACCAGAGATAAGTAGACCCCCAACCAGTTAAGTGCCATCTATAGCTGCTCTTAACAAACCACTTGGGGAAAGGTACAAATAACTTGGGTTCTTAGTTCTTAGTCGACCTGTACTACCCCTGTGCAGGTCCCAGCTCTGGTATGAGCTGGATGTAGCCGGGAGAATGGTTTCCTGTTTAGCGGGCTAGGCTCGAGCAGCTTAATACTCCGCTGTGTTGGGACAAGCGCTTGCGGAGGGTGGTTAACCGATGTGCTAGTCCATCTTAATAGACTCAAACACTAGAGTAAAGTAGACCGGAGCCTGTTAGGCGCTATATATGCTACCTACGGGTGGTTCGCTGTAAAGAGGTTAAGGCACTCGCCTCTCACAGTGATGAACGGAAACGGTGGGCGATCGAACCCAAGCGACCCCTGATCTCACAGGAGGTAAGATCAGAATGCCTGCATCCCGAGTTACCTCCAGTCGTCTCGACCAATAGTCTTGCCACTGATCCAAGGTAGCTCGGGATAAGAGTGAGACTGGTGACCAGCGCATAATCTCCCTCACTATAATCCTCATACAGCGCACATCACATTATTAAGACAAAACCCGCCTGATGCTGTGGCCATCATCGGTTCGCAATGGGCAATAACTAACTTTGCTGCTCTAAACAAACCACCTAATCAATGGCCGGTGTTATGTCATGTCACACAGTTAGTCGCCTCTTACTTCAGTAGATTTACTATTTGAATTGTGTCCGGGGACCGGCTATTAAGCCTACTCTTTTCAATGTCCAACTGCCAAGGAATTGTTTACGTGCTCGACACTGAACACGGGAGTCCGATCTCACCACCCAGAGATCAGGGGTTTGATCTCACTACCCAGAGATCAGGGGTTTGATCTCACCACCCAGAGATCAGGGGTTTCGATCTCAGTACTCAGAGATCTGGGGTTTAATCTCACCACCCAGAGATCAGGGTTTTGATCTCACCACCCAAAGATCAGGGGTTTGATCTCACCACCCAGAGATCAGGGGTTTGATCTCACCACCCAGAGATCAGGGGTTTGATCTCACCACCCAGAGATCAGGGGTTTCGACCTCAGTATCCAGAGATCAGGGGTTTGATCTCAACACCCAGAGATCAGGGATTTCTATCTCAGAGATCAGGGGGTTCGACCTTAGTACCCAGAGATCAAATGTTTGATCTCACCACCCAGAGATCAGGGGTTTCGATCTCACTACCCAGAGATCAGGGGAATTTTTTTACAGAAGATCCACGTGAAAAAAATCCCGGTCTCCACCGTGATTCGAACACGCGACCTCCGGTACTCGAGGCGGACGCCTTACCTCGAGACCACTGAGTCCCCAGTGGACGTTGATCAGGGTGCATTCTCATGTCCACAGTTGTTTAGGCTTTCTAAATGATTGTTCGACACCACACGATGTCTTGAGCTCAAGAGTGGCGGAAACAGCAGATTCGTGTGATCAATTCTGGAGCTGCACACTTATTTGCACATCGCTGAGTCGGTGTGATCTTCGTTGATCCGGATAGTGCCAGACATGTAATGGTTTCTGTCTGAGATGGCACGGGCGTGCACAGACACCCATGTCCCAACCATTATTGTTTAGTAGCATTAAAACTAGTCCCACATCACATGCTGCTGTCGGGATAGAGGTGAGAGATGTCATTGTGCTAGGTCACCGTTTGCTTTATGAGGTGGTGTGGCCAGTTCCTTTCTCTCCTGCCTTTCTCTCCTGAAATTAGCTAGGTGCCCACTTGCAGTTGGATCAACAGGAACGTGCCAATAACTAGTGTTGAACACGGTGCATTAAAAATGGGCGATCTATCACAACGCTGATCAAACAATCTGTCGTATCCAGGACTTAGGAACTAATAGCTCAGGGCCGCCTGTTAGTCAAACAAACAACTTGTTATTTGGTATGCCCAAGTGATTCTCCGGATGGCTCATTGACAGAAGACAAGAATAGGCCCACTGTCATGTAAGAGTCCACGAACAATGTGGTGCAGCCCTCCACTGTAGAAAGTTGTAAAACGTATGGACCTACAGTCCCAACTATTAAATGCGAGATAGCTTCAAAATGTTCCCGGAATAGCCGACTCGTACTTGAATTAAAGATACTATTATGGAGAATATATATTTATAAGTTGATAGTGACCAACTATTACAGTTGGCCATGTAGTGACCGTGACGAAATGACATGGCAGACGTGACCTTCACATATACTCTCGAACAGAAGTTACATAATTGTGTTTGTGTCCTGTGCTCGTTGCATAGTAGGAGTTGAAAATGTTCTGGATTGAACAACGTGCAAATGTCAGATTCTGTGCTTTGCTTTAGAACTCACCCTTAGAGACACAAGTATTTGAGTGGCAGAAGCATTTCCGTGAAGGTCGTGTGGACGACCGTCAACCTCGATCAACAATAAAAACATTGAGCGTGTTCCAAACGTTGTGTGTGCTGACAGAAGACTTAGTGTCGAGAAAATAGTCTCAGAAGTTGAAATATCAGTTGGAAGTTGCCACAGTATTCTACACAATGAACTGCGCATACGCCGTGTTTATCAACACATGGTTCCCAAAATTGTATCTCCTGAACAGAAATAAATGAGATTGACCCTGGCAGAAGACCTAATCACAATGGTTGATCAAGGTAGCAATTTTCTCAACAACATAATCACAGGACATGAGACTTGGTGGTTTTTGTGCGATCTTCAGACAAAACGTCAGTTCTCTGAATGGAAATCTCCCACATCTCCCTGGTCACAGAAATTTTGTTTGGACAAGAGCAAAGGAAAAGTTTTGTTGAAAGTTGTTTTTTATACCCAGTGTATTGTCTACCATGATTTCGTTCTTGAAAGCCGAACGGTTAACAAGGAAATGTACGTTGATATCATCCGTCGTCTAAGCGATGCAATCAGAAGAAAACGACCAGAAAAATGCAGAACGAACAGTTGGATTGTGCTGCATGACAATACGCCAGCACATCGATCCCTACTGGTAAAGCAGTACCTCGCAAAGCACAATGTGATTACCTGGGAGCATCCTCACTATTCTCACGACCTGGCACCGGCTGATTGTTTCTTGTTACCTCGACTGAAATCGGCATTGAAAGGACAGTCATTCAAGGGTGACATGTAGCGATCCATGGAAACGGCTATTTTCAAGGCAGATATGGATGTGGATCGATGTGATCCCCGTAGTAGTGAGCGCTACGCAGATGAAGCCAAGCACAGCACCTTCATCGGCAGGCTCGGGATATGAGGAAAGCTACGACAATCCGCCACCAAACGTTCTTTTCAAGGCGCACAAAAGAGTAAACTTCCTCATTGTGGGCATTAAACAACAACACCAATGCGACACGACAGCAGAGAGGTGTCAAAGAATGGGTTCTACGAATGTTTCCAGCAACTGTATGCACGTTGGTAAAAATGTGTAGTTGCCGATTGGAACTACTTTGAAGGAAATGTAGTGTAGATAATTATATTGTAACTTATTTCTATACAATCCACTAATTCCGAGAACTTGTTGAACCTACCTCGTATGCCCAAACGATTCTTAGTGTGGAGTAGCCTTCCGACTTTACGAGCTCTAGAAACAAGACGTCCCCCCTATATTGATATTAAACCATTTCAAGTCGCTCGTCACATAATTTTTTTTTGGTCTGTAAATAGAATTATCGATACACTCAGCCGTGATTAGTATTCATGTATATACTGAATGCTGAAGTTATTTATATACTTTAAAATATTCGAACCGGCAGATGTGTGCCCTTTCACTCGGTATAGTAAAGTATTGTTTCACCGGTGCAGGCAAATTGATCACTTTCACCCGGGACGGCAAATTGTTAACTTTCACCAGGACCCGACAAATTAACTTTCATCCGTGCCGGCAAATTGTTAACTTTTACCAGAACCGACAAATTGTTAAATTTCACTCGTGCTGGAGAATTGTTAACTTTCACCCATACCGGCATATGTTTAAACCTTCACCGTCCCGTCATATCTTTACCTTTTCCACAGGACACGCGTATCTTTCCATCTGGATGTTTGCATAAATTGGTGGTGCGGGGGGGGGGGGGGGATGGTGTGTTGTGGACCTTCTACTAGCATTTCACTTCCCACAACTGCATCAGCAGCCTGGTGTTACACTAAGCCCCACCATCTCTTATCAGTGACGTGTCTTAAAACAGCCATTGCCTACTGTCGAACACGGTTTAGATGTGCTTCGTAATATTTCGAGCAACCTCGCGCCCACACAGTGTCAATCCCCACCTTGTAGGCAATGAATAATACTACTGCACGCTCTATACTTGTCGAAAAAGGCTATTAAGGAAAGATGTGCATGTGATTAGTAACGGCATCATGTCAATCAAATTGTTTTGATAAATCATAACTTTGAGGATTGTTTTAATGGGCCAATTGTAGATATGACTTTATGCTTCATAAGCACTGACATTGAGAAGGGTGACTGCATAGACTAGTATGTAAGCCTGTTTGTAAGAGGCACCGCAATATTGTCAAATAGTGACATACACTATACAACAGCCCGACAGATTCAGCCTAAGAAAATACGTTAATGGTGGCTGCGAGATTCTTCTAACATGATTTATGGAGCTATGCAAGCTATGAAAAGTTATTTTCTGATATGCCGCTGTAGGGAAATTCATTTTCAAGGATATGCTAACTTTCTTAGCATTGTACGTTACAGAATGCCGCCTTTAAAATGCTGCCATAGGCATCCACTAATATACCCACCGAGGTCCCGCAGCCAAGACCTAACACTATGTACTCCAATATCAACTAATATAATAGCTGGGTGCACATTCATTGATACTGAACTGAATATAATATCTGAAATCGATTTTAGGAGAGGGAAAAAGAAAGAGAAATACCATACACTTGTTAAGAGTGATGGAGGTCACTACCCGGTTTGTCCACCAAAAGTTAGCCAAGTATAAACAGCACACCACTAACAATAAACACAAACACTAAAGGGGACGGCGTGCGCTAGTGGTTAAGTGATACGGCTCACAACCAAAGGTGCTGGGTTCGATTCCCATCACAGCACCGGCCGTTACCCCGGGGAAGCAAACACTTGGAAAATGCAGAAGGAAGCAGACCTTTACATAAAATGAATGCTGAAGTCGGATGCACTGGGCCGACAGGCGCAAAATAAAAACCACAGTACAACGCACACTGCCTTAGGGAAAAGAGAAATAAGGCGAACGCAAACAAAACAAAAAAATACCCACTAACAATGCATCATGTACAGCTCAAGTTGGCAGCCTACAGACCGCCAACCAAAAACATCTGACTCACAAACTAAATATTATATTTACCGCCTCCTTGAATTCCTAACAAATAATTAACGCGTATTTCAAGCTTCGTATTGAAACGCGTGATTTCCACGTATCTATTTAAAATTAGTTTTCCAGATTTGCCCCAATGGGGAAAACTTGTGTATATTTGTTCAACGACAAGTGGCAAATATGTTATCAATTAATTTACACCTACTCTCACAACTGCCACTGATTGTCAACATTGCGTAGTACTGGCGTCACTTGTCAACGCATATGCTTGATACGACATTTGACACGTCAGTTGCAGTCAGCTCAGCTGATTCCATCGGATTCTACTAATTACCGAGCCCAGAATTCTCGGAACCTTGAAATGTAAACAAAGCCTCTTCCTTTGAATCGATATGTCTGGAACATTACAATTTAAATATAAATGTTTGATTGAATTTTCAATGTAAATGTCTTTTTTGTGTCTTCGAAACTAAATAATACCTATAAATATGTAAACATTTGTGGCGTATAAATAATTTCTTTGTTAAACTGTTATTCTTTCTTTCATATTTATAGGACGAGTATTTATAGTAAATATATAATTATACATTATTTGTAATAAATACCGGATACAGAGTCTATCCAAAATAGACTTCCACATGAGAAGATGTAGTGACCGGTAGACGCTGGAAAGGGGAGGAGGATTTCTTTTGAAAATGTACGTCCAATTCCCAGATCACGGGATAACTCTCGCATACAAATCTACCAGGAGTAACAGATCGTATCTTTGAGAGCAGCCGAACGTATGGTCAGGTAAAACATTCTGATCAGACAATGTTAGTCATGGACAGGTGAAATATACTGACCAAGACCCCATCTCACGTCCATGCAGTTCTCCTTGGAGATCGGCATGTTTCATGGCAGCTTGACTAGCGGTGTAGAGATCGACGAGCAGTGGAAGCCAAACATAGCACAGCAGCCTGGGCAACGCGGAATCAGCACGCTTCGGATGTGAGGAAAGCTACTGCAACCCGCCACCTAACGCCCTTTTTAGGGCGCACAAGAGAGTAAAGTTACTCAGTCGTGAACATTCAACAACAATCATTGAGAACTTCTTGGTGTCCAGCTAAACAATCTTTGAGAACTTCTTGGTGTCCAGCTCAACAATCTTTGAGAACTTCTTGGTGTCCAGCTCAACAATCTTTGAGAACTTCTTGGTGTCCAGTTAAACAATCTTTGAGAACTTCTTTGTGTCCAGCTAAACAATCTTTGAGAACGTCTTGGTTTCCAGCTAAAATATCTTTGAGAACTTCTTTGTGTCCAGCTAAACAATCTTTGAGAACGTCTTGGTTTCCAGCTAAAAAATCTTTGAGAACTTCTTTGTGTCCAGCTAAACAATCTTTGAGAACTTCTTGGTGTCCAGCTAAACAATCTTTGATAGCGTATTGGTGTCCAGCACGATCTTTGAATTATACCGCTGTTGTTAGTCATTCAAATATGTTATACTCAAAATCATTTATACGAAAGTAATATTTTATAACTCGTGTATAACACAATTAAATTGTCTTATCTTTATTCCAGTGATGTGTTGAATCGAACTAAACTTAACTTTAAGTATCATCATCATCATGTAGCATGTCCTCTGCAAAACGAAGGTCGCTCTCGTGACAGCCTGTCTGTAGGAAACTCTATTATAGGTAGATGATTATAACATGCGTAGTTTGTGTGCTTTATGTAAAAGGTGGAGGTTGGTATAACTAAGAGATAAGGCAAGCGTCTGTCGAGGGACGAAATCACGAAACAGTGGGTGTTCGAACCTTGCAAGCTTCAAACGTCTCCTGGTGTCAGGAGAGATGAGATCGGTGCCTATTTCTTTCGTAGATGGACGATAATGTCCTGCGCAGACGATGTGAACGTTCAAGAAACATTGCCAGTTGAAACTGAAAAAGATGATGATGTTAGCCGTTGTTCGGACAAAAATGATAAATATAATGAAATGCCTAGCCATTAGTGATAAAAAAAGATGGATGCAGCTGGTCCCTTTACAGGAAACTTCTAGCTGAGCTTTTTCAGTGACTGATTATAACGGCAATGTGCTGTTGTTTTTACGAGATGATGTGTTTAGCTCCGACCACTACAACCTCTTTTGTAGCCTTCTAAGACATGCTTTAGTAGGTGACAGTGGTTTTATTCTTTCGTTCCGGTGAACCCTACATTATTTATTATTTCCTTTTCGCCGGCACTCATATTGTTGAGTCTGGGGGTGGGGGAGGCATGATTCGTGCGAGATAACGAAGATCCAACTGATCAGGTACGGGAATTGTTGCTTTAGTATCATGTCGTCTCGAGAAATGCACCTTTTAGAAAACAATTGCAAAACAGATAACATCAAAACAGATAACGTCTGTCGAAATAAAATGTTATAGAAGAATGCTGAACATATTGTGGGCAGAGAAGATAACTAAAGAAATTCTACATTTGGCTTACAGGCACATTTGGCTTACAGGCAACATCACAAGGAAAAAGCACAGATGTTTCGGTTATATAAAAAGACACACCGTGTTGGAAAGACTGAAAGTGTCAGACACTGTCCCCCGAAAGGAGGGAAGGAAGAAGATCGTAGCAAGATATTACTGACAGTTTAAAGATGTCCTTGAACGACTCTTGTCGACTTGCCAGAAAAGGTGTATTCAATGCTGCTTAAACGGAGACACGTTTTTGACAAAAAATGAGGCATGATGATGAGGTTGAGACGATCCATTGTTGTGTGTGTGTTAAGGCAGTGGATAACCACTGCTGTTTTCACATAAATCATTGCTGTTTGTTTACTATATCGTGGTTCTGCAGTAGCAAATGCTGAATAAATGTATGTAAATCATGTTCTCAACATAGACCTGCTATTCAGTGGAAATTATTGTCACAATTGTAGGACCTGGAATACGTTGGTGATCTGGTACCTTTGTCACAGTCATATAAAAACTTGATATAGTGAAAGAACAATCAGTTCAATTGGGGCTGAATATCAACATGAAGAAAACCAAGCTCCTTAAACTCAACACTATCAATAACAAACCAATCGTACTGAAGCGAAAACTATTGGAAGAAGTGATTACATTTACCTATTTAGAAAGCACAATTGACACACCAAGAAGTATAGATGCAGATGTAAAGATCAGAATTGGAAAGACAAGAGGCACATTCCTGACACTAAACAACATTTAGAGAGCCAGAGAAATCAATATGCATACCAAAGTTAAAATTTTCAACGACAGAGCCAAGTCGGTGTTGTTGTATGGAGCGGAAACATGGAGATCAACCAAGCCATTAAACAAAGACTCCAGTTTTTCGTTAAGATGCCTAAGAGGGATAATGGGAATAAAGTTACAGGACATAGTGAAAAATAAAGACATATGGTAAAGGAGCCAAAAACAGCCACTGGAATAACAAAATTGGGCTGGATAGGACATACGTTGTGGAAAGCACCGTCCAACAAAACCAGACAGGCTGTTATATGGAATCATCTAGGGAAGTGAGTTAGTATACCCACAAATACACGGAGAAGAGAATGTGAGAAGGAACTAAGATTACATGATTACACCTGGAGAGAGGCAGAAGGAACTAAGATTACATGATTACACCTGCAGAGAGGCAGAAAGAGCCGCCCAGGAGAGTGTATGCTGCTGGGATGTTGCCCAGGACTGTGCATGCTGCTGGGATGTTGCCCAGGACTGTGCATGGTGGTGGGATGTTGCCCAGGACTGTGTATGCTGCTGGGATGTTGCCCAGGACTATGCATGCTGCTGGGATGTTGCCCATGACAGTGTATGCTGCTGGGATGTTGCCCAGGACTGTGCATGCTGGTGGGATGTTGCCCAGGACAGTGTATGCTGGTGGGATGTTGCCCAGGACTGTGCATGCTGCTGGGATGTTGCCCAGGACAGTGTATGCTGCTGGGATGTTGCCCAGGACTGTGCATGCTGGTGGGATGTTGCCCAGGACAGTGTATGCTGCTGGGATGTTGCCCAGGACTGTGCATGCTGCTGGGATGTTGCCCAGGACTGTGCATGCTGCTGGGATGTTGCCCAGGACTGTGCATGCTGGTGGGATGTTGCCCAGGACAGTGTATGCTGCTGGGATGTTGCCCAGGGCTGTGCATGCTGCTGGGATGTTGTCAGTGATCGATACACCGAGAGGAGCGACGGACTATGTCCTCAAATTATAAATTCACGTTATACCTATAACCTGATTATATCTGAATATATCTGATTATATCTGATTATAGCCGTGGTCATCCATTGCACCCGAGTCCATATCCAGTTGTCCTGGCTTGTCTTGCCACTGGTTAAAGTTAGACTCGGGCGTGAGGTCGACGAATTCCGCAACCCTTCCTCACTTAAATACATTTATCGCGCAAGTCATTCTCTTTTCATTTATCCGGTTCTAACACAGTCGAGTCATATGAGGACGGGCGAGCGGAGAGTGTAAGTCTGCTGACAAGCTAAACTACAGTCAAAAAGCTGCGTCAGTTGCGGGACTCCTGGCTGAGCAATAAAGCGGTTGAGATACATGGATTTGCTGACAATAATTATTACCGTCTCGCGAAGCGAACTTACCCTGCTCTCACTGCCTGCAAGTATGCAGATCCCAAAATCGGACTCGTCAGCCATCTCCGCACCCATCCACAACCAGGATTTACAGAATTCTCGACTGGAAGGACTGGCTGGGTGGAAAAAGTAAAGGTCCTTATCACTCGTGATGGACGAACAACAACATAATCTGATTATCTGAGCGATTTGTTTAGCCCTGGTTATTTTTAAAGCATGTCTGTGAGGTGTCTTTAAATGTTGTCAATCAATCATTTTTGTTCTTGTTAATGGAAATGCCACTCTGATGATATTATGCAACACACGAGCGACGCGAAGACCGTGTGGCCATATTGTTCGTCTAGGACAAAACGTCAAAATAATGGTGTACAACTTTCACGATGTCTGTGGTATTGTAACCACAGATGGTCTACACAGAATGTCACTTCTCAAAAACGGTATCTTAAAGCAAAACTAAAGCCAGCCACACAGAACAAACCTTGAATTTAAAGAGCGTTTTAAAAGTGTTTACAGTATAAAAATGTTAATTGTTTCGACGCTTCATTTGTGTGTCATGCATGATATAAGAGGCCATGGTGACTTGTGAGGTACACTGGTTTCAGGCCAGGGTGACGTGTGAGGTACACTGGTTTCAACAAGCATTGGCGAAACACTTGTTAGGTGCTCAATTGAAAAAGCACTTCACAACGAAATTGGCTGCAGTCCCAACACACTGCTATACTGTTGACAGGCCTACAATTGCAACAACACCGAAAGCTAGTTTCGTTTACATTTCTTACGGGTTACTGGGGGGGGGGGGGGGTGTGTGTGTGTGGTGTAGTAAGTGTCTATTTACGAGATTGTGTTCTCTGTTTGTGTCCTCTGTTAATTGTGTGTGTCCTCTGTTAATTGTGTGTGTCCTCTGTTAGTTGTTTGTGTTCTCTGTTAGTTGTTTGTGTTCTCTGTTAGACGTGTGTGCTCTGTGTTAGCTGTTTGTGTTCTCTGTTAGGTGTTTGTGTTCTATGTTAGCTGTGTGTTATCTGTTATGTGTTTGTGTTCTATGTAAATTGTTTGTTTTTTCTGTAAATTGTTTGTGTCATCTGTTAGTTGTTTGTGTTCTCTGTTAGACGTTTGTGTTCTGTCATAGCTGTTTGTGTTCTCTGTTAGGTGTTTGTGTTCTATGTTAGATGTTTGTGTTCTTTGTAAGTTTGTGTTATCTGTTATGTGTTTGTGTTCTCTGTAAATTGTTTGTTTTCTCTGTTAGTTGTTTGTGTCTTCTGTTAGTTGTTTGTGTCCTCTGTTAGTTTTTATGTTCTCTGTTACATAATTGTGTTCCCTGTTAGTTGTTTGTGTTCTATGTTAGGTGTTTGTGTTCTGTGTTAGTTGTTTGTGTCCTCTGTTGTTTGTGTTCTCTGTTAGTTGTATGTGTCCTTTGTTAGTTGTTTGTGTTCTCTGTTAGTTGTTTGTGTCCTCTGTTGTTTGTGTTCTCTGTTAGTTGTTTGTGTTCTCTGTTAGGTGTTTGTGTTCTGTGTTAGTTGTTTGTGTTCTCTGTTAGTTGTGTGTGTTCTCTGTTAGTTGTTTGTGCTCTCTGTTAGTTGTTTGTGTCTCTATTCATTTCTATTCTTTGTTAAATAATTGTATTCTCTGTTAGTTGTGTTCTCTGTTAGACGTTTGTGTTCTGTGTTAGCTGTTTGTGTTCTCTGTTAGTTGTTTGTGTTCTCTGTTAGTTGTTTGTGTTCTCTGTTAGTTGTTTGTGTTCTCTTTCTATATGTTTGTGGTCTTTGTAAGTTTGTGTTATCTGTTAAGTGTTTGTGTTCTCTGTAAGTTGTTTGTGTCTTCTGTTAGTTATGTGTGTCCTTTGTTAGTTGTTTGTGTTCTCTGTTTGTTGTTTGTGTTCTCTGTTAGTTGTTTGTGTTCTCTGTTAGTTGTTTGTGTTCTCTGTTAGGTGTTTGTGTTCTCTGTTATGTGTTTGTGTTCTGTGTTAGGTGTTTGTGTTCTCTGTTAGGTGTTTGTGTTCTGTGTTAGTTGTTTGTGGTCTCTGTTAGGTGTTTGTGTTTTCTGTTAATAATTGTGGTCTCTGTTAGGTGTTTGTGTACTCTGTTAGGTGTGTGTGTTCTGTGTTAGTTGTTTGTGGTCTCTGTTAGTTGTGTGTGCTCTCTGTTAGTTGTTTGTGCTCTCTGTTAGTTGTTTGTGTCTTTTGTTAGTTGTTTGTGTTCTTTGTTAGATGTTTGTGTCCTCTGCTAGTAGTTTGTATTTTCTGTTAGTTGTTTGTTTCTCTATTAGTTATTTATATTCTTTGTTAAATAATTGTATTCTATGTCAGTTGTTTGTGTTCTCTGTTAGACGTTTGTGTTCTCTGTTAGGTGTTTGTGTTCTGTGTTAGCTGTTTGTGTTCTCTGTTAGTTGTTTGTGTTCTCTGATAGTTGTTTGTGTTCTCTGTTAGATGTTTGTGTTCTTTGTAAGTTTGTGTTATCTGTTATGTGTTTGTGTTCTCTGTAAGTTGTTTGTACTTTCTATTAGTTGTTTGTGTTCTTATTAGTTGTTTGTGTTCTCTGTTAGTTGTTTGTGTTCTTATTAGTTGTTTGTGTTCTCTGTTAGTTGTTTGTGTTCTTATTAGTTGTTTGTATTCTCTGTTTTTTATTTGTGTTCTTATTAGTTGTTTGTGTTCTCTGTTAGTTGTTTGTGTTCTCTGTTAGTTGTTTGTGTTCTTATTAGTTGTTTGTCTTCTGTTAGTTGTTTGTATTCTCCTTTATTTGTTGTCTGTCTTTGTTTGCGATCTCTGTTAGATGTTTTATCGGCATCTGTTAGATGTTTTATCGGCATCTGTTAGATGTTTTATCAGCATCTGTTAGATGTTTTATCGGCATATGTTAGATGTTTTATGTCCACTGTTGGTTTTTACTTCTATTTTTCGCTAATGGTTTCTTGAAGGGACCTGTGTGTGTCAGAGACATGAATTGCTCCACTACCACACTGGTGGCAGATGGTAAGAAGCGACTAACAATACATTATAATATCTCTACGATAAACGATTTTCGTGTTATTGCACACATGGACATTGGCATGGACCCAAACAATGATGTCTGTGGAATGACCTTCTAGGTTTGAAATTAAGGTTTAGAAAAAATGCTGCATAAGTTTAAGGTCAAGGAGGTTCCATATTAAACACTGCTGTCGCGGATGAAGTGTTAGATTCGTCATTGAACTGGTCCTTAGAGTGAGGTGGGATGTTGAGTTGTGTTATTCGCTGTCGTTACTTCCTTAAGAATGGGACAAGTGACCATTTGCAGCTGGGTGGACTGGAACATGTGGATTACTGAGATCGAACACAGTATCCTGGCCATGTAAAGCGAGCTCTCAACCGCTTGCTGTCCTTTCCCTCCGGTATAAGAAATAGAACTAAATATTTAGTTTTACATAGAAGAACAAAGTGGGCTAGCATTGTCATTAGGTTTACATGTATCAGAAGAACAAAGTGGGCTAGCATTGTCATTAGGTTTACATGTATCAGAAGAACAAAGTGGGCTAGCATTGTCATTAGGTTTACATGTATCAGAAGAACAAAGTGGGCTAGCATTGTCATTAGGTTTACATGTATCAGAAGAACAAAGTGGGCTAGCATTGTCATTAGGTTTACATGTATCAGAAGAACAAAGTGGGCTAGCATTGTCATTAGGTTTACATGTAGAAGAACAAAGTGGACTAGCATTGTCATTAGGTTTACATGTATCAGAAGAACAAAGTGGGCTAGCATTGTCATTAGGTTTACATGTATCAGAAGAACAAAGTGGACTAGCATTGTCATTAGTTTTACATGTATCATAAGAACAAAGTGGACTAGCATTGTCATTAGGTTTACATGTATCAGAAGAACAAAGTGGGCTAGCATTGTCATTAGGTTTACATGTATCAGAAGAACAAAGTGGGCTAGCATTGTCATTAGGTTTACATGTATCAGAAGAACAAAGTGGACTAGCATTGTCATTAGGTTTACATGTAGAAGAACAAAGTGGACTAGCATTGTCATTAGGTTTACATGTATCAGAAGAACAAAGTGGACTAGCATTGTCATTAGGTTTACATGTATCAGAAGAACAAAGTGGACTAGCATTGTCATTAGGTTTACATGTAGAAGAACAAAGTGGACTAGCATTGTCATTACCTACAACTACGTCAAATCCAAATACATCAAGTACTTGTGTGTGCTGTGTGTCGATAACGATTTTGTTTGTTTATTCACAGGTTCTTGGAAACAAATCAAAGCTGCTGTGCTCTTTGAAAAAGACCACACTCTATATGCAGAAGGTAAAAGTCGCCATTTTCTCAGGGACCAACTGTTATCAAAATAAATAATTTCAGTTTGTTGAATGTTCGCCTTCGTTGTTGTTTACCATTTGTTTGTTTCGCGTAAATGGCGCTGGGCTGTATCTCACTGTCGGGTTTATACGTGTGCCTTTTGACCAGTTGCCGTTATCTTTGTGTTAGAGTGATCAGGGTCAGTTGAAACGTACTGACCAAAGCCCCGTCTCACATGCTCGTTCGTGATCCTGGTAACAGGTTGTTTACAGTAGACTAGTCAATGAGGAATACATCGACACTGTGGTCACTAAAACACGTGAGGTCAGGCAAAACATACTTGTTGGACATGTTAGTCAGATAATGTTAAACATACTTGATAGACATGTTAGTCGGGGTCAGGTTAAACATTTTTGTCGGACATGCTAGTCAGGGTCAGGCAAAACATACTGGGCAGACATGTTATGGCCAGGTTAAACATACTGGTCAAGATTCCCAACTCATTTCCACGCAGTTCTTTGTGGGAAACGGCTGTTTTATGGCTAACGAGGTGGGAATCTCGTGATCCCCATAGCAGTGAGCGACACGCAGATGACGCCAAGTATAACACAGCCACTTGGAAGACACGGTGCATCTTCATTGTCACGCTCGGGGTGTGATGAAAGCTACCTCATTCTATCACCTAATCTCACGCTCTGGATGTGATGAAAGCTACCTCACTCTGTCACCAAATCTCACGGTTGAGCTGTGATGAAAGCTACCTCATTCTGTCACCTAATCTCACGCTCGGGGTGTGTTGAAAGCTACCTCATTCTGTCACCTAATCTCACGCTCGGGATGTGATGAAAGCTACCTATTCTGTCACCAAATCTCACGGTTGGGATGTGATGAAAGCTACCTCATTCTGTCACATAATCTCACGGTCGGGATGTGATGAAAACTACATCATTTCGTTCCCCTAATCTCACGCTCGGGATGTGATGAAAGCTATCTCATTCTGTCACCTAATATCACGGTCGGGGTGTGATGAATGCTACCTCATTCTGTCACTTAATCTCACGGTCGGGATGTGATGAAAGCTACCTCATTCTGTCACCTAATCTCACGGTTGGGATGTGATGAAAGCTACCTCATTCTGTTACCTAATCTCACGCTCGGGATGTGATGAAAGCTACCTCATTCTGTCACCTAACACCAAATTCAGGGCGCACAAAAGAGTAAACGTACTCATAGTATGGATTCAACAACAACACTGTTAGCTCCATAGTAATAAGATTACTGAGGAACTGGCTGCAGTTCACCCAGATGTAAATATATACTGAATCACTGTTAGGGAAAGCAAGACAACTAGGAAAGAAATTCGCCTTTTTTTACAAAGTTACCTTCTATGACGTATTTAACACTTCATCCTCACCGACAGAAGCTACAATGAAACTACATTGACCTTCACGAGGGTATGATCCTTGTCAATAGGAACATGGCGTACATGACAGGAATATTCAGTATTTTTTGCGTTCATTTTAATTCTCAATTCACCGAGGCGGTGTGCTCCGAGAATTTGCTTCCCCGGGCTCATGGCCGGTGCTGTGATGGGGAGCGATCCCCTGAACCGTCGGATTGTGAGCCGTGTCACAAGACAACTAGCCCTCGCTTTCCCCATTCAGTACGAGAATGAAGACTGAGCCAGTGGCTTCAGATCTGTGTTGTCTGTCTGGGACTACTTTGGTGAGGACATTCATCGTGTCTGACTCTCAATCTTTGATTCGATTGTCTAGGACTACTTTGGTCAGGACATTCATCGTGTCTGACTTTGTCTTTTATTCATTTGTCTGATACTACTTTGGTAAGGACATTCACCGTGTATGACTATGTCTTTGATTCGATTGTCTGGGACTACTTTGGTAAGAACATTCATCGTGTTTGACTCTTGTCTTTGATTCGTTTGTCTGATACTACATTGGTAAGGACATTCACCGTGTGTGACTCTGTCTTTGATTCGTTTGTCTGATACTACATTGGTAAGGACATAGATTGTGTTTGACTCTCAATCTTTGATTCAGAAAGTGCAGAAGCGATGACTGCGGCGTGACTATATCTCAGACATAGAAGCCATTCCGAAGCTTGTGTGAATTATCCTAGTCATGCTAGGGCTTGCGGCATTGTAAAAACGACGCAACCAAAAACTAAAATTGAATAGATTATTCCCATTTCCCACAGCTTTAAAGATTTACATGTCATAAGGATAACGGCCGATGTTTCCTGCATTGGCAACGCATTGTGGAAGCTAGGTTTTTATTTTATAACAGAAACAAATTAGTTTTACTTGTGATTTGAGTCAGTGATCACTTGAACAGAAGACCCGTATCTTAATTAATCTGCCACCTTATTCTTCACGATATGACAACAATAACTTTAGATACAGTTACGATGAGAATACTTTAATCAATCAATGACCCCCATGTTAGGCGATGACACAGATCGATAAACCAATTAGGAACGTCTGAGGCCAAAGCTGCGGCAGTGAATGAGCTGACAGCAGCCGGCGACTCATAGCTGAATGCTTGTGTCAAGTCAGCGAACCACAGTTGGCTGCTTGTGTCAGAGTCAGTGAACCAGAACTGGTTGCCTGTGTCAGATTCAGCTAACCAAAACTGGATGATTGTGTAAGTCAGCGAACCAGAGCTAGATGTTTGTGTCAGAGTCAGTGAACCAAAGAGCTGGCAATCAGGCTACCCTCGACTAGCAATCATACAATCAGGTTACCCTTGGCAGGCAATCATTAAATCAGGCTTCCCTCGCCTAGCAATTAAGCAATCAGGCTATCCTCGACTAGTAATCAGACAATCAGACGCCCTTCGACTAACAATCATACAATCAGGGTACTCTTGGCGAGCAATCAGACAATTAGGCTACCCTCGGCTAACAATCAGACAATCAGGCTACCCTCGGCTACCAATCAGATAATCAGGCTACCCTCGGCTACCAATCAGACAATCAGGCTACCCTCGGCTAGCAATCAGACAATTGGTTAGCCTTGCCTAGCAATCAGACAATTTCTCAAGTCGCCATCCTATACAGAGCCAGATATTCTCTCAAGCCGCGCAACCGTTATTGAGTTCTCCTTCGTGCATCCAACTAATCAAAAGCAGGGTTAAGACCAGCGTGTGTTGTGAACGTATGTTTCTGTGGAAGTAGAAAAGAACTAAAAGCAAAGAGAATGGTAGGTCTGCAGTGGGTCCATTACAGTGGAGCGTACCAGGAAATGAGACAGCAGACAGCTTAGCACAGAAAGGAGCAACACGACAACAAAAATAACGAGCAATCACTTTCCAAGAAATTTTTTTTTTTTTTTGCTTAGATGTTTGCCTCACTAGTTTCTACTGGCGGAGGCGCGCCATTTTCCACCCCAGACCGTAGTCCATTGGGCGATATCAGGACGCATAAACCAGTGCTTGGATGCATGTATGCGTCTGTATGTACCTATGCTAGGTTTGTGCGCCCTCAGAAGCTAGCCCAACCAAAGTGCAATGGAAGGGCCTCACCATGAGGGCGCGTGTGAAAGTTGTGCAATAGTGACCGATGCCCCAAAGACGGGTCTCCGAAACGCGGATGGGAGAGAAAAAAACCAAGCGAGAGTAAAACTCCAAGAAAATAAGACCGTTATCTAAGTCACTAGGAAAGTCGACCCAACGAGAGAACTATGACGACCATTATCGAGCCGAGCAAGTGAACCTGTTCCGCATGAGAACAGGATGTAGCAGATTTAATAGTACACGTACACAGACGAAAATTTGTACCATCACCGATATTTACGTGCGGACAAGCAGGGATCATTGCGCCTTCTCGCAGAAAAGTGATCGTTTAAGGACGTAAACTGTTTATCTGTATTATTGACTACGAGAAAGCATTTGACCGAGTCCCTTGGAGCAAACTATTTAAGATTTTGCAGCAAATATATATAGAAAGATCACTCATTAAGTTAAACCAGAACCTGTATGAAAATCAAGAGGTGATTATTTCAATCATAGAAGCTCTCACGGATCCAGTTTCCATAAAACAGGGGGTACGACAGGGCTGCTTGCTTTCACCGAGTCTCTGTAACGCATATTCTGAGATAATGATGACCAAGGTTATGGGGAGTTGTAATAGGGGTGCCAAAGTTCATAGTATGAAAGCTAATGCCATCAAATTTGTCGATGACCAAGCGATAGTTGTAGGATCGGTATCAACGTTGCAAATACTGCTTGATAAAATTAATAGCACTGCCAAAGATTGTGGTATGAAAATAAACACATCGAAGACAAAGATGTTTGTAATGTGCAACATAAGCACATAAATATATCCATCGATGGAGAAATAATCGAACAAGTACAGAAGTTATATATTTGGGGCAAACCATAACAGAAGATGCCCGCAATGGGACACATTAAGACAAGGGTTGCAATGACAAAAAAGGGCTTCAGAGTAAAACATAAATTGGTAACCTCAAAAAGTATTAGGATAGAACTGAGGAAAAGAATAATTCCCACTCATATACGGCCAATTGCACTGTATGGGGCTGAAACGTGGACTTTGGCAAAGAAGAATTTTAAAAAAAGCTTGGAAGCGTTTGAAATGTGGTGCTACCGTAGAATGGAAAGAGTGAGATGGACAGAAAGAAGATCCAATGACACCGAACTCAATCACGTGGACGCACAAAGACAAATATTGCAAATGATACAAAAATGTCGGTTGAGTTGGCTGGGTCATAATATGAGACATGAAAGTCTTCTACAGATTATACTAGAGGGTAAGATTCAAGGACATAGAGGACCGGAGCGACCAAGACTCACCTTTACATCTCAGGCATGCTGTGACATTCAAGTACCAAGGTATACTGCAATGAAGAGGAAAGGGTCAAATGGAGAGATATACGCAGAAAACCTTACAAACAGTCTCCGGTTCGTCATTAAAAAACGTGGCCCACGAGAAGACGAAGAAGGAGAGGAAGAAGAAGAATTGTTATAATCATGACGTGTGTTAACCTAAGAAGAGGGCTGAGTGTCCCGGAATAATGTCACGACTTCCCTGTACAACTAAAACACTAATCGCGATCCCGTGAGGATTTGGGGAGGAGACAAGTTCAGTAAAGATATGCCCATTTTCTGTTGTGGAATCCCGAAGACAAGAGAAGTAAAGACCAAACCGCACATGGAGAATAGAGCTCGAGACAAACTTCAAGAAAACGGAAAAGATATGGACAGAACCCCCGAACACAGAAGAATTCGAGGTGACTTAATACAAGTTTATAAATTAATAAATGGAAAGGTTAAGACTATCCCAAGTTTTTTAAAGTACGACCGGCTACAAGAACAAGAGAGCACAGCTAAAAATTGTTTAAAGACAGGTCTTGATTAGATATTAGCAAATGGTTTGTTTAGTCAGAAAGTTATGAATTCTTGGAATGCATTGCCGCATAATGTAGTGGAAGCAGATTCAGTTAATGCATTCAAAAATAGATTTAATGCTCACAGTATTTTCAGTATCGGGGCAGTGAAATAAATTGGTTGTATACAGACTCTACAAACATAATTGTCAAGTACAACATACTGACCACGACCCACTAAATATGCATCTGGAGACATGTTGTTTTACAGCAGTCTGGCCACCGATGTGGCGAGAGACTGTGATCATTGTAGTCCTGAAAATACTTAGAAAACAGGCATTGTAGTCCTGAAAATACTTAGAAAACAGGCATTGTAGTCCTGAAAATACTTAGAAAACAGGCATTGTAGTCCTGAAAATACTTAGAAAACAGGCATTGTAGTACATTCAGGCAGATCATGTACGGGAGATACAAGTGGGTCCAGGACAATTTGCTGTCGAGGGAAAGTTTCGAGTAGCTTCGACCAAATATAAAATATAAAAGTCATTGCCAATAACACTAGATAACAAAACGCATGTATCGACGATTTCTTATCAGCTGAATTAATCAATAAAGCAATCATATAACCTGTTAGGGTGGTAGGGGTGTCATGATGGAAACATCAAGAAAGGTCCTCCATAGTGCTTCATTCTCAGTCCTGCGAACGAGTGTGGAAATATCATGTCTTGTTTCTTCATTGATGCTATCAACCCATGACTTTCTTTGCCCTCCTCGCTTCCTTCCATCTTCAACTGTTCCCTGCAATATTATTTAGATGGAGCCATATCCAATTAATACCCAAATCGTGTCAGTTTTAGATGTAACACTACTGACAAAAGAGATTCTTGTTGATCGCCAGGGAATTTATTTTATCTCTTACATAATCAGTTATTTTATGTTCTGTGTCATTTGTTATTCATATGTTAATCGCACATTTCCCGAACAAATGGCCATATGAAGTGGAATGAAGAGCGCGGGAAATCAAATAATGAGATGATGTGCGTTACAAATTGTGAAAGGGATGATGGTCATAATTGATCATTAGTTTTGGAAATATTCAAAGTTCGAACAGGATTCTGACTCCCGTCTGTGTGTTCTCTGTAAGAGATGCGATAATTTTACTTTAGCATTCAAATCCAAAAGCTGGATCAAATCAATCCAATTGTATTGTTAGACCAATGATCCGTGGTCAATTGGAGTGGCGGGGTTAATACCATCATTTACTCATGACGCATGCGCATCAAGTAGTCTCTGACCCCTGGCTTTCGTCCAGTGAGATTGTTCCGCCTAACATGAGAAGGTATGATATTCAAGTTTCCGACAGTGTTAAAATTAGAATGCTCTGGATCGATTTATCCCGTAAACCAGGTAGTGGTTCATCTAGAAGGTCACAAAACTATTGTCGATCTATCTTGCAGGTTGTCTGGAGACACCCCAACTTCTCAGGAAAGTTAACTCCAAAGAATGTTTTTGCCGAAAGCCGATACGTCGGGACGAAAGACCCAACCATTGCAGAAACATTTGGCACAATTTAACGTAGGTTCAAGAAGAGCTGAAGAAGAATAGATACCCCAGCCAGCAAATCCTCACCATCATAGGCGTCTCAGTCTCTGTAGACCATGCGCGTGGCGCCCTGTGAGTTTTGTCCAGCTCTGTCTCTTGTATTTCGACACTGTCTGATATGACTGTAAAGGCCGATCCACGAGTGACAGTCCCTGCCACAGATCGTACAACCATGCCGAGGAGGATTGCTTGCCGGGGTGTGACAGTCCCTGCCACAGATCGTACAACCATGCCGAGGAGGCAAGCTTGCCGAGGTGTGACAGTCCCTGCCACAGATCGTACAACCATGCCGAGGAGGCTGGCTTGCCGGGGTTGTCCCCTGATCTCTTTTTCCTGAAGCCAGAATGTCTCTACAAGCGTCGACAGCCCCATCCAACTGACTGTCTCCAAATAGATCGATCCTGAGAAATCGTATCCAAGCCCTAGCATGGGATGTTGCAGGACTTTATGTCCCTCTTGCATACGTCCTGGAACTGCAGCGTGGGTCGGTCGATTCTTCAAATTTCAATGACCAGCTGTTCTTGAGGTTATCCTTTGGCAGCATCTCATCTTCCATGCGGTAAACATGCCCCAATCACCGACTTCGGTCGCTGGCTCAACAGCGAGTACATGCTGGAACAGTTTACTTGCTATAAAATAACATTATGTGGCACTCGTTCATGCCACAGAAACCGCAGTATACGCCGTAGGCACCTTATGTCAAAGGTGTTGAGCCGTCACTCTTGCTTATTGTAAGTGCTCCAAGTCTCGCTTCCATACATGAGAGGGCCAAGAACGCAGGTCTGATAGACCCGGACCATGGTGTAGTCAGACAGCGCATTGTTCTCCTAGCTGTTCGTCATTGAGCAACTAAAGTTTACCTATTATAATGTGTTCTCCCTGAAGTCTTTTTGTAATCAATCAGCAAATATTTAAAACCAAACTTGTTCTCCTCACACAGCTCCACCCCACCCCCAACCAAAAATAAAAACTTATCTTTAGTGGAGAGTGTAATAAGTGATCACGAGAAACAAGTGATGCACTTGTTGGACTCAGGACTCGGATGTCAGGATTTCCCGTGGCCATATGCACTTGCATATGCACTTCATTTAGTCATTTCTTAAAAAGGTTTGTATCCTTCACGGAAGGTCAGGACAGGCGACATCGGACAGGTTTGGCGGATCTAGCAACCTCATTATGTGAAACTACTTTCACTGAAACTGCACTGCAAACAATTAAAATCAGCATTCACGAAAAGTGGGGTTGGATTATCCAAATGTTGTGTTGGGCCTTCATTCTGCCATCTGAACAGACAGGTAAATGATGACTGATCGATTGTTCAGTTGGCGAATCGAACATTGGCAATTTGTTTAATGAGTGAAGCAGAGTGACAGCTGCTACCTACCTAAGACATCAAACATGTAGTGATGAGACATACCTTCAATTTGATGAGAGAAAGACAAAACTTGTTTGAAAGGGGACAAAGAAGGAATAGAATATGAAGCATTAAGACAGTTATAACTGCTCATCCCTTTGACAATACTGCGATTCTCACCTCTTCATCATCTCATCGACAATATTCTCGGTCCTAGTTCATCTCATCGACAATATTCTCGGTCCTAGCTCATCCTGTGTACAATATTCTCGGTCCTAGTTCATCCTGTGTACAATATTCTCGGTCCAAGTTCATCCTGTGTACAATATTCTCGCTCCTAGTTCATCCTGTGTACAATATTCTCGCTCCTAGTTCATCCTGTGTACAATATTCTCGCTCCTAGTTCATCCTGTGTACAATATTCTCGCTCCTAGTTCATCCTGTGTACACTATTCTCGCTCCTAGTTCATCCTGTGTACAATATTCTCGGTCCAAGTTCATCCTGTGTACAATATTCTCGGTCCTAGTTCATCATGTGTACAATATTCTCGCTCCTAGTTCATCCTGTGTACAATATTCTCGGTCCAAGTTCATCCTGTGTACAATATTATCGGTCCTAGTTCATCCCGTGTACAATATTCTCGCTCCTAGTTCATCGGATTTAACAGCTGAAAATGTATCAAAGCGCTCAAGAGTTCAGGTTAGGATGGCAATGTTTCTTATGGTCTCACGTCCTAATATATCCCACAAGGACATTGGGATTAAAAGTTGCGTCGTTTTATCCTCCAGAAAAAGTAACATACATGTTATTAAGACAGCCACCGTCCGTAACTCAATATTATCCCTGCCAATCCATGGGTCTACATTCTCCAACTAACACTCATCTTATATTATCCTTGTCAATTCATGGGTCTACATTCTCCAACTAACACTCATCTTATATTATCCCTGCCAATTCATGGGTCTACATTCTCCAACTAACACTCATCTTATATTATCCCTGCCAATTCATGGGTCTACATTCTCCAACTAACATTCCTTATATTATTCCTGTCAATTCATGGGTCTACATTCTCCAACTAACATTCCTTATATTATCCCTGTCAATGCATGGGTCTACATTCTCCAACTAACACTCATCTTATATTATCCCTGTCAATTCATGGGTCTACATTCTCCAACTAACACTCATCTTATATTATCCCTGTCAATTCATGGGTCTACATTCTCCAACTAACATTCCTTATATTATCCCTGTCAATTCATGGGTCTCCAACTAACATTCCTTATATTATCCCTGTCAATTCATGGGTCTACATTCTCCAACTAACATTCCTAACACTCATCTTTTTCAACCCACATTTCAGAAACAGGGACACCCAGCGAAGATCATCGACTTGAAATATTCCCACCTTGTTCGCAAGGTGGCCAGCGATGTCACTGGAACTCAGTTTGAAATCTTTGAGAAGAAAAAGACCCATGTGTTTGTAAGTAAAAATTGGTACCTTCCTGTGGAAGTAAGTAAAAATTAGTAGACCCATATAGTTGTAAG
This sequence comes from Ariolimax columbianus, assembly GCA_036924085.1. Taxonomy (NCBI): domain Eukaryota; kingdom Metazoa; phylum Mollusca; class Gastropoda; order Stylommatophora; family Arionidae; genus Ariolimax; species Ariolimax columbianus. Next base: position 47,345,947 of record JAVGWX010000002.1, on the reverse strand, counting down.
TAACCGCTGGAAGACCTGTGTGTTTGTAGGTAACCACTGGTAGACCCGTGTGTTTGTAGGTAATCGCTGGTAGACCCGTGTGTTTGTAGGTAATCGCTGGTAGACCCGTGTGTTTGTAAATAGCAGCTGCTTTATTACATTGAGTATTGATGTTGTATTCTAAGCTACTAGTATTAAGTTTGTTCTAAGCTACTAGTACTAAGTTTGTTCTAAGCTACCAGTACTAAGTTTGTTCTAAGCTACCAGTACTAAGTTTGTTCTAAGCTACCAGTACTAAGTTTGTTTTAAGCTGCCAGTACTAAGTCTGTTCTAAGCTACCAGTACTAAGTCTGTTCTAAGCTACCAGTACTAAGTTTGTTCTAAGCTGCCAGTACTAAGTTTGTTCTAAGCTGCCAGTACTAAGTTTGTTCTAAGCTACCAGTACTAAGTTTGTTCTAAGCTACCAGTACTAAGTTTGTTCTAAGCTACCAGTACTAAGTTTGTTCTAAGCTACCAGTACTAAGTTTGTTACTGTTGACCAAGACAAATTATATAATGGGATTGTAGTGGCTCTTCCTGCCAAGGATGCAACAAATAATCGATTCAGTATGAAATAGTGCATTTAATTGACAATTTATATTTGTCCGAAAAGTACCATGTAATCGAATACCAATATGCCAAAGAGTGGTGATATGATAATTTTAGACCCAAAAAACTTGGATAACTTTGCTTTAATCCTTTATCGTGATCAGAGTTGTATCTGGCTAGCCAGATCGACTGTTCAAACCAAATGTGTAAATGACTTTTGAATGCAACATCGACTTTTTAAACTGAATTTATCAAATTGAGTAATGGTTAGTTAGCAACATTAAATGGTTTTCAGATACTCGCCCCATTTTTGTGATGATGTAACACTTTGAACCATCATATGTTTTAGTTAATTACCTGGTAGTTACAGGAAATGTTGGTAGGCGTGTTGAACTTATGTCTAACATTCGCTCAATTTTTGTAATCTTATCCGATGAAATAGTTAAGGACTTGTAATCGCAATCGCCAAATATTTAAAAAATAAACTTATTCTGTGCTTCCCTGGATTTCTTATATCTTGGGACTTACTTTATTAGGTGGACCTCAGTTCCCAAGGATGTAGTGCAATGTGAGGCTTCTCAGTCTGCTTCCCATTATGGGGATTACAGTGTCATTCTCCACCTCGTTGGGCAACCTGATGTAACACAGCCTGTTTTGAGGTGCACGACTTGAACGTACAGCAGTGTGTTGGTCAGTGTGTTTTGCCTGATCTTGTTACCGGCATTCTTACCATGTTTCAATAGTTCATCAGTATCATCTGGTTGAACAGTCCTGAGACTGGTTGTAAGGTTGTATACACCTTTCTTGGGAAATCATTGTAGTGGTTTCCCCTTGCCTTCCATATCTACCTTGGTGGTTTGTGACTGACGCCTTGTGTCAGCCATTTCTGGCCGACAGGACAAGTGAGTGTCTTCCAAATCCACCTTGGTGGTTTGTGACTGACGCCTTGTGTCGGCCATTTCTGGCCGACAGGACAAGTGAGTGTCTTCCACATCCACCTTGGTGGTTTGGGACTGACGCCTTGTGTCGGCCATTTCTGGCCGACAGGACAAGTGGGTGTCTTCCACATCCACCTTGGTGGTTTGTGACTGACGCCTTGTGTTAGCCATTTCTGGCTGACAGGACAAGCGAGTGCCTTCCACATCCACCTTGGTGGTTTGTGACTGACGCCTTGCGTCAGCCATTTCTGGCTGACAGGACAAGTGAATGTCTTCCACATCTACCTTGGTGGTTTGTAACTGACGCCTTGTGCCAGCCATTTCTGGCTGACAGGACAAGTGAATGCCTTCGTCTGCTCATCCCCAGAGTTGACCACTTATATTAGTGGATACCCGGTCTATAAGGCTGCGTTAGCCACACCCAACGAGTTGCCCTATCACATCAACTTAGGAGGAGCATATAGGAGTTTCTCTTCATCAAGTTGAGACTAGCCATGTTCGTATACTGCAGATAAGTAGATTCGTACAGCAATATTCTGGAGCTGCTTCCATGGCCTTTGGTTGTCTCCAGTCCAACTGCAAGGCAGCAGTTGTTAGTTGACATATGTTTATGTATTGTGTCCTCTAAGTAAGAAACGCGAAATCATATAGTAGAATTCTGACGTCATGGATACCGTTGTCATGAAGACAAAACGATGTCGTTCTCAACAAAGGTAGATAATTATACAAGCATTATGCTTGAGAACGATGAAGGACACAGTCATGAATGCATTCCTTACGATCACAAAACACATATCACCACCTGTAGTGAAAAATGGATTGTTAAATGATATTCGTCCATCCCATGTGATGGGCGCCACTTGGAAGCAGATAAGGGACTTGGTCATTTCTGGTTGCCTGACCCTAGTGCAAACAGCCAGCTTATAAGTCGCTGATTGCTGTTGCATCTAGCCTCAGTGCCGCATCTTTAGCCTCGGTGTCCCATCTTTAACATCTGTGTCCCATCTTTAACATCTGTGTCCCATCTTTAACATCTGTGTCCCATCTTTAACCTGTGCCCCACCTTTAACCGCTATGCCCCACCTTTAACCTCTGTTCCCCACCTTTAGCCTTGGTGCCCCACCTTTAACCTGTGCCCCACCTTTAACCTCTGTGTCCCACCTTTAACCTATGTGCCCCATCTTTAACCTGTGCCCCACCTTTAACCTCTGTGTCCCACCTTTAACCTCTGTGCCCCACCTTTAACCTCTGTGCCCCACATTTAACCTCTGTGCCCCACCTTTAACCTCTGTGTCCCACCTTTAACCTCTGTGCCCCACCTTTAGCCTCGGTGCCCCACCTTTAGCCTCGGTGCCCCACCTTTAGCCTCGGTGCCCCACCTTTAGCCTCAGTGCCCCACTTTTAGCCTCGGTCCCCACCTTTAGCCTCGGTGCCCCACCTTTAACCTATGTGCCCCATCTTTAACATGTGCCCCACCTTTAACCTCTGTGTCTCACCTTTAACCTCTGTGTCCCACCTTTAACCTCTGTGCCCCACCTTTAACCTCAGTGCCCCACCTTTAACCTCAGTGCCCTACCTTTAGCCTCGGTGCCTCACCTTTAGCCTCGGTGCCCCACCTTTAGCCTCGGTGCCCCACCTTTAGCCTCGGTGCCCCACCTTTAGCCTTGGTGCCCCACCTTTAGCCTCAGTGCCCCACTTTTAGCCTCGGTCCCCACCTTTAGCCTCGGTGCCCCACCTTTAACCTATGTGCCCCATCTTTAACATGTGCCCCACCTTTAACCTCTGTGTCTCACCTTTAACCTCTGTGTCCCACCTTTAACCTCTGTGCCCCACCTTTAACCTCAGTGCCCCACCTTTAACCTCAGTGCCCTACCTTTAGCCTCGGTGCCTCACCTTTAGCCTCGGTGCCCCACCTTTAGCCTCGGTGTCCCACCCTTAGCCTCAGTGCCCCACCTTTAGCCTCGGGCCCCACCTTTAGCCTCGGTGCCCCACCTTTAGCCTCAGTGCCCCACCTTTATCCTCAGTGTCCCACCTTTAGCCTCAGTGTCCCACCTTTAGCCTCAGTGCCCCACCTTTAGCATCAGTGCCCCACCTTTAGCCTCAATGCCCTATCTTTAGCCTCAGTGCCCCACTGAAATCAATCATGAGCAAAGATGAACGCAAGGGTCAAGTTCTACATGCTGACCAGGACCCAGCTATACCTCCACGCAGTGTTCCTAAAAACAGGCTGTGTTACAGCAGCCTAACCAACGTGGTGGAGGATCAACACTGGATCCATATAATGGTGAACATACTGAGAAGCCTCGCATCGCACTACAGCCAGAAGGAATATAGCCCACCATTTTTATTCTACATCGAGATATAAAAAGAGGCACTGCAACCCACAACAACAGAAAAATCACCAAGAGGGAAGAACTCTTCACGTCTAGCTTCAGAAATCTAAAATCAATCAATAACTACCTGTTGAATGCTGACACCGCATTTGATGGACCTGAATTTCACATTGGAGGAACATGAATTCACATTAGATGAACATGCAATCCACATTGGATGAACTTGCAATCCACAGACGTCAAAGTTGTAATATCAGATGTGATAGGAGCAAGGAAGGAAGCCTTAGATGGCATAGCAGAACTGTGTACAGCCAGCAGGTTACAGGAACCAACATAATACACATCTTTCGTCCTTTATTCAAAGAGGCTGAGCATCTGTGAGTCTGTCTAGAGTACAGTGATGCCAATGCTAAATTAGAGAACATAATAACAGGCTCAGATATTGCTAGGTGGGTTGTACCAGTGACTAGCTTCATTCCTTGTTGCAGTGCTTTCCCTAACTAAGTGAAGCACTTTTTACAGTTGGGTAAACTGGAGTGTGTGACTAACAGGAACCACCCCCGCTATATTTTCCGTAAAAAGCAAGCACATGCACTGGGATATAATCACATGTTATCGATCATCAAGTGAGCTTTTTTCACACATGCATTAAATGTCTTCTAACTTACATGATAAGTTCTTTGTCCTCGTTGGTGATACGTCGCTCGTGTCAGGACCAAGGGAAACAAACTGATCAAGAAAGCCTGTATCTCACATCCATATTTTCCATATAGAAGCAGTCTGTGTTACAGCAGCCTGGTCAACAAGGTGTGGATCGTCACTGGGAGCCTGACGAGAAGCCTTGCATTGCAATACATCCAATATAGCACAGACCCACCTTATTCAGTAGGTCCTGGTATTTAAGAAAAGCCACTACCATCCGTTACCAAAGAAAATCCATCGAAAGTGAAGAACCCAATATGGACAACAATATACATCCACCACTTCTCAGTCTGGTGCCGAGACATTAAATTTGATTATCGCAAACATTTATATCTGTAACCCTGATATTCAATCAGGAGTAACAATAGTCTAATTCCATGCAGCCAAATCTTGTTTAAACTCATTTCGGTCTTTTTCTTTAAAGTACCGTCTTGGAATAAGCGCTTTACTCTCAGTGGTGGATGTCCGAGTGGGCGTTTAAAGTTGTAAAGCCACCAGGATGTCACTTTACATGTCCATCTGTTGACAGACATACGCACCACACGCCCGGCCCATCTGTTGTCAGACATACGCACCATACGCCCGGCCCATCTGTTGTCAGACATATGCACCACACGCCCGACCCATCTGTTGTCAGACATATGCGCCACATACCCGGCCCATACCCGGTCCATCTGTTGTCAGACATACGCACCACAGGCTGGTCCATCTGTTGTCAGACATACGCACCATATGTCCGGCCCATCTGTTGTCAGACATACGCACCCCATACCCGGCCCATCTGTTGTCAGACATACGCACTACAGGCTGGTCCATCTGTTGTCAGACATACGCACCACACGCCCGACCCAACTGTTGTCAGACATACGCACCACATACCCGGCCCATCTGTTGTCAGACATAAGCACCACATGCTGGCCCATCTATTGTCAGACATACGCACTACATGCTGGCCCATCTATTGTCAGACATATGCACCACACGCCCGACCCATCTGTTGTCAGACATATGCACCACATACCCGGCCCATACCCGGTCCATCTGTTGTCAGACATACGCACCACAGGCTGGTCCATCTGTTGTCAGACATACGCACCATATGTCCGGCCCATCTGTTGTCAGACATACGCACCCCATACCCGGCCCATCTGTTGTCAGACATAAGCACCACATGCTGGCCCATCTATTGTCAGACATACGCACTACAGGCTGGTCCATCTGTTGTCAGACATACGCACCACACGCCCGACCCAACTGTTGTCAGACATACGCACCACATGATGGCCCATCTGTTGTCAGATATAAGAACCACATGATGGCCCATCTCTTGTCAGATATACACACCATTTACCCGGCCCATCTGTTGTCAGACATACGCACCACACGCCCGACCCAACTGTTGTCAGACATACGCACTACATGCTGGCCCATCTGTTGTCAGACATACGCACCACATGCCCGGCCGATCTGTACTGTATTATCAATGTGCTATCTTCTACGTCGTGATGGTGTTTAGGCGTCTAATTTCTGTGTTGTGAATTCGGCCAATTCAAGCTACCCACATCTGTTTTCTCCGTCGGCTTCATACCTGGCAGCAGTATCCGTGGCTGTAGTAACATATGGTTTGAGGTGCGAGCTCTTGCCTTGTTTCTCATCTGCGGAAGCGTATGTTTGATATCTTGCTGCTGTCCATCATGAAATCTCACCATTTATTTTGTTTGGACTTTGTAATCTGCTCATATATCTTCTCTCTGAATTCTTTACCATTTCTTTGTATTTTCCAATTCTTAAAGTCCCACCTTTCTGTAAATCCTTATATCTGCATTTGGCACTGACTGCCATTTTCCATATATGTGTCCGTGTTTTGTATTTCTACTTGGCAAGATCGTCATATTTACAATGATGATCTCATTGTCATGCCGATCATTGATCCCCACAGTGCTGTCACTTACTCTTAAGTATCACTTCTCTTGTCAACAACGTATGACGTCCAACAGGGATATATACTCGCACCATCGCTGTTCTGTCCTGCTACGGATTGGATTCTTGCATGTATGCAAACGCACAACTTGGTAGTCTCTGTTGATTACGCAGACGATGTCCACATACCAAGTACAGACTACTCTGAGTTATTGACAGACTCCCTTGGGCACTTAGAGCAGTCAGCTTCACATTTAGGACTGCACACTTCCTGAACAAAGACCAAGGTTCAAAGTCTTTGCGTTGATCCACCTGCTGGCTTAAATCACTGTCAGCGACAATCATACAAATTCCACCGATGACTTCATCTACCTGAACAGTAGACTGACTTCTGATGAACATGTTGGCCCAGAAATCACTAGGAGGATTGGTTTTGAAGTATCACCCACGAACTCCATGCACAGAGTCTGGTCTCATAGAATATAGGCTATCAATAGAAAACAAGGTGGGCCTAAATAGATCCTGTGGCATTCCAATCCTCATTTATGTCTTCGAGACCTGGACGGTCTTATATGGAGATCGGTAGCAGTTCGAGGTTTTCCCTATGCGCAATCAACGTCATATCGGAGTTAACTGGCAAGACCTAGTCACTAACATCGAAGTCTGTCGACGGACACAATTCGACAGCATTTCCTTAACGCAAGATTGGCACCATGTTTCTTTCTTCAGCCATGTTGCCTGCCTCTCACAGGACGTCCCGGCACAACAGCTTCTACACCTGTCTTTGGAAATCAAGGGCGGAAAAATATGGCAATCCTCGTGGAGTCATCCCCGGAACTGCCTCCCCAAAATCTGGCTGAAATACATCGCCTCTGCTTCATTTGCCCTGCGTGCTTGCCTGGGACTCTGTCATCGAACATGGTCATCGGATGTAAGCAAGATGGACCCTGGTTGTCTAGACTGATTACTTCAATTGTTGACTTTGTTCTACGCCGTAATGCTAAACTGTCCAGAAGAGTCTTCCTTTGTCTGCTTTTGTTTCTGAGTTTTGACTAAGAGAGTTTTGACTGCTGGAACTGTGGACACCTCAACCTTTATTTTTAAATCTCCTGACCTATATAAAACCTAAAGGGCTGTTTTCTGATATATTTGATCAATGGCTTCCTCAAACCCATCTGTCCTCCTTAGTGCTTAGTGCTGTTTATGAGATTCTCAAATCCTCCTAGTTGCTTATTCTTCTTCTTCTTCTTCGTCGTCTGTGTTCGTTCTCAATCCCCAGCTACCAAGCCCTGAACGTTCTCAATCTCCCGCTACCAAGCTCTGAACAGGGCTTTGCAAATAGCAGGATGTAGGCTGGAGAACGAAATCCGTTGTCGCTAGTTTACAGCTTGACTGCAATATTTGCATCTTTCTGTCCGACACATACATCTTCGGCAGAGAACCTTTGTTTCCTAAATACCACATGGTTGGTATCTGCTGAATTGTGTTCTTTTGAAAGAGGTGAACTCAAGTTCACTTCTGTTGTTAAATCTTCTTTACCTGAATTGTGTTGCTGGCTCTACATGTGCTGTTATCACTGTGGAAACATAAGTGACAGTAACAACTACCTGTTTCTTTGAGTGTGGTTGTACTTTTTATCATATGGTCTTAACTTATTTTCTGTCAGTGTGTTTCCATAAGTTTATACAGTCTACTCATTCTTTTCAGATTTGCCCGACAAGTGAAAGCTGCACGGCCTGGGTGAAGGCTCTACAAGCTGCTATGGCATTGAAGGACTCGGGGTAATGTTTACTACAGGAACAGTTAGTGTTGATGTGGGTTGGGGCATTAGTAGAGGTTGATAGAGGTGTTGGTGTGGATTGGGGCATTACAGGAGGTTGATAGGGGTGTTGGTGTGGATTGGGGCATTAGTAGAGGTTGATAGAGGTGTTGGTGTGGATTGGGACATTAGAGGAGGTTGATAGGGGTGTTGATGTGGGCATTAGTAGAGGTTGATAGAGGTGTTGATGTGGATTGGGGCATTAGAGGAGGTTGATAGAGGTGTTGATGTGGGCATTAGTAGAGGTTGATAGAGGTGTTGGTGTGGATTGGGGCATTACAGGAGGTTGATAGGGGTGTTGGTGTGGATTGGGGCATTAGTAGAGGTTGATAGAGGTGTTGGTGTGGATTGGGACATTAGAGGAGGTTGATAGGGGTGTTGATGTGGGCATTAGTAGAGGTTGATAGAGGTGTTGGTGTGGATTGGGGCATTAGAGGAGGTTGATAGAGGTGTTGATGTGGGCATTAGTAGAGGTTGATAGAGGTGTTGATGTGGATTGGGGCATTAGAGGAGGTTGACAGAGGTGTTGATGTGGGCATTAGTAGAGGTTGATAGAGGTGTTGGTGTGGATTGGGGCATTACAGGAGGTTGATAGGGGTGTTGATGTGGATTGGGGCATTAGAGGAGGTTGATAGGGGTGTTGATGTGGGCATTAGTAGAGGTTGATAGAGGTGTTGATGTGGATTGGGGCATTAGAGGAGGTTGACAGAGGTGTTGATGTGGGCATTAGTAGAGGTTGATAGAGGTGTTGGTGTGGATTGGGGCATTACAGGAGGTTGATAGGGGTGTTGATGTGGATTGGGGCATTAGAGGAGGTTGATAGGGGTGTTGATGTGGGCATTAGTAGAGGTTGATAGAGGTGTTGGTGTGGATTGGGGCATTACAGGAGGTTGATAGGGGTGTTGATGTGGATTGGGGCATTAGAGGAGGTTGATAGGGGTGTTGATGTGGGCATTAGTAGAGGTTGATAGAGGTGTTGATGTGGATTGGGGCATTACAGGAGGTTGATAGGGGTGTTGATGTGGATTGGGGCATTACAGGAGGTTGATAGGGGTGTTGATGTGGACATTAGTAGAGGTTGATAGAGGTGTTGGTGTGGATTGGGGCATTACAAGAGGTTGATAAAGGTGTTGATGTGGGCATTAGTAGAGGTTGATAGAGGTGTTAATGTGGGCATTAGTGGAGGTTTATAGGGGTGTTGATGCGGGTGTTAGTAGAGGTTGATAGAGGTGTTGATGTTGGCATTAGTAGAGGTTGATAGAGGTGCTGATGTGGGCATTAGTAGAGGTTGATAGAGGTGTTAATGTGGGCATTAGTAGAGGTTGATAGGGGTGTTGATGTGGATTGGGGCATTAGAGGAGGTTGATAGGGGTGTTGATAGAGCTGTTGATGTGGGCATTAGTAGAGGTTAATAGGGGTGTTGATGTGGGTGTTAGTAGAGGTTGATGAGGTGTTGATGTGGGCATTAGTAGAGGTTGATAGAGGTGTTGATGTGGGCATTAGTGGAGGTTGATAGAGGTGTTGATGTGGATTGGGGCATTAGAGGAGGTTGATAGAGGTGTCGATGTGGGCATTAGTAGAGGTTGATAGAGGTGTCGATGTGGGCATTAGTAGAGGTTGATAGAGGTGTTGATGTGGGCATTAGTAGAGGTTGATAGAGGTGTCGATGTGGGCATTAGTAGAGGTTGATAGAGGTGTTGATGTGGGTGCTAATGAAAGTTGATAGAAATATTGATGCATGTCCCAAAAAAGTGTCTTTCCCAGCTAACATACTCAGATGGATCACCCTGTCCAAGGAAGAAAGGTACCCTAGGGAGACATTTAACAGAAGACAAAGCAAATTGAAAGTGCAGAAGGGAAGGGCCTAAGATGGATAAACTTGCTCAGAAAATTAGTGATTACAAGTTCGGGTATGAATGAATGAGCTTTTAAGAAAGTTTGTAATTGAATAATAAGATCACATTTGGAGTTCTGTTCAGCAGCACGGCTATCAGCTGTTACAACTGCATGTACAATACAGGAGACATGAAACTAACCGATATCAGATATGCAGAATGCTACTGTATTACAGACACTATTCCATAGAAGAGACTCCATATGAAGGCAGGCAACAAGTCATTTGGTGCAGAGCTGTCTAAAACGTGACAGCTTTGTTCATTGTGAAGGAGACATAAGACAGCAGCAAACAGTCCCAATACCATGAGAACAGGATAATGAAGCCCCACAAGCTAAAATATTGATCAGTTACCTCACAGCTGGACATTAGTATAATGATCTGGGAAAGCAAACTGTTACACTGAGTATGATGGAAGAAAACTACACAAAACAATCGTGGATACATGTAAAAAAGATGGCTCAGCAACATATACTGTCAAGAATGGAACATATACTGACACTACACAGAACGGAGGGGCAGGAGCATTCCTGAACCTATCAAATGGCAGACAAATAACACTGTCATTCGCTACTGGTAAGTACACAAGCAATTTCAGAGCGGAGGCAGAGGCACTGAGGGCGGCAGTGGAAGAAATGGTGACACACAAAGAAAAGGAAGGCCATATAGTCCTGCTTACAGATGCTCTCGCCGTAGTCACAGCGCTAAAAAGCCAGAAAAACACTGAGCTTAATGACTTAAGAGCAGCACTCTGCCAACTGTGCCAGCAGTCCGCACCAAAAAGGGTAGTGGTACAGTGGGTCCCATCACACTGCAACATCCAAGGCAACGAGGAGGCAGACAGACTGGCAAAAGAAGGTGCAAGACTACCACAAACAGATACTAGTATGATGTACGAAGAGTCAAAACGGCTTTTCAAAGCCAGGTACATGACCAAATGGGGAACCGAACATACTGGTTACACCAAAAACGATGCCTATTACCAGTTGAACAGAAGAGAGCAGGTCGTTGTCTTCAGACTTCGCACTGGCCACAATAGACTAAGGTACCACATATTCAACAAATTAAAGATAGGTGGTACCGACAAATGCCCGTGCGGTACTGGTAAAATGACCAAGAGGGATAAACTCCCAAACATGACAACTGAACTAAGCAAGGTATCTGCCAGAAAATTACACTTAAAACTGAACAGAACTAAAGAGGAGCTCCAACAACCATTTGGTACATCACAGAAACTTCTCTGATCTTGTAAACATCAAAGACACGATCACAAGAAGAAGGGCCTTTCTCTCGCCAAATCTTTATCTCCTTTTCTATAATTTTCTCTATTTTTCTGTCTTTCTGTGTGTGCGCGTACGTATGTATGTGTGTGTTTATGTATGGGGGGGGGGGGGGGGGGGTTCAGTGGTCTCGAGGTAAGGTGTCCACACAGGTTCGAATCACGGTAGAGACAGGGATATTTTTCACGTTCATCTTCTGGTAAAAATTCCCCTGATCTCTAGTTAGTGAGATCGGAGTTCCATGTTCAATGTAAAGCACGTTAAAAATACTTTGGCAGTTAAAAATCTAAAAGAGTTGGCTTTACGGCCGCTGCCCAGACAAAATTTAAAAATTCTAGTTAAAAATCTGCCGAAGTTATTTGTATCTTCTCCTAGACCTAGTAGGCCGCAAGAAGTTGCAAAATACCTACTACATATAGCCGAAGCAATTCAGCTACCTGGCAGAAGATATTAACATGCCTGTTTGAATACCAGGCTTCCAATTATATATATATATATATATATATATATATATATATATATATATATATATATATGTATATATAAATAAAACATTATTGATTTAGAAAGAAGCATTTCTTATAAAAACAATTATTAAAATAATTTTATGATGTAATTTTATCAGCAAGTTATTTGTTTAGAAATTTTTTTTACAAATCAAAAACAAACCATTATTAAAAACTGTACCAATTATTACAATTATTTTCTGATGTCATTTTATCAGATTATTCTTCTTCTTTGCCATTCATTCTCAAACTCCTGCTACCATCCCTGAAAAAGGCTATGCGAGTAACAGGATGTTGTCTGGAGAATGGAATGCATTGTGTTGTAGTTTACAGCTTGACTGCGAAAGTTGCACCTTTTGGTCCAACTCATCTGACTGGAATTTTATCCAAAAATTATTGATTTAGAAAGAAACATTTTAATTTTCAAATCTAACCATTATTAAAATAGTTTTCTAATCTATTTACTGAAATAATTTTTAATTTTGTTCACCAGTTTCATCAAATATTTGTAATTAACAACGCAGCCTAGAGCCTCATCATTTTTCTCCTTTGGTTTTTTTTCAGCCAGTACAGCTCAGATCATAATACTTACACTCCAGAAAATGTTTATGAATCAAATGTGTATGAAGTCTGTGATCCCATGCTAAGTCATCTACCAAAGGAAATCCCAGAAACATTTCCACAAACATCTGAATATAATGAGCCTGTTGATATCCAGTCAGTGAGTGGAGTAGAAGGCATGGAGGGTGAATATTGGGAAGTAGGAGATAACCAAGGCAAACTGGATAAATCCCAACCAACTTTGCAAGCAGTTGATGCTTCCTTATCGCAGAACCATAGCGAACAGATTTATGAAGAAAGCAAGGAAACAAGTACAGACGAACTTTACACTGATACAGATTCGCTATCCCAAACAAATTCGTCATCTGCAGCTACTCAAATAGTTTCTAGACCAGCACAAAGAGCTAGTACCACAGCTGCACAGGATGATGTGTACTATGATGATGTCTCTTCCGATGCATTTTCTGATCCAGTTAAAGATGTGCAACCCACTAACCATTGTCCACAAGAAAGTCCAAGTGCTGATGAAGATGATTGTCCATTCCAGGCACTTCTTGATGTTCTGTCTGATCGCAACTCCCCAATCCCAGACTACATCCACCCACTGACTAAAGAGGACTGGAAGCCTATTGAAGACTTTCGACAATTTCTCACCAGTAACCAGGAGTATTGTCAAGTGCCTTACTCATTTGTTCCTATAAGTGAGGACCCAGTCACCAGTCTAAAATCTTACTTGGAGACACACAAAGACATTGTTTTCAGAAAGTCTGGACACAGTTAGATTTTTTTCTAAAATACATTTGTATGTAGTTACTTATCATCAGCCTTTCATTAACACACTTGTAGGAACACGGGACCACATCCTTGCATGAAACCTGCTCAAACGTGTGTATGTGCTCTTGTAGTAAAGATTTCTGAAACACTTTGATTTACAAAATGAGGTTGCCAGTTCCATGCACAACCTTCTTTAGTTGCTTTTTATAACATGCAAATATGTTGCAGTGGTCCTATTCCTTTGTTCCGAATAAAAGGTTATAGGATTCACACAGTGACCATTAGTGATGTGAACATCTACATTACATTTTCTAGTGTAGAGGTTCTCAACCTTTGTTTTGCTGATGGCCCGCTTTTGAGTTTCCTTTATTTCTGTAGTCCATGCTCCTAATTGGTTGTAAAATAAAGATGATTTATCAACTGTTTATTTATAATAAAAACTCTACTTATAAACAAAACATTTTTAATATTCATAATAAGTATACTAATATATACAAAATGAGATGTTTAAATATTGCATTTGGGGTACAATCTTCTGTCTCAAGCCATCTTCATCTCACATGTCCACTTATTGTCATTAAATACGTGGAGAGATACAATCTTCTGTCTCAAGCCATCTTTCATCTCACATGTTCACTTATTGTCAGACAGTTTATAAGAGACAGTGGACTAGACTGGAGCCAGGTCAAGAGGAGGATAGTAGATATAACAGTCTGATGCTCTTTCTGGCAAAACTCTACACCCTAGAGTAGGAGAGAAGTGTCTTATTAAGGTAGAATACTTTACACCCTAGGGTAGAAGACTCTACACACCAGGATAGAAGAGAAGCGACTAAGTAAGGTAGAATACTCTACACCGCAGAGTAGAAGAGATGTGTCTCATTAAGGTAAAATACTCTAAACCCCAGGGTAGAAGAGGATCGACTAGATAAGGTAAAATACTCTACACCCCTGGGTTGAAGAGGATCGACTAGATAAGGTAAAATACTCTACACCCCTGGGTTGAAGATGAGCAGCTAAGTGAGGTATAAGACTCAAAGTTAAAAGTGTTCATCGTAATCAAAATACATGAGCAGCAACATTACATTGGGGGTGGTGGTGGTTATGGGTGGAGTGGGTTGGTTATCGTTGGTCTGGGTGGGTTTGTGTTTATTTTTTTATTCTGAGACCAGCAACAACAGAATTGCAAAGCAAATCTCTGCATTTGAGAGGCTACAGCAGAACATCTGGAACCAAGAAGATATCAGTTCCACCCCAAAGGTGTATCATGTTGCAGTGTATACCACTGTCTGCAAAACATGGACAGTGTATACCAGACAACTAAATTGTTTCCACATGAGCTGTATGCGCAGGCTGCTTTGAATCAGGTGACAGGACAAAATACCAAACTGAAATTTGTAATAAGTCAAAATGTGTGGAGCATCTTCACACTACAGCAAACATTGCAGATAAGATGGACAGGATATGTTATTCAAATGACCAATAAGAGCCTCAAAAAATAGCTATAGGATGAGCTCCAAACAGGCAGACACTCATCAGGGGAATGGAAGAAATGCTGCAGAGACTTTTTTAAATATTCATGGAGAGCATCCACATTGATGTTGATTCTTGTGAGATACGTGCACGGAATCCTTCCAAAGTTCACTAGCATCACACAAGGTGTTCATATCACAGAGCGAAACTTCGTGGCTGAGACTCAGAAAGCAAGCCGTCTGAGGAAATAGAATGCACAACAACCCCACAGCTGACTCCTCCTCACATGAGCTTAACAAGTACAGCAGAGTCTGCCATGCCAGGGTTTGACTTTACATTCATATGAGATCACAAACAGCTTTATGATATGTTTTCCCACAAAGAAGTATCATGAATAATGTTTTGGTGCAAACCAAAGTAAAAGTTTTAATTATCACAAGCATTCAGAAGTAAAAGTGGTAATTAAAACAAGCATTCAGAAGCAAAAGTGGAAATTATCACAAGCATTCAGAAGCAAAAGTGGTAATTATCACAAGCATTCAGAAACTTGCAAATAACGTATTTGATGGTGCAGATGGTGGAGCGACCCAAGCTATGGTGAGTCCAGCAGTAATCTTAGTCAGTTTTCATTTCTGGATGAATAAGCAGCTGTGACCAAATGACAATGCATCTCGGCAGGAATATAAGGATCTTTCTAGCACTATAAAAAAGGCAAGTGTGAGATAATTATTATTAATGAGAGATTTCATCTTTCCGGAAATAAAATGTGAGATAGCAGAAGCACTTGTTGAATCAAATCCATTTGTTAAGTGCATAACTGACAATTTTTTTTTGTTTCAGCATGTGGAAGGAACTACCAAAGGCAAACACACACTTGACCTAGTATTTATTTCAGAGGAAAATAATATTGAAAATGTAACTTGTTGGAGAATTGTTTAGCTCAAGAGATCATGAGATCATCCGTTGAGCTCTTGTAGCAAATAAGGAAGAAAACATAAGTACAAGAATGTACAACTATTCTAAGACAAATGTTGAGAAGATGAAAGGAGCAGCTTGTTACATAATCTGGGAAGATATTGCCAGTGGAACAAATGTTGAAGTATGGAAGAGTTTCCAAACAGTTCTAGAAAATCTCAGAGGAATGTAGGAAGGTAAACACCAAACGAAAAAATTAGATAACTAAATATGTATTTAAACGTAGAAGTGCTAAAAATAAAAAAATTAAGCAAATATATAGAGGCAGAAAATTTTCAATAAAAACATTTAAACTATTTGGACAAGTAAAACATAGCTGATACAATTAATAGAGCAGCAAAAATCGACTTTGAAAATAAAAACTTGACGAGATCAAAACTGACAGCAAGAGCAGAGATTATTTTCTTATGTTAGAAATAAACAGAGAACAAAAGACAAAATTGGCCCACTCAAAAATAGTACAGGAGAAATAATAAGTGAGAACAATAGTAATGCTAATCTACTCAATCAGCACTTTGTCACAGTCTACACAAAAGGAGACTGATCCCAGAACCCATAATAAATAATAGCCTTCCATCGCAAGCGGTGATGACAACAGCTGTCAGACATGTTGTGTTGCATTTCACCGGTGAGTCCGGAGGTGGCTGTATAGTCCAATTATGGCACGGAAACCTCTTTCACGTATGTAGTATTTAAGTTCAGAATTATACATGTGCGTTTCAGTTGTTTTGTTTTTTCGCAAAGTGCGTTTTTTCAGTTCTTCGTAGGCTCGACGTTCCTCGGCATGGGGGTGCCTCTGATGGTGGTTTCCCGCTATTCCTTGCGGTCCTGTTCCCATGAGTTTACATCGATGTTGAAGCATGTCAAAGATACTTTGAGGGAGTCTTTGTAGCGTTTCTTTATCCACCGACCAGACGCAGGCTCTCTTTCAGCTCACCATACATTAGTTGTTTGGGGGTGCGGTTGACTGGCATACGCACAACGTGGCCGGCCAACCTAATTTAGGTTTCATGCAACAGTGTGTGGATGTTCGACATTTTTGCCGTCATGAGGATCTCGGTGTCAGATACCCTTTCCTGCCCTTCTGTTCTCAGTAATCTACTGAGGCAGCTTGTATGGATGTGTTTTATTTTCCTAACATGCCTGCTGTACACAGTCTACGTCTGACTGGCATACAGAAGAGTGTGGAGCACTACAGCTCGGTAGACTTTGAGTTTTGTATCAAGCCTAAGACCCCTCCGATTCCAGACACTGTTGCGCATCCTCCAAAAGGCAGCACTGGCCTTGGAGATTCTGTTACTGACCTCAAAGTCAATAGCAGTTTCTCTGGAAAGAGTGCTGCCACGGTAAGGGAAGCTGTCTACTGATTGGAGGCGCTCGTTCTTGACTCATCAGACTCGATCGCAATATGCATCACTCGGGGCAGGCTGAAATATGACTTTGGTTTTTGTTTGGTATTGTAAAACTGAACATGTCACAGGCTGTAGAGAATGTGTCCACATATGTCTGCATCTCTCTTTTAATGCTGACGGCGAGGGCACAGTAATCAGCAAAAAGCAAGTTTGAGATGGTTGTGTCCTTTACCTTGGTCTGAGCTTGCGGTCGCCTGTGATTGAAAATGTTTCCGTCAGTCCTGTATTTAATTTCCTCTCCGTTTTTGGATACAACCCTGAGATCTAACCCTGAGCATGGCAGCAAACATTATGCTGAAGAGTGTTGGGGCTAGTACATAGCCCTGCTTGACGCCATTTGACTTGGCTTGGCTTCGTTCGTTCTCAATCTACCAAACCCTGAAAGGGCTTAAGCAGCAGAATGTAGTCCAGAGAACGGAATGCGTTGTGTCGTAGTTTACAGCTTGTCTGCGATATTTGCACCTTTCGATCCAACACATCCTACTTCAGCAAACATTTTTTGAGTACCGGGTTAGCATTCCCTCTTCGATCCCTTCCTTCTCCTTAGCCAGCCTGCTCTGTTGAAGCCAATTATCCAGGATCATCGCGTGGAGGTGTAAAAGGGTCTTGGCAGCTATGGTTTACTGGCCATGACTCTAGCAGTCAGCTATGGGTCGCTGACCACTGCAGCTTATGCGCTGCTCAGCATTTTGATCACAGGACGCCATTTGACACAGGAAAGGCATTTGACGTTTCCCCATCACTCGGCACATGAGCATTAATACCCTCGTGCAATTGTTTGACGATGTTGGTGAATCTGCTTGGGCAGCCGAATTTCCCCATTATTTTCCAAAGTCCATCTCTGTTGATAGTTTCAAAAGCCTTTGTCAGGTCCACGAAAGTCATGTACAGCCCATATTGCTGCCTTTGGTATTTTTCCTGAAGTTGCCGAGCCGCGAATATCATATCCACAGTTCCGCGACCCGATCTGGAGCCACATTGGCTCTCAAGAAGAGGACCATGTTTTCTCGTAAGTGAACGATTAATCAGCTGAATAGAACTCGTGCCAGTATCTTGCCAGCAATCGGTAGGAGGGAGATTCCTCTGTGGCACCCATAACCCATAAATACTTTCCAAAGGGACATGGATATAGACGGATTAAGATCAGTCTGCGGGTTGTTAAACAATTGGAGAGGTTGAAAATGAATACATGTCCGGGTCAAGACGGTAATCATCTAAAATTGTTGTTTGAAATTAGAGATCTGTTAGCAAAACCATTGGCTATATTATATTATCAAAACACACGCAAAGAGGATTTTTCCAGTGGATTGGAAGGACGCAGGAGGGATCCCACTGTTCAAAAAAAGCAACAATTCAGAGCCACCAAATTACAGATGTTAGGTTAGTAAAGCCTGCATAATTTTAGAGTCAATAATCAACGACAATATTGGAATGCACTTGTGCAAATGTAATCTAATAGAAAATTATCAGAATGGGTTTACTAAAGGGAGATCGTGTTTAACAAATCTGTTAGAATTCATGGAGGAGGTTACCTAAATGGTAGATGGACAGGAGCCAGTAGATGTTATTTATCTAGATTTTGCTGGCATTTGATAGAGTACCTCATCAAAGATTGTTTAGAAAATAAAATCACATGGTATAGGGGGCGGTGTTTCCAACTAGATAGAAAATTGGTTGACGGGAAGAAAGCAGAGAGTGAGCATAAATTAAGGTTTCTCTGATTGGTGAGAGGTAAAAGGTGGAGTGCCACATGACCAAATAGGGATCAATTTTGTTCTTGGTATATTTAAAGGATTTGGACAATGATATCCGATCCATGATTGCAAAATTCGCGGATAACACCCAATTATGCTGAAGTGTCTCATCTAAAGCAGAGGTTATTTTTAGATCAAGTAAAGCAAATTAAACTGGTTGTATGTAAACTCTGCAGAGTCTTCTAAAACAGTAGAAAAAAATGTATTTAAGTCAAGTTGAGTTGACTCCACTAAAATACCGCATATAACCTATGGCAGGTACATGCTAACACGTAAGAGCCGCTATAAGATCTAGTCACGGGGAAGGAAACCTTTAAAAACAAACCAATCTGTAGCTTTGTTGTCACCACCGGGCGATGGAACGGATAAGGGAGATAACCCGGAATACATAACACAACCCAGGCTGCCGAAGACGGGGTGTGATAGCTACGACGCAGACACCGGCAAAAATTGGAACACTTTTCAAACTTTAAAAAACATCAGTAGCTTGGTTCTACTTTACAAAGATTAGCTAGGAAAAGAAGGGCTGAACGAAAAAACATAACGATTTTTTAACATACGAGAGTAAGTCAATAAGTAAGTCATGAACGTACATTGGGTGGACGAGGGAAAAAAGTAGTTGGTAGTTTCTAAATGTGTCACTAAGTGGCAGCAACATCAAGTTTTGTGATTACCGTAGATAGCAGTCATTAAGTGGTAGCAACATCAAGTTTTGTGATTACCGTAGGTAGCAGTCATTAAGTGGTAGCAACATCAAGTTTTGTGATTACGGTAGGTAGCAGTCATTAGTTAGCAGCAACATCAAGTTTTGTGATTACCGTAGGTAGCGGATGCTAGATGTCGCATGCACGTGCGCAGCCCAAATGTGAAATGGCGTCCTTGTTCACCAAGTGTACAACCAAAGAACAGCGTGCGGTTGTGAGTTTATTAATGGGGGGGGGGGGAGGGGGGGGGGCCTTTCTGCAAAGAATGTTCATAAGGAAATACTTCATGTTCAAAGTGAGAAATGTTTGTCGCGTAAAGTAAAGCATAACTGCGTCGATCAATTTTTTGAAAAATCTTCAAAAGTTGCCGATGAAGTCCAACCTGGTCGCCCTATTCAGATTATGACAGAAACATATGTGCGACGTGTGGAGGAGATGATTCGAACTGACAGGGGAGTTATGATATACAGTTTAGCAGCTGTAAAATGATTTTCACATGGTTTAACCTACATCATAATCTATAATCGATTGAATGTTCGGATTGAATCTTCGGATTGAATGTTCGGATTGAATGTTCGTGATGGGTACCAGACAACTGACCTGATGAACACAACAAGAACCGAATAGGTCTGACCTTGAACCGATTATCATTGGCATAAGTGTATCAATGTTTGTGGACATTTTGTTCAGAAATAAGAGATAATCTTATTGTTGTTATTTGCGAATGCCCACATTGAGTAGGTTACTCTTTTGTGCGCCTTGAAAAGGACATTAAGTGGTGGGTTGCAGTGGCTTTCCTCACATCCCGAGCATGCTGATGAAAGTGGACCAGGGTTCTCCAGGCAGTTGTGCTATGCTTGGCTTCATCTGCGTGTCACACACTACTACGGGGATCACGTAGAACCTTCACCGTGTCAGTCAGTCTGCCATGAAAACTGCCCGTTTCCAAGGAGGGCTTCTATGAAGCCGAGGTGATGGTCTTGCCAGTATGTTTTGCCTAACCTTGACTTACATGTCTGATCAGTATATTTTGCCTGACCCTGACTAACAAGTCTGATCAGTACATTTTGCCTGACCCTGACTAACATGTCTGATCAGTATATTTTGCCTGACCCTGACTAACATGTCTGATCAGTATATTTTGCCTGACCCTGACTAACATGTCTGATCAGTATATTTTGCCTGACCCTGACTAACATGTCTGATCAGTATATTTTGCCTGACCCTGACTAACCTGTCTGATCAGTATATTTTGCCTGACCCTGAATAACATGTCTGATCAGTATATTTTGCCTGACCCTGACTAACATGTCTGATCAGTATATTTTGCCTGACCCTGACTAACATATCTGATCAGAATATTTTGCCTGACCCTGACTAACATGTCTGATCAGTATATTTTGCCTGACCCTGACTAACATGTCTGATCAGTATGTTTTGCCTGACCAGACGTTAGTCGTCCTCCCTAATGGACAATGTAAGTGTAATAAAACATAGTTTTAAAGTTCGTATCTCATTTAGTTATTTTTCCTTTTAATAGCCATATTTACTGACGTGCATTCGTATATATATTCTAGAAAGCTGAAAATCACAAATACATACACCATCTAGCTTCACATTGAGTCCCTTAACCCCATTGTGGGATCCCCACTAATGCCAAGGGATATGGATATCCAAGGTTAACAACACCACCACCCCACCTTGGATATTGGATGTAGATAAATCACGGATCCAGCAAACCGGCAGCTGATACATGTATGATATAGAATGACTTTAGCTAGACCAGGAAGGTCTCAGCGACAAGTCGAAGCCGGGAAGTTGAGATTAATAGTGTGACTCTGCATGTGACTGTGTTGGTACATTAGTTCAAAGGTTGGTGTGGGGTATATACTAGTCTATTTCTGTGGTAGGAATTCCCGGGCTGTCAGATAACGAAAGACGATGCAAAACATCAGGGAAGTACAAAATGGCTAAATTTGGCTGTGGGGTGGTGTCATAGAAAGGGCTAGACACGGTGTGGGTCGTCTGATTAATTTGGGAAGGTGAAGTTACTATGAACACTGAAAACATCAGTGAAAGATTGATACGCTCTCGCGTGACTGAGTGTGAATTCCCCAACATTAATCCAGGTCTTCGTTCCGTACAACGACAATGGGGTAGAGGGACCTCTTTCATGGCGCTATCAATGGAGTTTACGAGATGCACTATCTGATCCTGGTGGGTGACTTTAATTAGAGAACGGGGAAGGAAAGATAATGACGCGAGTGATGTTGGGGTTTCATGGTGATACTATTTTAGAATGGAACAGCAATGGTGGGGAACTTATTATTATTATGTGTTGAATATGGTCTTGTAATTAATACCATTTTTGCAACAACAAAAAAACCAACCCCCATGGAGGCGATTCACGCACGGGGTGTGTGTGGCTAAAGAGACTCTTTACGACGGTTTTGGGCGAAAGATTTGAATTAGACAACCGTCAACAATTTGGAAGAAAAAATGAGAATAAAGAAAAGCTTACACCCACATATGCAAATCGATTCTAAGTATTACTAAGACGAGGAATGAGAAGACACTTGAACAGGGAAGATTGTTGAACCTCAGCTTTCAAGCTTCATAACGAAAAACTACCCAAAGCTTCATAACGAAAAACTACCCAAAGCTTCATAACGAAAAACTACCCAAAGCTTCATAACGAAAAACTACCCAAAGCTTCATAACGAAAAACTACCCAAAGCTTCATAACGAAAAACTACCCAAGCATGGACTGGACCCATGCATACACCGACGGTTCTGTAACAAACACTACACAGAACGGAGGGGCAGGAGCATTCCTGAACCTACCATTGGCAGAAAAATAACACTGTCATTCGCTACTGGTAAGTACACAAGCAACTTCAGAGCGGAGGCAGAGGCACTGAGGGCGGCAGTGGAAGAAATGGTGACACACAGTGAAAATGAGAGCCATATAGTCCTGCTGACAGATGCTCTCACCGTAGTCACAGCGCTAAAAAGCCAGAAAAACACTGAGCTTAATGACTTAAGAGCAGCACTCTGCAAACTGTGCCAGCAGTCCGCACCAAAAAGGGTAGTGGTACAGTGGGTTCCGTCACACTGCAACATCCAAGGCAACGAGAAGGCAGACAGACTGGCAAAAGAAGGTGCAAGACTACCACAAACAGATACCAGTATGACGTACGAAGAGTCAAAAAGGCTTATCAAAGCCAGATACATGACCAAATGGGAAACCGAACATACTGGTTACACCAAAAACGATGCCTATTACCAGTTGAACCGAAGAGAGCAGGTCGTTGTCTTCAGACTTCGCACTGGCCACAACAGACTGAGGTACCACCTATTCAACAAATTGAAGATAGGTGGTACCGACGAATGCCCGTGCGGTACTGGTAAAATGACCACTGAACATCTGCTGCAGAACTGCCCGACATACGAGGATCAGAGAGAGCAGATGTGGCCATTACCAGTGGAACTGCAAGACAAGCTCTATGGCAGTGGCGAGAGCCTCAGGATGACCGCCGCTTTTTTCGAAAAAATAATGGTTACTGTCTGACTGCGTACGCAGAAGAAGAAGAACCTCAGCTTTCCAAAGCTCAATTGTGATATCGTAGAAACGTGGACTGCACAGATGTCGTATTCACTTTTCGACAATTAAGCGAGAGAGCAACATAATATGCTGAATATATTGATGTTGCTTTAATTAATCAGGAAAAAGCTTTAGATATGGTAGACAGGAATAAACTTTGAACGATATTGGACGATTAAGAAGTACGCGGCAGCTGCTTGATAACCAGCGAGCGCTGAATAGTGCGTTTAATGACGTAACGAAAACACGACAGATGGCACTGCCTACGTTATTGAAATCTACACGGGTGTGTATCAGGGGCGTGTGCTTTGCCTGCTCCTGTTACACATCTACATCATCAAAATCACAACAGAGATCAACCATATAGCTTAATCTGAATCAGAACCAAATTAAATAAACGATCTGATCTTCGCTTATGATCAGTGCCTGATATACGATGATAAAAATAAACTGTAAGTTCACACGAGCGCGCTTGTCCCAGTTTGTACAAAATACAAACGAAATACGAGGACAAACTATGATGATTGGCAAAACAGCTGGTTCACGTAAAGTTAGTGTCAATGATATAGGACTTGATCATGAATTGAGGTATCTAATCATTTGGTTTTTCCAGTCGACTAAAGGCTCGATATGGAAATTGAAACTGTCAGAATGCATCTGTTGGGAATTACCGGCTGTCGCCACTGCTTCGACATCCTGACATCCGTTTGGCGACAAAGCAACAGCTAATAACCAATATATAAATGCCGACTCTGTGCTTCCAGTGCCAAACATGGTCCATATCCAAGGCACGTGGGCGTAGAATTTCGTCAAGTGAAATGAGGTGTTTGAGTCTTGAAGGTCACCAGTGTCACCAGAAGAGACTGGTTGCGGAATTTATGCATCCGAAGCATCGTCGACCACAGCCTACTGTAGATAAAGTAGGTCATGTGTCGTCACTACGGCATGTACTGAATACATCCGTGGTATGGTCGTCACTACGGCTTGTACTGAATACATCTGTGGTATGGTCGTCACTACGGCTTGTACTGAATACATTTCCACACATAAAATATTCTGATTCGGCCATGTTATGAGAATGCACCCTGGTTAACTTTCACTGGTAGCTTACAGTGCTGCTAGATCTGGCATCAGAGTAAGGGGGCAGCCACGAGGCGTGTGAATAGATGCCATTTAGCCAATCTTGCAACGACAAAGGTTGAAACGAGCAGTTCATTAAATAGCTGAAAGCAAAAAGATAAGGGTGCAAAGATACACGAATGCTCAGTATAATTTTTGCTTGGAGCAAACCGTAACACAATAATCTATGCTGGTCGCAGACTGTGACAGTATAATCTATGCTGGTCGCAGACGGTGACAGTATAATCTATGCTGGAGGCAGACTGTGACAGTATAATCTATGCTGGTCGCAGACTGTGACAGTATAATCTATGCTGGAGGCAGACTGTGACAGTATAATCTATGCTGGAGGCAGACTGTGACAATATAAGTTCCGTCTGGAACTCTCGTGCTGCTTCAAAAAGGCGGCAACATGTTGAAATATGGTCCATTGTGCTTAACGAACGCTGAAAGCCTGCCTGTTCGACTTGTTGAGATTCTTCGAGAGTGGTGCGGACTCTGGCAAGGATGCATTTTGTAAACATCTTGTAAGTGACCGAGAGGAGAGTCATTGGACGATAGTTCCCTAGATCCTCTTTGTCACCCTTCTTGTGGAAGAGTGTTGTCCTCAAGCTGTGCCAGACAGCAAGCGCCCCCCCCCCCCTTCTCGAATGAAGATAACGTGTAAAATGTTGCACTACGTATTGGTAAAGGGGTAGACCGCAATCGCGGATGACCTTCACAGTGATGCCATCTTCAGCTGGTGATTTTCCAGATGGCATTGATTCGACAGAATGGCGAATTTCTGAGGGCAGGAAGTTTGGAAGATGGGGTAAAGTGGATGAGAGGGCAATTGAAGGGGATAATCTTTACTGAGGGTAGACTGTGACGGTATAATCTTAACTGGGGGCAGACTTTGACAGTCTAATCTTTACCGAGGGTAGACTGTGACGGTATAATCTTTACCGAGGGTAGACTGTGACAGTCTAATCTTTACCGAGGGTAGATTGTGACGGTATAATTTTTAATGAGGGTAGGCTGTGACAGTATAATCTTTACTGGGAGAAAACTGTAACAGTATAATCTTTACTAGGATCAAACTGTTACAGTCAAATCTTCTGCACGTTGTGTGTGTCCATATTTCTCGAGTGTTTACTGTGTGCTAGTCTTTGAGATTGCTGTAGTTTTATTGCAAATTGAAGAGGGACTGATGCCTTTTTAACGTAGATATGTAGAAGAACGAGACGGATCTCGTTGAAAGAACAAAAGCAAGTAAGGAGATCGTGAAGTCAGTTCATCAACTGGTTGATGGAATTTTGCACTGCAACAATGCCGCCCAAAGTGTCGTCCAAAGGATCCAAGAAAGCCGGCAAGGCCACGATGACAACAAGAAGAAACGCAGGAGAAAGGAAAGCTACAGCATCTTCATCTACAAAGTATTAACGACAAGACCAATCACCAAGAGCAGCCAATAATGTACACTTTCACGTGATAATCCTAGATAACAGACTGCAACAGCGCAGACTGGCTAAGGAGAAGGGATCGAAGAAGGAAGGCTAACCCGGTACCCAAAAATGCCTGGCTGAAGTCGGATGTGTCGGACCAAATGCGCAGATTTCGCAGTCAAGCAGTAAATTAAGACACAACGCATTCTGTTCACCGGACAACATCCTACTACTTACAAATTGTGTTCAGGTCTTGGTAGTAAGAGTTTGAAAACGGACGACGAAGAAAAATAGAATATGGTTGTACAGTCCTACAACTGGTTGTAAGGTTGTCTGAACATGTCTCTCAATTTGACCCCATCCTCTGGTTGGTCAGTCTTAAGGCTGGTTGTAAGGTTATCTGAGCCATGTCTCTCAATTTGACTCTATTCTCTGGTTGGTCAGTCTTAAGGCTGGTTGTAAGGTTATCTGAGCCATGTCTCTCAATTTGACCCTATCCTCTGGTTGGTCCGTCCTAAGGCTGGTTGTAAGGTTATCTGAGCCATGTCTCTCAATTTGACTCTATTCTCTGGTTGGTCAGTCCTAAGGCTGGTTGTAAGGTTATCTGAGCCATGTCTCTCAATTTGACTCTATTCTCTGGTTGGTCAGTCATAAGGCTGGTTGTAAGGTTATCTGAGCCATGTCTCTCAATTTGACCCTATCCTCTGGTTGGTCCGTCCTAAGACTGGTTGTAAGGTTATCTGAGCCATGTCTCTCAATTTGACCCTATCCTCTGCAGTTCTCTTCATGTCAGTGTAAGTTCATACTTTAAAATCTCTCCATGACTGAAATGTAAAGGAGAACCTTGGCAGCCTCCGTCCGCTTTTTCCCTGGATCCTGCCCTCTAATATCTTCTGTAGAAGATCTCGTCTCTGGATCCTGCCCTCTAATATCTTCTGTAGAAGATCTCGTCTCTGGATCCTGCCCTCTAATATCTTCTATAGAAGATCTCGTCTCTGGATCCTGCCCTCTAATATCTTCTGTAGAAGATCTCGTCTCTGGATCCTGCCCTCTAATATCTTCTGAAGAAGATCTCAAGTCCCCGAATCTTGCCCTCTAATATTTTCTGTAGAAGATCTAAAGTCCCTGGATTTTGTCCTCTAATATCTTCCGTAGAAGATCTCGTCATATATTGTGTTCCAGCCAAATTTAAACTTGGTTTTTGTATTATTTTCAATATTTCTCTTTGATCGCATAACTCAGTGAGGCCATTGTCTTTTGATCGTCTTTAACTCACTCTCTACATTCTCGGGTACATGGTAGCACTGTATTTCAAAAGCTACCAAGCTGTTTTCGTCCTTCTTTGCTAGAGTCCATGTTTCAGCCCCATACAGTGCAATTGGTTATAGTTATGATAATTCGTTTCCTCATTTGTATCCTTAAATTCTTTGAAGTTAGGCATTTTTGTTTATCTACGAAAGTTGTTTTATTTTTTTTTTTTATATATTTTTTTTTCGTCAATGCAATTCTTGTCTTAATTTCCGTCGTATTGTCGATATCGTATATGATGGATTGCCCTAAATATGTAAATTTATGTGATGGATTGCCCTAAATATGTAAACTTATGTGATGGATTGCCCTAAATATGTAAACTTGTGTGATGGATTGCCCTAAATATGTAAACTTGTGTGATGGATTGCCCTAAATATGTAAACTTATGTGATGGATTGCCCTAAATATGTAAACTTGTGTGATGGATTGCCCTAAATATGTAAACTTATGTGATGGATTGCCCTAAATATGTAAACTTATGTGATGGATTGCCCTAAATATGTAAACTTATGTGATGGATTGCCCTAAATATGTAAACTTGTGTGATGGATTGCCCTAAATATGTAAACTTATGTGATGGATTGCCCTAAATATGTAAACTTATGTGATGGATTGCCCTAAATATGTAAACTTATGTGATGGATTGCCCTAAATATGTAAACTTATGTGATGGATTGCCCTAAATATGTAAACTTATGTGATGGATTGCCCTAAATATGTAAACTTGTGTGATGGATTGCCCTAAATATGTAAACTTATGTGATGGATTGCCCTAAATATGTAAACTTGTGTGATGGATTGCCCTAAATATGTAAACTTATGTGATGGATTGCCCTAAATATGTAAACTTATGTGATGGATTGCCCTAAATATGTAAACTTATGTGATGGATTGCCCTAAATATGTAAACTTATGTGATGGATTGCCCTAAATATGTAAACTTATGTGCCTATTCTCTTTTATTTCTCTATTGATTATTAAATTCATTTGCTTACGCTGCTTGGCAAATTATTACCGTTGTCATTGCCCAATGTGTTTATTTTCAAACAATCTTTGCAACGCTGCTACTGTACCTGATTATCGTCGACAAATGTGATGGCATTGACTGTCATACGAAAGAATCCCATCATGCAATGGGCAGGGAAAGGTCCGCTCTATGTCAACATCAATGCAAGCAAGTGATAAACGGCTGATGTTGCTGTTAACAATTCGGGAGTGGTATAGCTATCCAATTTAAAATTGAAGTCCACTCGATAGCAACATCAGCTGCTGATCCTGCAATACATTCCATGCCGGATTGTCCTGAAACAGGCAGGAGAAAAACTGATCACGGACACAGGACAAGGTAATCTTCACGAGTGCTCTATTAGGGATTACTGCCCTGAAGTGAACAGTAGATTGTACTTAAAGACTTGTTGGGTACACTGGAAAGCCCTGACTCGTGCTTTCAGGTAAGCATACTTCAGTGGAGAGCAGCAAAGATGGCGCCGTACCGGCTGCAGGTCTATATTGTTCTGATGTTTTAGTTCATTATGGATGCCGCCAGACGATGGATTTGCCTGGAATTCACACTAGTCGACTACTTACACTTGTGTTCACGGAAACGTGTCGTTGTTTTCCGTTTGGACTGATTAATTCGTTCGTTGTTTTGGGTTTTCTTTCCTCCAATTATCCTGGCCTGGACATCGATTATATGAATTAGAACTACGCTTAAACTTGTGTCGTATTTTCACGGTCTAGTGTACACGGCTGAGCTTCGCGAAATTGGCGTGCTTCGCTCTAGTTGCATAGTGTCGATTTTAGTGTGACTTAAATTTAGACACGACTATAATTGACTAGAACACGGCTTATGAGAGATGCCTAATACATCTTTCACGCGCTGAGTGATGTCCCTACGACCTCTTACGGCTATGAGAAAGACACCACACACAATGATAGATGTCACAACCTCCGTTGCCTTGGGAGATACATGTTTACGGGAAAGGCTTCGAGAGTAAACCTTGAGAAAAAATTGACTCCTGTGCTACCTCAGTCGTCTCGATAAAATCTTGCCACTGGCCAAAGGTAGCTCAGGGCCAGTGAGTTAGGTTGACAAAAGGTGCAGTATCTTCCTCACTTTAATCCAAAACACCCGCGCAAGTCATCCATTTCGGCGGACACAGCAAAAGAAATGACTGTCCACACGACTGAACAAAGAAAGTGGTCTGCATCACATGGGATGGTCTAACATCACTTCAGTGGATATCATAGCATTGTGAGATTCTGAGGAACAGAAGCCAGACACGCTTGTATCATGGAGGGGTTTAGCAGCAAATCGATATGTAGACTATAGACAACATACCATGATGCTGAAACAACTATACAAGCTGATCTTCAAACAAATGGGAGATAAACCACCAAGGTCACTTAAAAAGTGACACTTGTGGTCAGCTCACTCGGGTTGATCACCAGACTACAAGCATTGGCCATATTATGCCACCATTATATCATATAGAACATTTGCACGACGGATACGTAGACATGTGAAAGAGAGGCTACCCGATCATATCCAATGACCGTTACTGTGGAGGAGATTTCTTCATCTCCAGGAATGTCGTAAAAGACGACCAAAGAGAGTTGGGCATCGGATTAGTAACAGCATGTAAAACAAATTGTTACAGAAACAAACACTGTAAAGCACATAAAGTAATCTGAAGCAGGCCAACTGTATTAGTGGTCCTATACTCCGCCTGTGCGTTTATTTTGTGTGGGCCTAAGAGGTACAGTTCCGTTATAGCTGTTGTTTCTGGAAAAGGTTACAAACTAGGACATTGGTGAGGAAGGTCAAGGCACGTCACGTGACAAAAACGTTAGACCCGTGACTGTGAATTGAATGTAAATACGCGTGACAGTTCAGTCATTCACCAGGCAACTTTATTCTATATAAGAGCCTTCGTCATCGAGCCGCAGATGTAGCAAGTTTATCACTGACATTAGCAATATTATACTCAGACTTATTTCGTTACACATAAAGAAGGTTCAACTTGACAAGGAGGTAAGTGAAGAAACCAGATCGAGAAATGACTTTGACATGTTATAGATATATATAAGACCAGATATATTAATAGACCTATGTATTAATAGACCTACTTATAAATAACTGCAGCTGTTATTATTCTGTGTGTGTCATGTCGTGGTCTAGTGTTACCAGTGCTGTTGTTGGTGTTCTTATCTTAATAAACGACATAATGTTAAACTGAGCCGAAATCTAATATCATATGGCTATGCAGTTCTCTTTTATAAACAAATGTGCCTGTAAGTGTAGTATCATTGTAGGCGTCTGAGTGGCGAGGCGGTTATAAGCTTATAACAGAGCAACTCTCTCCCTTAGGAGAGACCGGGAAACCGATGGGTCGTTGCGCGCTCAAACCTGAAAATGCTGATTCCCCTTTTTGCTCCAGGCGTGGCATAGCATTACTAATACAGCCCGTCTCTTTACAGGAAATCTGTATCTCAGCATTTATAGTTGTGGCATTTTCAATATTTGTCATTCGCGTATAATGTCACACAAATTGTGTTCCAAACACAACCAAACAATCTAAAATGGAGTTCAGTACCTAGATTCACAACACATGGCATTCCTGAAGTTTGCGTCTTCTTTTTTAAGGTTCTGCTATGTAACAAAGTTTTCTATTATAATTGTTAGATCTTTGTAACAATTAACTTTCTGATCTTGACTTGGCTTGGTTCATTCTCAATCTCCCGCTACCAAACCCTGATAGGGCTTAAGTAGCAGAATGTAGTCCAGAGAACGGAATGCGTTGTGTCGTAGTTTACAGCTTGACTGCGATATTTGCACGTTTCGGTCCAACACATCCGACTTCAGAAATCATTTTTTTAGTACCTGGTTAGCATTCCCTCTTCGATCCCTTCTCCTTAGCCAGTCTGCCCTGCTGCAGCCTGTTATCCAGGATCACCGCGTGGAGATGTAGAAGGGTCTTGGCAGCTCTGGTTCCCTGACCCTGACGCTAGCAGTCAGCTATGGGTCGCTGACCACTGCAGCTCATGCGCTGCTCAGCGTCTTGATCCCACTGCGGCCTTTCAACCTGACACATCCAATTTCAAATGGCTTTTTTTTTTAAAACATGGTTTGCCTTCCTACTGTGATCCCTATTCTCTTGGTCAGACTACACTAGTGCAGCCTGTTTCCAGTGCGGCACTTGGAGACAGAATAAGGTCTTGGTCAGCTGTGGTTCACAGACTCTGGTGCAAGGAGCCAGCTATGAGCCGCTGACTACTGTTAACCCATTCACTGTGCTGTATATTTGCCACCGGCCTATGCATATGATGATAACCTACAGTTACTTATGTTTCTGCCTAAGATGGATGTGTCAGACCGAAAGGTGCAAATATTGTAGTCAAGCTGTAATCTAGCGATACAACACATTCTGTTCTCTAGACTACATCCTGCTACTTTTAGCAAAGCCCTGTTCAGGGCTTGGTAGCGGGGGATTGAGAATGCACAAGAAGAATAATACTTATGTTGGAAAATGAATGATTCAGTTTAGTTTCTCTCTCTGACATTGATCAGGTATGGGAGCCACAGTTGTTGTTTTGCTGCTTTGCTCATTGGTGGCTCTTGGCTCAGCATGCTGCACGCCAGACCAATGGGAAGGTGAAGAGAGTAGCATTGGAGGGTATGCTAGATTCTTTCATCATGGACTTTTAAAGGTTTGTTTTATTTATGGAAAAATTAAATGAAGTGTTTAATGAGACCAAGCAGGAAATGACTGAGCGGTTAGCATGATAGTCTCCTGACCAAGGAAACGTGTTCAAAACCTGTGTTTTTTTCTATAAAATAAAAACCCTACTCTGCACATTACATAACTGCAGTGGCAAGCACCCTTTAAGCCTCAGCCCTATAAAATACTCATGGACCACAACAATAGCAAATAAATACCATAATGCTAGTTTATTTTTTCTGTTACTGAGGCAGTCAGTATGATCCTGAGATCCCTTCGTGTGAGAAAATGGTATGGTCTCTGCCCACTACTGTGAATGTTGTACAGAGTGGAGGCTTGCAAACTCGTTATGTCAAAGGGCCAGAGAAACCACCAAGGCAAGGACACGTACATGTTTTGGCACTAGATTACTGGAGTAGGCTAATGTTTGTGGTTGTTCTATGCTCCTGTTGGACCAACCAGAGGAATGATAATCTCAATCCAGACCATTTAAAGATGTGAATTATCTGTATTCTGCAAAGAAGAGGCAATGGCAGAGAAAACAATGTGAGTTTTATGTGTGTACAAAGAGAAAAAAACCGCTTTCTTTTTTGACCAAATGGTCTTCAAGGTCAAAACAAATGTCATCTATCTAATCTAAACAATTAAGATGGTCGTCAATTGGGAACATGCTACCAAGTCTTATAGTTCCTGTAATGTATTGCTTGAGTATCCTAATAAATATCATTAATATATGATACCATATAGTATGGCTCAGATACTGTGTCTCAACAAAAACATGAATGAAACCTACAATACGGCCTAAATGCCTAAATGACACAAATTATAATGAATTCCAAATCATATTTACCTAGGACATTGTTCAGATAAGCCACACTCATTATCAGTTACAATCTAACTCATTTAGATATACTCATTTGTGTGTCATTGTATACGTTTGATCTTCAGTTTTGCCTACATGTCCTGTTTGTTACCTTAACATAGTGATTCCTCAACCATGGGGTTTGTAAAGAGTCTACAAACCAAATATTAAATTTTTAAATAAGGTTTTTGTGTGCATGTTACAGCAAATTTGTAACACAGTTGCATATTTGGCTTGTTTACATTATCCTAAATAAAGTAAATCATATTAAATTGTTCCCACTGGAGCTGTCTCGTCAAACCTTGTAAGCATTGGATGGCAGAACAAAGCACCCAACTCTAAAATCAGGGCAAACAAGTTTGACCCTCATACGCTTCTTCAAAGAACTTTGATAAGATGGCCTGAACATTGTTTGCATATCCAATGAGCAGCTTCCCCAAGGAGCTGTATGTGGAGCTCAGGGCAGACAGATGCTCATCACTTGGACAGAAGAACCACTACAGAGACTCCTTAAAAATGTGAGGAAATTCAACATTGCTGCTGCTGCCTCCTGGGAGATGTTTGCACAGAACCATTTTGGCTGGTGCACTAGGATCACACAAGTCGCTCAAATCGCGGAGCAGAAAATCACTGCTTCGGCTCCTTAAAAATAAGTTGCCGGAATAACAGAGTACGCACGGCTGAACAGTCAACTACTTACATGTATATCCCAAATGCAAAGTCAACCATGCAAGGATTGGAGCTTACAGTCACATCTTGTAGCACAAGTATGATGCTGCTGCCATCTTTGCTTGCCATGGACAGCCATCATTCCTCCCTTCTCACTTCAAAAGGAGCAAGTTTCACTTTCTTTTGCATGATTACCAGCCCTTTGAACAACCCTACTTAGTCACCTTTTTATTACATATAAAAAAGTGTGCAATGGTCTTTCCATTTCCTCTCCATTGAGAAGCTGTGGATCTGCATGGTATGAGGCACTTATGTACTATTTACTAACGGCACATAATCTAACAGAATCACACCTGACCAGTGCAGAGAGCACACAACCGGATACCACAAAGTCAGGAAGTTAAACACTGGCGTAACCTAACAAGATTGCCTGTAGTAGAAAAGAACATATCATGACAAAAATCCGGTTACTGAAATGTGTCCTCTACGTCCTACAATCACGGTTACCGTACTGAAAAACATCTACAACCACAGTTACTGAAATACGTCCTCTACGTCCTACAACCAAAATTAATTAAATACATGCTATAACCATGGTTACTGAAATACATCCTACAATCACGGTTACTGAAATATGTCTTACAATCACGGTTACTGAAATATGTCTTACAATTACGGTTACTGAAATACATCTTACAATCACGGTTACTGAAATACGTCTTACAATCACGGTTACTGAAATACGTCTTACAATCACGGTTACTGAAATACATCCTACAATCACGGTTACTGAAATATGTCTTACAATCACGGTTACTGAAATACGTCTTACAATCACGGTTACTGAAATACGTCTTACAATCACGGTTACTGATATACGTCTTACAATCACGGTTACTGAAATACGTCTTACAATCACGGTTACTGAAATACGTCCTACAACCATGGTTACTGAAATAGGTCTACATCAACGGTTACAGAAATACGTCCTACAATCACGGTTACTGAAATTATGTCCTACAACCACGGTTACTGAAATACGTCCTAAACCAAGCATTAAAAGTAAACTGTCAGTCCGATTATTTATATTTAGTACTACAATTCTACATCGGGGACAACGAACAATCAAAATTATGAACTAGCAAATTATAGGAAGGAATGCATAAAATAAAGACATGAACACATAAAGAAGTAAAAAAAAAAAAAGTACTTGGCTGAATAACACATAAGAAATTGTTCCAAGTCTCTTCGCGTGTGGGCACAAAGAAGGGCAAATAACATTTCTATAACCAAAGCTCCAGTATCACAGTGTAAACTGACAAAGAAAACATGATGCCTGCATGTATTTAAATTAAATGTTTTGCAAGTCATCATAAATTCTCTTGCAGGAATTTCTTTCAGTTCATTATGATGCTGTGAATTATCGCACTGCAGCTTTTCTGAGCTACCGAAATGGAGAGCACTCAAATAGTTACAAGATTGTCACCAGATATGACAATAATACCAATGTGAGTGTCATTTTTCTGCTTATCTGTACTTTTATAATAACTGAGTGTTAAAATGTACTACTTCGTACCATTTTAATAATCTATAATTTGCTTCAGCCTCTTTATCAATATTCATTTTTTTAATGTAGTTTGTGGTTTTCTTTTCCTCGGTTATTGTTTAGGTTTGAGTAGGCCAGTACATGTCTGTAACTGTCCTCATGTAATATTGTATTTAAACATGACATGTTTGTTCACTACTTTATAGAAATTCTCCCTCTAGTACATTACCTTGAAATAGTGGTGAGAGAGCTTGCATGTCTCAATGATCACAGGAGCTAAGCCAACGGAAGTGAAAGCTTCCAGAAGGGTCACTCAAGTTGGATAGATCATGGGGGAGGGACTAGACTAAATACGGACAACTCACCTAGAGTATAAAAGATTAGGTGTTAGGGCCGATGACAATCTATTTTTAAAAGTTGGTTACGTAAACATTGATAATAACGCAAAAGCAAACGTCCTTGGGAAAGGAAGGGCCTTCGGAAACGAGAAAATGACGCAGTGAAGTGAAAGTTGCAAGGAAGCTCCACGCCTGACTGCCCATCTGAATACCAAGAAGAAAACAAATATAGCGACACGGAATGTTAGAACATAGGACTGTGCGAAACAAGATGGACACAATCAGGAAAGATGAGACTGACTACTGGGGAAGTGATAATGTATTATGTAAATGAGGGAACTGATGCCCAACATACAGAGGGAGTAGCATTGATGCTCTCCAGAGAAGCACAGTGGGCGCTCATAAAGTGGGAGGCTATTACCAACCGAATCATGAGCGCAAGCTTTAGAATGAGGAACAAACACATCAATATAAACATCATTCAGAGAAAATAACTCTTTACTATTTCAAGTGGGGAGGAAGACTAACGTCTGGTCAGGCACAACATACTGATCAGACATGTTAGTCAGGGTCAGACAAAATATACAGGGTCAGCCAAGACTCACCTCGGCTTCCTAGTAGCCCTCTCTGGAAACGGGCCGTTTTCATGGCAGCTTGGCTTACGGGGTGAGGGATCGACGTGATACCCGTAGTAGTGAGTGACTCGCAGATGAAACCACGCATAGCATAACCTGGACCATCTTCATCAGCATGCTCAGGATGTGAGGAAAGTTACTGCAACATGCCACTTAACATCCTTTTCATGGCATACAAAAGAGTAAATCTACTCATTGTGGGAATTCAACAACCATCATTTCAAATGAAAATATATAATTGAGATGACTTATATCAAGTCAGATTTCCTTTATTTTAATTTTCCAATTGTACCTAATTCCGTGAAATAAATAGCAAGACAGTCAGTATATATCAAGCTGCAGGTTGTAAATTGAATTTTGTTAATTTTTATGTATCAAATGGATATTGAATTTTGTCCAGGCTGGTAAGCTGTATGTACTTGACCTAAAAAGAGACAAGTGCTGGATAAAGACCTTGAAGCGTCCATTCCGCAGGGCCTGCATCCCTGGTAAGCTGGATATTTTTTTTCTACAATTAAAGCTAAATTATTTGAACTATTTACAATTTTTTACTAATGTTCTGATAGGTACACTTTATTACAAAATAATTCAGCCTGTATCAGTTTATGAAAGCTAATTCCAGGCCAGCTCGCACACCATCAAGATGGTAAGTAAACCATGACACAGCCAAGAAGGACTGTCTGTGGTTGAAAAGATCATGCCCCAACAAAATGAGGTAAAAATATATAAATAATGCTTATCACAACAGTGTCTATCCCAATTGATGAGGTTCACCAAATACCAACACTATGATTACAGTGTTTATTCCAATTAAGGTCCACCAAATACCAACACTGATACATCTTTGGTTTTTTTTGTTCCCTCCATTAGCACCAAAAAAATAGTGAAATGGAAAAAGAAAAAAAAACTTGTATATATAATTTGTGAAACATCTTATAAATATAATTTGAATTACACAGCACTGTGTTTATTTACCCATGATTAGAATTTGTACAAAGCTAGATCAAGATGTGCTCAAACAGAAGCTATATGAATCATCCACAGATGATGCCAAGTCTGTTGGCAGTTACTTCCTAGGACTTTCCGGAGGATTCAACGTAACGGGCTATAAAATCCGTGGTAGACATGTCGATGCTTTTGTCTCAGTGGAGCTTTATGGCGATGAGTGTGTGCCTGTTGCAGAATATGTTTATGGAAGAGTGAGGAATGGTAAGGAGGGACACTGTCTCGATTTGACTTAATCATCTGTTATGACATGCCTGGCAGGTAATGGTTATTATTGCTTGCTCACAATTTAGACCCAGGTAAGGGGTGCGAGGAATATTTTTTACTTTTTCCCAATCTACAGGAAAACGGCTATTCAATGTATCATATTTGAGGTATTGTTTCACTTTATTTTAAGCCCAGAACTCCAAACTATATTAAGTGTGCAAGA
The DNA here is from genome assembly GCA_036924085.1 of Ariolimax columbianus. NCBI lineage: Eukaryota > Metazoa > Mollusca > Gastropoda > Stylommatophora > Arionidae > Ariolimax > Ariolimax columbianus. The sequence goes on along the minus strand of JAVGWX010000002.1, from coordinate 47,308,672 downwards.
GTTTATTCTACCCTAGAGACCTAGTAGGATAGTGGTTCTATTCTTGTTCTGTCATACATATAACACTCCCTGAAACAATTTCTGTAATGCATAGAACACTCCCTGAAACAATTTCTGTCATACATAGAACATTCCTTGAAACAATTTCTGTCATATATAGAACACTTTCTGAAACAATTTCTGTCATACATAGATCACTCCCTGAAACAATTTCTGTCATTCATAGAACACTCCTTGAAACAATTTCTGTCATACATAGAACACTTTCTGAAGCAATTTCTGTCATACATAGATCACTCCCTGAAACAATTTCTATCATACATAGATCACTCCCTGAAACCACTCTGACAATTTTCTCTTTAAAACTATTTTCTCAGAGTCTAGCTCAGGACCTTTTATCATCGCATGTGTCATGTCTGGTCTAAAATCATGTCATGTCTGGTCTGATATCATCTCATGTGTTATGTCTGGTCTGATATCATCTCATGTATCATGTCTGGTCTGATATCATCTCATGTATCATGTCTGGTCTGATATCATCTTTGTGCCATGTCTGGTTTGATGTCATGTCTGGTCTGATATCATCTCATGTGTCATGTCTGGTCTGATATCATCTCATGTGTCATGTCTGGTCTGATATCATGTCATGTCTGGTCTGATATCATCTTGTGTGTCGTGTCTGGTCTGATATTATCTCTTGTGTCATGTCTGGTCTGATATCATCCTGATATTATCTCATGTGTCATGGTTGGCCTTATATCATCTCATGTCATGTCTGGTCTGATATCATATTGTGTCATGTCTGGCCTGATATTGTTCTGATATTATCTCCTGTGTCATGTCTGGTATCATCCCCATGTGACATGTCTGGGATGATTTTATCTCGTGTGTCATGTCTGACCTGATATTGTCCTAATATCATCTCGTCTGGTCTGATATTATCTCATGTGTCATGTCTGGTCTGATATTGTCCTGATTATCATCTCATGTATCATGCCTAGGTTCTGATAAATTGCCCTTACAACTGTATCGTGTCAGCATTAGCTCAGCTACTCATCTTCACAGCCATTTTGTCATGTCATTCTAGATCTCTATTCTTTGTTTTCATTTTATTGCATTTAATCTTTCCCATTGCCTAAATGATTTTCAGACCTCCTTTTCTAACCACATCTAGTTAATGCTTGTTTTCATTTTACTATGATCAGCAACATTTTTCTTTCTATTTTTAAAACATCATTTTACTATGATCAGCAACGTTTTTCTTTCTATTTTTAAAACATCATTTTACTATCATCAGCAACGTTTTTCTTTCTATTTTTAAAACATCTTTTTGTGCTGACAGTAAATCTGTGCTATTTATTTGTCATAAACTAACAATTCAGCTGCATTGTCATTTTGATCAATTAATCAAAACTCTTTCAGCTCTCTGTGGCGCACGTCTTTAACAAATACAAGCTGTCATCCTGTCAGGATCCATCCAATCCAGCTTTGTCCATACCTTTTCTGTTATGTTCTAGGAGAAGACGTGTAAATCAGTGACATATTCATTGCAGCTTGCTCTACACAGAATCTTTGCGGTTTTCTCTGCAACTTGTGATTTGCCATCTTGACGAGGACCTGATTGTATCTGGATGGCTCGGTTGAATTTTACTTTAGTTATATTAAAATTTTGGTGGCTTAAAATTTGTACAGGGTGAGGGAACATGCCCAACCCTTACTAGTTGCTTCTTACATGCTTGCTTGGCAGGTTTATAGTGTTACTATTCTTTGCTCCCTTTTCAGGCCCGGACATTTGGCTATGAGTAATCCATGGTATTCTGATGTTAGATCATTTATATTCTGCAATATTAGCAACGTAACAGAATTAGATTTTGGACAAATTCAGTCAAGTGTGACATCTTTTATCTATTTTGATATACAGCACATTAATGGTCTAGCATATGTTTGACTGGCATAAGGATTCACTGGAGCATGAAGTTGATTTCAAACACCTGTTTTCTCAACACTTACAAACTGTGAATAAAGGTTTAAGAAATGTACGACAAACATATTTTATAATCTACTCGAGACATGCAAAAATAATTCTCTTCTCTCTTTTCTTTCTTCTCTTTCTCTCCTCTCTCTTCACTTTTCTCTCCTCACTCTATCTTCTCATTCCATCCTCACTCCCTTCTCTATCCTCTCTTCTGTCTCTAACATTTTCAATTGTAGCTACATCCTTCAATTGCTTGTTTATTAAAAATCATTTTCAGCATGTGTTCATTACCAATGATAAATGTTACTTTCTGCAATCGTACGACTACATCACCATGTTTCGTTTTTCTAATATTTTCTGATGACATACCAGGACCTACATTTGCATGTATTATGCACTAATCAAGTATATGTGCATGTGGTCTCATCTTGTTATATTTTCTTCATAAAATCAGTTAACCCTTTTCAATCCAGGCTAATTTTGACATATTTGTTTTTCAGTCTGGGCCAAAATGTTGGAATTCTGTGCATCTAAATTTTTTTTAAAAATAGAATTCATTATTATTGAACAAATGGAGCTAAAATTATAGAAACATCGTAAGACACATAATTAAACTATCTATGACATGAAGTATTCATTATAAAGATGATATATTAGTCATCATAATCAAGTGCAGTCTCCGCAACAGAGGTTGACGGTAATGGATCTCTATCTGTCTCGTACCATGCTGGTGCACGCTGTCAAACTCTGTCCCGGCCACATCTTGATGTCTGTCCATATGTACCTCTGTCACTCTTTAGTTCTCTTGCCCTCTCCTCTGCCCTCCAAAATAACTCAGCAGACTGTCATGGCCAAAATATTTTATTTTTCTGCTTTTTATTTTCTTCAGAAGTATCTTCTCCACCTTGAGTTGTTCCAGAACCTCACGATTTGATTTCTAATTTTTCCAAGTAACTCATCTAAGTTTTCTGAATACCCACATTTCAAAGACCTCATAACACTTCTCAATTTTCTTTGTTAGAGTCCAGGTTTCTACTCCATACAATAATACTGAATGCTCATAGCAATTAATGATTTTCATTTTTAAGATCTGAGATATGTTTTGACAGAAGTGTATCTCTCATGCTGTTAAATGTATTTTTTTGGCCATTGCAATTATTTTAATGATCTCCCTTTCGCATATGCCATCAGTCAAAATGAGTTGGCCAAGGTATACATAGCTTGACACTTGTTCCAGAATTTCTCCATTTATGTGGATGAAAGCTTTTGGACTTTTTCTTTTTGGTGAACACCATAACGTCTTTTTTATGTTTATTTCCGACCCATATTGCTGACTTTTCCTGGTTATCTTATCCATTAAGTTCTACAGATGTACTGGATCTTCTGCCATTAACACTGTATCATCAGCATATCTGATATTTAGTATGAAGCGTTAAACGATATTAATGAGTAGGTGTAAATTAGTGATACATTTTTTTTTTTTTTTTTTTACGTACTTACCTCGACGCGCATTTTGCAGATAATCCATCAATTCCTATACATATACCTTTTGTATTATACCTTTCGTATTATGTGTCCGAGTCAGTCTGAATCGGGTGTGAATGTTCACGAGTATTGCAGAGCGTGACCATTGAACTGATCAAATAATAAACATTTCTACAGTCTTGAGACCCAACTTTTGTTCCAACAAAGATCATAACACGCATTCAAGTCAGTATGCCAGAAATAATCGTACAGTTAAACGTCAGCTGTGCAAGCGCGGTCGCAACCATTGTGTAGAGCCGACAAAACAATGCAATCCAGCAAACTAAATCACAAAACCCATGTCTCAAAGGTCCATTTTCTTGACCATTTTTAGGTATTCGGGTCAATTTCGGAACCTACGAGCTGTAACGGTTAACTGGCTCTTTGGCAACTATTCGACTTCTATGTCTCAAATATTGAAACCCTATAATCTGGGGTAGTTGTCTCGCCGCAGCGACTCAATTTCATCCAGTGTTCGTAAAGCGATCTCAGTCCCGCCAGGCGGAGCGATAGCGCGGGCTTGCGGAAAACGCTCGCCTGCCTTTCCCCGTAGTGCGAATTGGGTGCGGTTTGTGGTAGTGGCTCCTCCACCGAGGTGCGCTAGTCTGGTCCGTATCAGGAAACGTGGTCCGTCCCTGGTGATTTATCTAAGGCTTATAGCAGAGCTCGACAGTACGTCTCGCTGGTGGTCCGACTCTCGCAAAGAGCTTGTGACCGGCAAATGGAAAGCAGGAATCGTTGCCTCGAGGCCCTGCGTTCTCTCCCTACGGAGAAGAAGGGCAGGCCAAATTGTGTCTCTAGTCCCAGTGAAATTCGTCGCCGAGGTCGTTGGGATCCGTTCTGCACAGAGCGCTGCCATCCCTCCTCGAGCGAGCCCGGTCGGTCGGTCGTCTGGTGCGTGTGGGAGGCCCCTGTCAGGCGGTCCTAGGTCGACGGAGTGAGGGACGGGTGGAACAACCGTCCGTCCGTCCCGTCAGTCGGTCCCTGCGGCCGTCCCAGTGAGGCTTTTTACACACCCTTCCTCCGCCGACCGGTGTGCGCAGTACGTACGTCTCCGACAGATATCTGGTTGATCCTGCCAGTAGTCATATGCTTGTCTCAAAGATTAAGCCATGCATGTCTAAGTTCACACTGTCTCACGGTGAAACCGCGAATGGCTCATTAAATCAGTCGAGGTTCCTTAGATGACACGATCCTACTTGGATAACTGTGGCAATTCTAGAGCTAATACATGCTTACCAAGCTCCGACCCTCACGGAAAGAGCGCTTTTATTAGTTCACAACCAATCGTCGTTTCCCCTCGCGGGGTTGCGGCGTCCCCACTGGTGACTCTGGATAACTTTGTGCTGATCGCATGGCCTCATGTGCCGGCGACGCATCTTTCAAATGTCTGCCCTATCAAATGTCGATGGTACGTGACATGCCTACCATGTTTGTAACGGGTAACGGGGAATCAGGGTTCGATTCCGGAGAGGGAGCATGAGAAACGGCTACCACATCCAAGGAAGGCAGCAGGCGCGCAACTTACCCACTCCCGGCACGGGGAGGTAGTGACGAAAAATAACAATACGGGACTCTTTCGAGGCCCCGTAATTGGAATGAGTACACTTTAAACCCTTTAACGAGGATCTATTGGAGGGCAAGTCTGGTGCCAGCAGCCGCGGTAATTCCAGCTCCAATAGCGTATATTAAAGTTGTTGCAGTTAAAAAGCTCGTAGTTGGATCTCAGGCGCAGGCGGGCGGTCCGGCTCGCGCCGGTTCACTGCCCGTTGTCTCCTGCCCTACCGTCTGCCGGCTCTCTCCCACGGGTGCTCTTCGCTGAGCGTCCTGGGTGGCCGGCGCGTTTACTTTGAAAAAATTAGAGTGTTCAAAGCAGGCCTCGGCTGCCTGAATAATGGTGCATGGAATAATGGAATAGGACCTCGGTTCTATTTTGTTGGTTTTCGGAACTGGAGGTAATGATTAACAGGGACAAACGGGGGCATTCGTATTGCGGCGTTAGAGGTGAAATTCTTGGATCGCCGCAAGACGAGCTACTGCGAAAGCATTTGTCAAGAATGTTTTCATTAATCAAGAACGAAAGTCAGAGGCGCGAAGACGATCAGATACCGTCGTAGTTCTGACCATAAACGATGCCGACTAGCGATCCGCAGGAGTTGCTTCGATGACTCTGCGGGCAGCTTCTGGGAAACCAAAGTGTTTGGGTTCCGGGGGAAGTATGGTTGCAAAGCTGAAACTTAAAGGAATTGACGGAAGGGCACCACCAGGAGTGGAGCCTGCGGCTTAATTTGACTCAACACGGGCAACACTGAAATGATTGACATGCCGAGACCACTCTTCTGGAGTCTAATATGGAACTGGTGCTGGACTTAGACCCCCAGAAATCTGGGGTTATGTCCCCTGTGGCTCGGTTTTGTCTGCATCCAGTGTTTGATAAAGGAATTGACGGAAGAGCACTATCAGGAGTGGAGCCTGAGACCTAAGTTAACTTACCACGCCAATACTGCAGAATGACTATCAAAAAGTACACCTTAGTGGGGTCTAATAGAGAACATGTGCTGGAATTAGACCCTCGAAAATCCTTGGGGCTACCCTTTAAGAAACTTGATTGTCTCGCTAAGGGAATTGACGGAAGGGCACCACCAGGTGTGGAACCTGCGGCTTAATTTGACTGAACACGCCAATACTGTAGAACAACTGACAAATTGAGAGCACTGCCGTTTGGGTCTAATAATGAACGTACGCTGGTATTAGACTCACGGACGACAAGTCAGCTCAAATGAAAGAACGCTACGGAAATCGTGTTTAACTCTGCAGATTTCAAATACCTGGTCATTGACAAACAAAAGCCCTCAATAAATTCGTCTGACAAAATAGTGAACGGGTGCTGGAAATAGATCTGAAGACAGGTCAGTTTTACCCTACAAATGACAGGGCGTTGCTACGGAAAACCAGCTCAAATCGAGAGGAGCCGCAGACACTTTGGTTCACGTACCAGGCTGATAAGCCAAGGGCGCGAGGCTACCATGTGGGGGATTACGGCCGAACCCTTGAAAGCCGCAATCCCGCCCAAAATCTCAGCACCACTGCAATGGGAGGCTCCTACATGCTCGGGACCTGGGGCTTGCGCCCCAGCCCTATCAGGTAGAGCCACAGTAAGAGGTCCTTGCCGCCCGCAAATCAAAGCGGGCGGAAAACTGCTTGATACTCACCCTATACGGCGATGGGGTGCGAAAAACACCAACCAAAGACTTAGAACCTGGTCGGGGTGTCGAAAACAGTAGAGCAGCCACCACACTGTGAACTGTCAAGACTCAACCACTGACCATGAGAGTTGTCCGCACACCAGGCGATCAACATCTCTGTGACATTACCAGGCTTGTCCTCTGGCTAAATGCACTCCGGTTACGATATCTACCTCTGTACGTTATCAGCCATAACTATCATGCTGGACGCAGAAGAGATGCAGACCAGCGGACATTGCACACCTGCCCCACTGTGTCAACACCCCAGGTGGCGGGGAATGCTAGGCGTACCATCCCTGCATAGAAGCCAAGAAAATAAAGGGAAAAAGAGATACCCCACTCACATGCAAATGCTACGTTTCTGGCAGGACGTGACGATCCTGGGATACAGACACACTGGACTGCCTCTCTTCCGGGTAAACCAGTCCATCTCATATATCACATACCATCATTGCACCCTATAGACACGAGTAGTGAAGACTCGATAGTCTGGTAAGACAACTTCCATAGGAGAGAAAACTCTGATCGTAAACAACTGCTGCCTTGCAGATAGGCTGGGGACAGCCAAAGGCTAAGGAGGGCATCCCTACAGAAACGCCTGTTGAAATCGGATGCACGGGGCCGCAAGCCTAACAAAACAGTGCAACGTAAATCACAGTATGATGGCAGCACAACCTATTCGAAAAACGTATGGCGCTCATCCTGAGGAGACCCGCCAGGCAGCGATAGCGCCGGGCCCCACGCCTCGAAGGGGCCCACCCTTGGCTACTGGTGGTCACCCACCCATGTGTCGTGGAGTCAAGGCACATGGCTATGGGGAAACGACTATTGGCCAAAACTTCAAGACCCTCAGAATATTACAGTGGAATGCGGAGGGAGTCATTAACAAAAAACTTTCCCTAACACATCACCTGCATGAAGGTAAGATTGACGTGGCATGTATCCAGGAAACGCACCTCAACAATAACCATAAATTCTCAATCAGAGGATACCAGACTTTCCGTCTAGATAGAGAAGGCCACAAAGGAGGGGTCCTGATACTGACCAGAAACAGCATACCGAGTAGCGCGGTACCTGTCAATCACACCGGACAAGCAGAAATTGTAGGAGTTGACATAATGGCTCAAGAGACGAAGCTCCGCATTTTCAATCTGTACGGACCACCAAACAGAGACCTATCGCTCTCGAGTATGGAGGTCAGAGACTCCAACTGCATAGTGGTTGGAGATTTCAACAGCCACTCGGAGAGATGGGGATACTCTGACACAGACAGCAGAGGTGACGAAGTGGAAGATTGGGAGATAGATGCAAATCTCTCCCTAATCAATAGGCCGGAGGATAGCCCTAGCTTCTATTCAAGAACATGGCATACCACCTCGACTCCAGATTTGGCCTTCTCAACACAGGACATACACTATAAAATAGACCGCCAGGTGCTAAACCAACTGGCAGGTAGCGACCACAGGCCGATCAGGCTAACCATTGACATGGAAGTAGGCCCACAGGAAACAAAACCGCTCCCACGTTGGAATTACAAACGAGCCGACTGGGACAGATTTGCAATCCTGACAGATGGGCTGTGTGAAACCATCAACACACGAAACACCAAAATGAAGCCCATGGTAGAGAGCCTAAGCAAGGCAATAATGCAAGCCGCCACTGAAACCATCCCAAGAGGAGCTAGGAAAAACTATAAGCCCTACTGGAATGATGAGTTACAGAAAGTGGAAGATGCAGTAACAAATGCTAGAAACATGGCAGAACGAGAAAAATCCGTGGAGGCAAACATCGCCCTCAAAGCCGCCGCGGCGAAGTACAAACACACTCTCAAGCAAACAGCAAGAGAAAGTTGGAAAAATAAAACGGAAAGTTTAAACCTGGACAAAGAAGGGAACAAGCTATGGAAGCTAGTCAGAGCCATGAACGACGAAACCCCGTCAAATAAACAAATTACTATCAAGCAAGGCGAGAACTTGATCACAGGTAAGAAAGCCGCAAACGCCTTTGTCGATCACTATGCCAGAGCAAACCACATCGAGTTCCCTGCAGATAAGCATACAGACATTAGCGAAGAGCTAAAGGGGCACGAAAACAAAAATACGGCTCCTGAAGAGCACATGATGGCCAAACTAACAATGCGCGAAATGGAAGAGGCTATGAGAACACTAAAGAGAAGGAAATCTCCCGGAAAAGACGGGATAACAAACGAAATGCTGATGGGGCTGGGCCAAACAGCGAAGGAAAAACTACTGTCAGTCCTGAACCAAAGCTGGAAAAGGGGTATTGTACCCCAGGCATGGAAAGATGCAATACTGGTACCAGTACCAAAAACAGGAAAGGACAAAACAGATCCGAATGGATACAGGCCCATAAGCCTACTGAGCTGTGTCGGCAAGCTGATGGAACGGATGATAAACACCAGACTGATGTGGCATCTGGAAGAAAAACGAATACTAATTCCACAGCAAGCCGGCTTTAGACAGCACAGATCCACTGAGGACCAGGTCATCCTCATAGCCCAGGAGATAGAAGATGCCTACCAGGCACAGAAACACACAGTAGCTGTTTGGGTGGATCTGGAAAAGGCATTTGACAAAGTCTGGAAGGATGGACTTAGAGTCAAGCTAAGAAGAAGTGATGTTTGTGGGAAGATGTACAAGTGGATCAACCACTACCTCAAACAAAGAACGGCCAGAGTCCAAGTACAAGGGCAGATGAGCAAAAAGGTGACACTCGAGCAGGGAGTACCCCAAGGGGGAGTACTGTCACCCACACTCTTCCTGGTATATATAAACGATATTACAGAGAATATACCAAGAAGAGTCCATAGCTCAATGTTTGCAGACGATCTGGCTATGTGGACCTCTGAAAAGAATCTCACCATAGCAAGAAATCGGATGCAAACGGCCCTAACATCGCTGGAAGAGTGGGCGAACTCATGGCTGGTCAAAATAAACGAGGAGAAAACCACGTGCACAATATTCTCGCTCTCATTAAAACCCCAAAGTACCAAACTAAGCCTAAATGGCAAAATCCTGCAGCCAAACGACAACCCAACCTATCTGGGAGTCACATTTGATCGGCGCATGACATGGAAAAGTCAGATTGAGAGAAACCGAATGAAAGCCAGAGAAAGAATGGCGATCATGAGGAAACTTGCTGGCACAAGCTGGGGAGCAGACGAAGGCATACTAAAGAAACTGTACACTGGAAGAGTGAGACCAGTACTCGAGTATGGCATCGCGGCTTGGACAACAGCAGCGAAGGCGAACTTCGACAAAGTTAACAAACTTCAAAACCAAGCTATGAGAATCATAACTGGTGGCATGAAGTCAACGCCAATTGTAGAACTTGAAAAGATTACAAAACTGCAATCCATGACCGACAGAAGAGACTGCAGAGCCCAGCTGCAGTCAGAGAAACTCCGAAGACTGACGGACCATCCAATGTACCAGAGGCTAAACAATTTGGGAACTGGGAAACTAAAGCGGAGAAACTTTGCAGAAATAGCCAAAGCAAAGATGCACGAAGATCCCATAAACGCACTAACAACACCAAAACCCATCACTACTGTACGAAAACCTACTTGGAGGCAGGATATATTTCCAGAGGTGGTAGAAAATATACCAGGCATTGCAAACAAAAACTGCCAGACCGAAAAAGAAAGGAGAGATACTACCCTAAGCTTCATAACGAAAAGCTACCCAAGCATGGACTGGACCCATGCATACACCGACGGCTCTGTAACAAACACTACACAGAACGGAGGGGCAGGAGCATTCCTGAACCTACCAAATGGCAGAAAAATAACACTGTCATTCGCTACTGGTAAGTACACGAGCAATTTCAGAGCAGAGGCAGAGGCACTGAGGGCGGCAGTGGAAGAAATGGTAACACACAGTGAAAATGAGAGCCATATAGTCCTGCTGACAGATGCTCTCGAAGTAGTCACAGCGCTAAAAAGCCAGAAAAACACTGAGCTTAATGACTTAAGAGCAGCACTCTGCAAACTGTGCCAACAGTCCGCACCAAAAAGGGTAGTGGTACAGTGGGTTCCGTCACACTGCAACATCCAAGGCAACGAGGAGGCAGACAGACTGGCAAAAGAAGGTGCAAGGCTACCACAAATAGATACCAGTATGACGTACGAAGAGTCAAAACGGCTTATCAAAGCCAGGTACATGTCCAAATGGGAAACCGAACATACTGGTTACACCAAAAACGATGCCTATTACCAGTTGAACCGAAGAGAGCAGGTCGTTGTCTTCAGACTTCGCACTGGCCACAACAGACTGAGGTACCACCTCTTCAACAAATTGAAGATAGGGTGTACCGACGAATGCCCGTGCGGTACTGGTAAAATGACCACTGAACATCTGCTGCAGAACTGCCCGACATACGAGGATCAGAGAGAGCAGATGTGGCCATTGCCAGTGGAACTGCAAGACAAGCTCTATGGTAGTGGCGAGAGTCTCAGGATGACCGCCGCTTTTTTCGAGAAAATAATGGTTACTGTCTGACTGTGTACGCAGAAGAAGAAGAAGAAGAAGAAACCCTATAGCTGTTTCCTCTTCAAATTCTAGTTTTTGCCAATTCGTTTTATTTTCATTAATATTGTTTTGATAATTATGAAAATATCCACTGTGGGGATCCCATGCATATCATGAAGTATGTAGGATTGTGCATGTATATCAGAGTGCTATCAAAACCATTTCTATAGGAACAGATGAATGGCTTGACTATTGGATCATGCAAGAAGACCCAACATCGGTGGTAACCTTATTCTCTTATTGGACAAAATGTAATGATTGATTCCAGCTTACTGGACTTTTTACTTTAAAAATTATGATCATTATTTAGAGTAATGAAATATAAACTTGCAAATTATCCTGTCTATTGCCGACTTACAAACAAAATGAAGTATCAGTCTGTTTTCTGTATTCTGATACTGCTGTAGCATATGACCTTCACTGTAGATGACTCCTTACTCTTTGTGTATTCTTAGTGGTGGTTTTTTGCAGCAATTTATTTTACATGATCAGGTTGCTAGCTCCATGCACACCTATCTTTAGTCTTTTTTTTACAACATGCACAGTGGTTCTATTCTTTCCTCCCCATCAGCTAAGGGTACAAGAATTCACACAGAAGTCTAGTTTCCTGTTACTGATTAACAAACTGATTTATCAGAACTTTTAGACTGATTTTAGTCAGTCAGTATTCATCTGGAGATTTGGTGGCCTACAGATTGTGATCTTCATTTACAATCCCAATGTACCAAGTTCAAATCATGTGGTGCGCAGTTTGACAGACTGGCATGTCATCGCTTTTTCATAATATGATGACTTCTTCCAGTCAACTCAGCTGTAAATGGGTACATGACAAGCAGGCGGAAAATTTCTGAGCTGCTGCAAAAGCTTCAGAGTTCGTGCTTTGTCTACTGCTATGAAAGGAACAGCTGAGCTCACATGGGGGTGTCCAGGTAGGTACAATGAAGTCAGTTCTCATTTTCCACAATTATTTAACTGTTAGTAATCTTTGGTTGGTATTTTTTCTCATTTGCTTTCTCTTTATCAGCTTTCTTATTTGAGAATCACACATTGTACATTATGTAAATCAAAATCATTTATTTTTTTTCTTCAGTTGACTTTGTCCAGACGATTGGGTTCATTAATATCAGCCGGGGAATCAGGAATGAGACCGTTTTTGATGTTCCTAAGAAGTGCCATGATGTAAGTATTCCCTGTCTCTATAGCGAGCACAGCATTAAACTATTTACATTAAATAATTTGGTTAAACCATTAACAGGAAATGGGGGGCGGGGTGGGGGGGGGGGGGGGGGTGGCCGCATATGCCCACGAGTTGGCTAGTGACAAGACTCACAAGGCATATGCTCAGATTCAGCAAGGTAGGGTTCCTCTGGAATTTGAACTAACTAAACCTGACAAAGACGGATATGTAGGACCAAAAGGTGCAAATATCAGTCAAGCTGTAAACTAGTGACACACCGTATTCCATTCTCCGGACTACATCCTGCTACTTGCGCAAAGCCCTATTCAGGGTTTGGTTGCTGCAGATTAATAACGAACGCAGAAGAAGAAACCAACTAAAATAAAATGTGTGCTGAAGTCAGATGCACTGGGCCATAAGGTGTAAAATACAGAACAACGCATTCTGCCCATTCTCATTTTCCTTATGTGGTAGACAGTTTTGTTTTTGATCTGAGCCTTGGGGCCAGATGTACATATATACCATAGAACCCGACAATCTGTGGGCAGAAATATGGTCATAATGTTCTAACCTGATTTATTTTTAAGTGATTCTTTGGAGCCCTGATACTGATACAATGAAATTTAGCTCTTTCACTCCTGATTATTTGTTAGCACTCTGCTGAACAATTTTATCACCCTGTGCCAGAATTTGTGCGTGTGCTGTTTTAAACATCAATCTTAATATTTTGTTGAATGTTTTTATGAACATGTACATATTATATATCAAAATGAAGGGCAGTGGGCAGAGAATAATAAATTATTTGGTTAGAAGTAACAACAGTGAGAAAATTAACAGAAAATTGTGTACTTACCGAAGACAAGTTACTGTTAATGCAGTCAAACTTCTAAGGCTTGGATCGTAAAGAGGGGTCAGCAGTGCATGAGCTGACAGCTTCCAGCAACTCATAGCCGACTGCTTGCATCAGAGATCAGCAATCCATATCTAACTAAGACCCTATCCCTCCTCCATTGTGGCGGCCCTAGAAACAGGTGGCACTAGTGTAGTCTGGCCAAGGTATAGGGATCGCAGTGGGAATGCAAACCTGGTACTAAAAAACAAGCACGCTGAAAATCAGAGGTAGCAGCCTGAAAGGCGCAGATATCGCAGCCTCACTGTAAAATATGACAATCAGTCATTTTCAGGACGGACACAAAAGAATCATACAGATAATCCATTTTTTAAATAACACATTGAATATGTCACAATTTTGCACATTTGTTGAATTTACAAGATTCTTAGAAAAAGCTAAGTGACAAGCCATATCTTAAAAGACAGAACAAAACTGATGACAAATAGTATCACTTTATCACAAAAGGTTTTGAAATGAACAAACGTCCTTTCCCATTCAAATTTGGAACCAAAATGGCTGTCGTAACTCATTTGGAAATATTAGGGACTGGAAATATTTGGGACACGTTTTTAGAATGTGGACTAGATTAAACTGTATTTAAATATTATATTGGCAAACGCCAACAATGTTGGTCCAGCATAGTGTGTCAAACACTAATGGCGTTGGTTGGGAGAGAAAGTTCAACAGAACAGTAAGAACATGAAACCACAAATACTGCTAGTTTCTCGTCTCTGTTAATGATTTGACATAATTTAAATCTTTTTATTCAGTTGCTAAACAGAACAATGCAGTCCTATTTTCTCACACATTGCAGAGTTAAATAGCAGTTTAATTATTTTTGTCACTGGGGCTGAAAGTCATAATTTGAAGTCGGAATCGGGAAATCATATTACTAGCAATGGGTCCTACACAAACAATAGATATTTCTCCTGGTCAACCCTCTTACCTACAGCTATGAGGTTCACATCACAAGGTGTATAGGAGCGTGTAGATATTAGCGTCCATTAATATTTAAAACTAGTCATTCATTGCCGGCACTTTGAGAGCTCTAAATCTACTTCTCAATGCTAACATCTAGATTAGTTCATGTAATAAGCTGCTATTAACTGACAATTGTTAAGACATTTATTATGATCTAATATTTAAGAGAAAGTGTTGTGGATCTTCATAGTAATAGCTAATGTTTCATCTAACAGTCATTGCAAACTGGTGAGACTCAGTCTTGGACTTTCATATTTGTTTGCATAGCAGATGATAAAAGATTTGCCGTCTGTTCACGCTGTTGATCATCCTTCAACGAGCTCACCTTGACGCCCAATTGGTTCCCAGGTTAATTAAATCGAGCCATTGTTTCCTTCACGGCATGTCATAAGAGGAGACTAGTGAAAGTCGTGCAAGTGGCTAGCAATCTTACCATGTTAAAAACCATTGCTACTGAAACCATTCCGCAAACAACTGGATTCCGGATTTATTAAAAACTGGTCAGGGAAAACCAAATGCTCCACCACTTGGGGTGACTGGTAAAGGATCATGAATATTAAGGCTTCACTTTATTATAATTATATACCTTTTCTCATCTTAATTGTCATGGATATCCTTGCCTCCCCTCACACCAGCTGTACTAGAAAATATGCATAGCTACAGTTGTTCTATAGTATTCTCCATTTTTTGAAGAGCTGTTAGAAAATCTTCGTTGAAGCACACAATATCAATGGATATGCAAAATTGCTAAAAATTGGTACAGCGAATAAAAAATAAATATGCTGGATGGTTAAACATCATGGTATAGGAGATGATCAGCAACAGAACTGAGAAACAGTATCATGGTTTGGTAGATTTTCAGCGACAGAACTGACAAACAGTATCATGGTATGGTAGATTTTCTGCGACAGAATCGACAAACAGTATCATGGTATCGGAGAGATCAGCGACAGAACTGACAAACAGTATCATGGTATGAGAGATGATCAGATGCAGAACTGAGAAAGTTTCATGATCATCAACAGAACTGAGAAAGTTTCATGATCATCAACAGAACTGAGAAACAGTTTCATGATCATCAACAGAACTGAGAAAGTTTCATGATCATCAACAGAACTGAGAAACAGTTTCATGATCATCAACAGAACTGAGAAAGTTTCATGATCATCAACAGAACTGAGAAACAGTATCAGGTATGAGAGATGATCAGCAACCGTATCATAGTATAGGAGATGATCAGAACTCAGAAACTGTATACTATTTGCAGGAAGTTGTGGGATACATTGTCGCATTACCTGACTGACATTGCACATGACAAATCTCCACTATTACTTTACTATCTTTTCTGTTTGGTTCATGTATTTTTTTAGTGGCTAAAATATACTTGCTTTTGTGACTATTGTCACAACACAGAAGTAGTAGTACACAATCTTCCGCTACCAAGTCCTGAATAGGGCTTTGCAAGAAGCAGGATGTACGAAAAACAGAATGCGTTGGTTCGCTGCTTGACTGCAATATTTGCACCTTTCGGTCTGATACATCCGTCTTCAGCAGAAACATTGTGTATACAAATACTTACCTTGGAGTTTCCAAAAACAAGAATGAAGGCCTATGTGCATGTTAGGTAGTATATAATAGAAATTATCTAGATTGAACAAGTCTATATTTCATAGCCACAAAAGCTGGAAATGGAAAATACCATTTTCTGAGCTATCGAGTTGATTGAATCTAGCTTGGTGCATTTTCCTCAAATTTAACTTTTTATTACAATTCCGGAGTGTCAAGAACTCCCATTTTAATGATTCAGGGGTGTCAAGAACTCCCATTTTAATGATTCAGGGGTGTCAAGAACTCCCATTTTAATGATTCAGGGGTGTCAAGAACTCCCATTTTAACGATTCTGGAGTGTCTATACTTCTAAGTCTCTGGTCATTGTTGCTACTTTATTGGCATTTTAATTTTTTTTCAGGAGGAGGACACCAGTATGGCTGAGGAGCTCACCCGTGAACACTATATCTTGGCCATCTAGTGGATCCCCTTGTATTGATCATCTTGAGAATGATTTTAGCCATTGTTGGTTCTAAAGTTGTCTTACATCAGACTACACATCATAATCTTGAACCTTTTGCAATCTGTACTTTCTGTTTTGATATCTTTGATAAATATCTGTTTGCCATGTTCTCTAAGTGTAATATTATACTTTCAAAACCTCTTAAATGCTCAAAGGCACACAAATAATGAACTAGGAATAACAAAAGAAATAATTAACAAACATTAGATGTTTAAAAAGTGTTGACACAAAGGCTTGGCTCTTTGTTACCAAACCATGCATGAAAAGATGGAAAAGTTGAGCAAATAAGCAATTATTGGAATGGAGAGCAGGGGGTTGAAAATAGTCATGAGTGTTCCATCAATTTATGAAATGGATGCTGGAGATGGTACTTGATCTGATGACAAGGTGGGTGTATGAACAACCGTGTGCACAAAATAATTTACGTGATACTGCTTCTTTCTCCGATGCCAGATAAACTAAATACTTTTAATAAAAAAATAAATATATCCAGATAACATTGAGCTGAAGGGCCAGAGCCCAAGTAATCTGGATCCATAACAACAATGCTGGATACAGATCAGTGTTGTTTATACATTTATGAACTAGAACGACATTAGCAATTTGGTATACCAGTCAAAACTTTATGTGAAGATAAGCTCTTTATGGGTTATGAGACCTCCACTTCAATATATCCAAGTAAGCAGTGTTTAGCCTGCGATTTAAGATGGTCCAAATTAATATATCTTGGTAAGAGTAGTTAGTCAGCCTGGACTTTCAGACATCCACTTTAATATAAATAAGTAGACATGACTTAAAGACATTAAATTGAATGTATCTGAAGTAAGCAGCAGTTGCTTTGCCTGGGCTGATACCTTCATTTTAATATATCTAAAGAAGCAATGCTTAGTTAGCCTAGGATTGAAGACGTCCAATTTAATACACCAAGTATAGGATTTAAGACGTTCAATTTAAAACACCTAAGTATAGGATTTAAGACGTCCAATTTAATACACCCAAGTATAGGATTTAAGACGTCCAATTTAATACACCTAAGTATAGGATTTAAGACGTCCAATTTAATACACCAAGTATAGGATTTAAGACGTCCAATTTAATACACCCAAGTATAGGATTTAAGACGTCCAATTTAATACACCTAAGTATAGGATTTAAGACGTCCAATTTAATACACCAAGTATAGGATTTAAGACGTTCAATTTAATACACCCAAGTATAGGATTTAAGACGTTCAATTTAATACACCTAAGTATAGGATTTAAGACATCCAATTTAATACACCTAAATAAGCAGTGAGTTTTATAAGTATTGAGTTTATCGGTATGGCCAAATATGCCGTTCTCTGATACCTGAATCTGTATTCCATATTGAAGAGCTAAGAATGATCTGCAAGACTGCTTTTGTCTGTATATTTCAGATCATATATCTATACACACAAAGAAATGTATTTTACATACATCCTATACATTATCAAATTGATCTGCCATATGAATGTTTTTTGTTTTGGAATTGAATGTTGATATAAAAGATAAACCTTTTTGGTAATAGTATGCATATGCAATTTTAAGCAGTCATTTTGGTTTTATCATGTGTGTGGAAATCCACACATAAACTTTTAGAGCACTAATGAAAAGTATTTTGTCCTAAAAAAAATGACTGCTGACTAAATGTAAATTAGAAAACAAAAAATATATCATATGTGTGCATATACGAGGAGGTTAAAAATAAAACATGCATTTTACTTTGTTAAGATATGCATATTACATTTAATATATGTCCATTGCTAAACGGATTTTCTGTATTAAGATCTTTTGATGCGTCATTTGGAAATTTATTTTACTGGTGCTCCTAATGTTGATCATGATTTTTTTTTTCTGCCACAAAGCTCAGATAAAATGTAATAAAGATTCATGAAAATTTATAGCAAATTTGTGTCCTCTCTCTCACAGCTAAATTAAGTTTGAACCCAATACCATCACTCTTCTGTGACTGTTCTGTTATGGTAGGGAACAGGTCATCCCACCTGATCATAATCTCTTCTGCGTATACACTTTGTTACTACAGTTACAAATATAAAGATGTTTACTCTTGCTCAGTGTCCGGTAAGTTAAAGTGGTGAGGGAGAGGAGATGGCTAACGCCCTCATATAGCAGAGCCTTTCAAATGTGAGATCACTAACACCTCATACCCCTATGGCAGTAATGCTATTGGTTTCTTTACTTTTTTTTTTTTTAATGATACCCTGGCTACCCCAGGGTGTAGAACTTCTTATGATTACCATGGCTGCAGAATGTGATGCATCAGATTTCTATTTCCATGTTTTGTAATTAATTATATAGTCTAGTTAAAAATCAATTGAAGCTGCGAGTGAAGGTCAAATGTTGATAAAAACATTACCTATGGATGAGTTACTCCACCAGGACAGGCAGAAAATCAAACCCATGTTACGGTTATATGGACTTTGGAAGAGATAACGAACAAATGAAAACACCTAGCGAATCATGACGACGAAGGAATTCAGAACAAATACAGTATGAATAAAGCCACCATTAGTCATAGTCTGAATTGCATTATGCCAGTTAAGACAAAGTAGGCCAAACAAGAAATTATAAATATTACACAAAACACATATGAAATGTGTACAAATGACCTCTACACCCTATACATATATGCATTATAATACATGAAAACCAATGAATATAGACATACACAAACATGTATGAACAGGGGGATGGAAAGAGACTGAAAAGAATGTACAGGGATGCCTACGAAAAGGTATGAATGTATTCAAATCATGAAGTTTAAGGCATCCCTTAAGAAAGGTTAAACGATTCTTGCGCTCAAACTGGTGTAGCAACCAAGATATCAACCTTCCCCTAACTAATCTAGACTCCAGTTACTTCAATTTTGTGGTTTCTTTCATTGAATCTCAAATAAGGGTCTTTCTTCTTACACTAGTGACAATACAACTTTCAGTAGCCACTTTTGCTTTGTGACATTTACCAGCAGAATTATTACATTTTGAACTAATTAATAATCAATAAATTGGCATCCCTCTACCACGTTTAATTTTTTTTGCAAAAACAAAAACTGCCTCATTATTAAGAAAACTGAATTGAAAAACATGTGTAATTTCCTTTTTGTATCTTGAGATGAGTGTACAAATTGAAGTGTAGTTTCCTTAGTTAACTGATTCTTATGAATTATTTGTCATTTTGAAGATAATTTAATGTAGGTTTAACAAGACACTGAATATAACTTTCTGGCACTGACTCACAGATAAAATGTTTTTAAAAAAATGACATTGTGTACCACTTTCAAATACTGCATATTTCACCTGGGTGGTATTTGGAGAGGAGAGACTAGAACTGCTGAAACTCTCCATGAATGTCATAAATAGAGAGTTTGTACATTGAGCAAGCAACCTCAATTTACAACAAACAAACAAACAAAAACGATACTATCGAAACCACTGCAAGAGGGCAGGTAAGTTTTTTTTTACTACTTCTGTGATCATCCTGCAAAGGATGTTGTTGTAGTTTACAGCTGATCTGCAATATCTGTGCCTTTCAGCCCAACACATGATTTCATCTGGCGTTTTTGGGTACTGAGTTTGCATTCCCACTATGATCCCTATTCACTTACTTAGTCATTCGCTAGCTGCTAAGTTCATTGCTTGTACTGCTTCTTTGGCCACAGTGCTTTTATACAAGATTCCAAAATAGGGCCAGCTGCAATGGTCTTCATATGGATATGAAAGACCAAACAAGAATGATGGTGAATATCAAAGTGAGACAATGATGGTGAATATGTAACAGATAAAAGAATGTTAGATATCTTTTTCATTCATTAGGGCTTTGCAAATAGGATGTTGTCCTGAGAATGGGTTGTGGTGTGTCGTAGTTTACAGCTTGACTGCAATAATTGCACCTTTCAGTCAGACACATCCGACTTCAGCAAGCATTTTTTAGTACCGTGTTGGTCTTCTCTCTTCGATCCCTTCTCCTTATCCAGTCTACTTTGTTGCAGCCTGTTTTCCAGGATCACTACACAGAGGGTCTACATTTGTCTTGGCAGCTCTGGTTTGCTGGTACTGATGCTAGCAGTCAGCTATGGGTCATTGACCGCTGCAGCTCATACATTGCTCCTGATGATTGATTTGAAAGTGTTTGATCTAATGGTTTAGGCCTAGCATATTAAGAATGTAATTTACACATGACATGGTATCATAACTTGCCATGCCAGCAATTTAACAATGAATAATCATTTCTAGTTTCACAATCACAAAGTTTTTTTCTGCCTGATTTTAAATGTCGCTGGTAAATAGTCTTCAAAAGTGCCCAATGTGAGGACATTAAATATCAATAAGGAGAAATTACATTATCAGTCCTGTAACCTAGAAAGTTGGTGAGGCACTGTTAAGACATTAAATATCAATAAGGAGAAATTACATTATCAGTCCTGTAACCTAGAAAGTTGGTGAGGCACTGTTAAGACATTAAATATCAATAAGGAGAAATTACATTATCAGTCCTGTAACCTAGAAAGTTGGTGAGGCACTGTTAAGACATTAAATATCAATAAGGAGAAATTACATTATCAGTCCTGTAACCTAGAAAGTTGGTGAGGCACTGTTAAGACATTAAATATCAATAAGGAGAAATTACATTATCAGTCCTGTAACCTAGAAAGTTGGTGAGGCACTGTTAAGACATTAAATATCAATAAGGAGAAATTACATTATCAGTCCTGTAACCTAGAAAGTTGGTGAGGCACTGTTAAGACATTAAATATCAATAAGGAGAAATTATATCATCAGTCCCGTAACCTAGAAAGTTGGTGAGGCACTGTTATTGCAGTTTGTCGAACCAGTTCCCGCCATATGTCTAGATTTTTCGCCAGGGTATTAGTTTCAGCTATAGACCTTCCCATCCACTCTTTTATATTGCCATCTGTCTCCAGCGCTTTCCAGGCACAGTGTCTAGCAGGACGGTCTTGGTCAGCCCCTCGATCATGATATATGTCCATACCATGTCAATTTTCGTGTTTTTGCTAGTCAATATTACAAATCACAAAATAATTACCTCTTGTGTCCTTCAGCATACATAATGGCTGGTCGGAAATGAAAGTGTTAGAAGAGACTTCAGTATACTAGCCTCAGCTTGTGTGAGGTGGGGTGACCAGTTCCCCTTTTTTACTGCCTTTTCCTTCCTTAACCATAAGTCAGGTACCAGTTTATAGGTGGGTCGACTGAAGCATAACAGTTGTAGGTGTTGAACCTCGTACCTTTATCGTGATAATCGAGTGCTCTACCACAACACAAATCACACTATTACATATCATAGTAGTTGATAAATCTGCAATTCAAGCTGCGATGGGAGTTTTTAAAATCAATAATGTGGGTTGAGCAATGCCAGAAATGGAGTGATACACTGCCGAAGACGGATGTGTCAGACCGAAAGGTGTAAATATCGCAGTCAAGCTGTAAACTAGCGACACAACACATTCCGTTCTCCGAACTACATCCTGCTACTACCAAAGCCCTGTTCAGGACTTGGTAGCAGGAGTTTGAGAACGAATGAGGAAGGAGTGGTACAATAATAAAACTACAGAAACCACCAGTACCCACACTTTTCTGATGAGGTAGACTGAGTACCTACGTGTTTGCCCACATTACAGTGTTATTGGTTATGTCCAATATAACATTTATGCATCAGGCCACCTTCAGGTACCCGGTTTGAAAAGAATAGGACCACTGTAACCTTCAAGGCATGTAAAAGATGAACAAAGAGAGTTGTGCGTAAGGTCACAACCCCCCATTATGTAAAACAATTCCTATGAAAGTCTCTGCAAATGTTCTGATGGAGTGGAATCTTCATGTAGAAGAACCAACTATGGGAGTTGCCCTATTCTTCACTTGGAGCCAAATGGTGACTTAATGCCTTCAGGCTAAATGAGAGAAAATGTTGGAAATAAGTCGAAATGTGATATGGAGGAGACACAAAGTTTGATCTGTCTTCATGTACCTTTTTCCCCGCAAGAAAAACCTTGGCCCAACACTGCACCAACCTGTACCAAAGCACTTCATGTTCATTAGTCATGGTGCTATTTTGTCTTAAAAAGATGAAGTTGATAGCCCTATGCACAACCCTATTTAATCACCATTTACCACATATTTGTTGGTGTGCAGCATATTTTCACAATAACTGCCTTTGAAACTAGACTATTAGCTGTTTGCAGCCTAGGAATGCACATGTGTGTAACTGAATCATTTGTATTTGGGTACTTGAGTAGTGCCTTTCAAATTCTATTGCCACTTTTTATTTCTCTGCTGTGATCACATAGTTCATGGCAGTGAATCCTGGGCATATTTGCTCACACAATTTCTTCAATCGCATTTCAATTGTTCTTATTGGACATTTTTCAACTATCCCATATTAGTTTGTGACCAGCTTACTGACTTACCCTTATAAATGTTGAGGACTTCTACACTAGAAGAGCTACTTCAAAAGTAAATTTAAAAACCCTTGTGTATCTTCATTCACTGTATATCATTGATGATGAGTCATTGCCTTTGGCTAGAAGTTCAGTGACGATATTTTATGTTGTAGTCTGTCTCCATTTCCTGTCAATGCCCGACAAACTACATTAAAGGTTGCATATATCCAGACAGGTTTTGTGGATATCTACTTCTACTCTGAGGTAGGGATTTACCTGAGAGAGTGGAAAGGAAGAAAACGTCTGGTCAAGCAAAAAATACTGATCAGACATGTTAAGTCAGGTTCAGGCAAAAAAACATACTGGACTAGACCCTACCCTTGGCTTCCTCGAAAAAGGCTGTTTTTTTAGCAGCCTGGCTAACAATGTGAGGGCACGACATGATCCCCATAGTAGTGAGTGACACGCAGATGGAGCCAAACATGGCACAACCGCCTGGAGGACCCTGGTCCACCTTCATCAGCACACTCGGGGTGTAAGGAAATCTACGACAACCAGCACTTAACATCCTTTTTAGGGCCCACAAAAGAGTAATCCTACTCATGGTGGGCATTCAACAAGCTGAGAGAGTGCCAGAGTGTTATATCTGCTCTCTTCCAAATGGCCTGATTTCAGTATAGATTTGTGGTGCTTAGCCCTCCTATAATTGTTGTGGTATCCAGTATTTTTTCATTCTATAGACATGGCCAAACCATCAGTGCTCCACTAGTGACAAAAAAAGTTGGGTTTGAAGTTCATGTCATGTGGTCTTTTTTTCCTCCCTATTCGCCTTATTTCCCTATTGCCCAAGGTGATGTGCATTGCACTATTTTATTTTGGGCCTGTTGGCCCAGTGCATCCGACTTTGGCATGCATTTTATGTAAGGGTTTGCTTCCCTGGGGTAACAGCCAGGTTCTGAGCCGTGTCACTTAACCACGCTGTCCAATACATACTATCATGTGGTCTGATTGCAGATGACCTTGTTACTTGGACTACCTTTCTTAACAAAATACCTCTCACTTCTGAGAGGTTTGGAACTGACTTTTGTAGGTTCTGGTGATTGCCCATGATTCACATATGTGAATTGCCCATGATTCACTAGGTACAAAAGGTGGAGTGGTATCCAGTCTTTGTTTTCTTGGGCTGAGGAATCCTCTATTTATGACATGGAAAATTCAGTTATGAATATCAGATTCCAACCTGCTGTCATTGCCTGGAGTGGAGTCAAGGATGAGCTTTTAATTCTGTTTGATTGTTCCTAACAGCCCCCTGACCATAAAAGTCCTGGTATTCTCAAGACGAGGCTGTGCCTGCTAACAAGATGTGTGTGACCTAAAGACTGAATGCTTCCGTTAGTTATTGATTCAGCAGCCTGTGGGCTCCTGCCCTTTGGCCCAATGCCATATAGTGGTATCTGCAAGTATTTGTGAGCTGTTGTTTAGTTACGTACAAAGTGATCCATTTGTCCGTCTCAGAGGAAGCTCTTTTCTAACACCAGCAAGTACGGACATTCAAAAAGATGATGTTCAACAGTTTCATAAGGAATGTGTACACAACCGACACTCTGGAGTATGTTCTGGTTGGATTCTGTTCAAGTGATTTAAGTTGTATGTGTTGAGTGCGAAGTTGGAAAATGGTGCTTTGGTCTATCCTTTTCAGGAGGTTGATATCTTTGGGATGGCCATATTTTTGTAAATTTCTCTCCCAGTATTCCCCATTGCTCATAAATTCATTCAGCCAATTCTCTTTGCTCGCAGTCTTCAGTAGTTGTTTGACTGTCTGTAGGGTTGTTGGTGTGTATTGTTTTTGACTTGATCCCTTCTTAGCCAGTCTGCCTTGTTATTTCCTGGTGTATTTGAGTGACCAGGAATCCACTGCATAACTATTCTGAATTCATGGGATGTGAGAAGTTGGTTGGCATCTAGGGATATTTTGTTAAGTACAAGCTTACAATGACCACCATCTTCAGAGCTTGAAAGGCAGATAATGAGTCTGTTAAGATTATGATGCTTTGGGCTTTTGATGGGAAAGCAGCAAATAGTCAAGTGGTCTACTTTATAGTTTCAACATATCTCTCCACAGGCATAAAACAGCTCATCAGATCTTATGTCTGGATACTCTGTGTAGAGTCCATAACCCGCTTTAATGGTGGCCTTAAAAGCAGTCCCATATATATTCTTCTGGGAAGACATGAATTGTTTTCTAGGATGCTCTCATAAGACTGACTGGACCAGCACTTCATGTTGTATTATCTGTTAGTTTTCTTTGAATTTCTTGCATTTTTAAACATGTCTGTGATGGTAAATTTCTTGCTACTCTGTGTTTCTTGTCTTGGATGTGATTTCTGTTTTTAATCTCACTGATGTGGTGGAGGACTGACTTGTTTTATTCTCTGCTTTTGTTATTATTTTTCTACAAGACTTCTATTGGGGTGGTCTTTGGTCATTCTTCTACTTCTCTCATAAACTTCCATAGTAGCCACATCTCTTTGCATCTCAAGGGGTTCCACATTCACATGAAGCAGTGGGTGTTGACTTCATTGCTCCACTAAGGCGCAGAGCATTATTCTCCACTCTATCGAGGGACTCTACGTTAGTCAGTGAGTATGTCAGAGTCTACTGCTGTATTCTAAAGCAGAGCATACATTTCCAAAGATATATCCTCTCTCAGATAGCGATGCTTTGTTAGCTGAAGCATTAGAAAGGATGATATATTCAGTCAACCTACTGTCAACATTTAGACATGATGATAAATCAGTCAATTTAAGTCAGCACTTTTAAGAAAAGATGGCCAACCACTTAGTCTGCACAATGAAAATAACCTACAATCGGTTTAGAGCACAAACACATGCTGATGTTGAAATTCAGTCTGCATTCCCACCCCATTTGTGCATACATTCGGATGACATACAGACTAACACACAGTTAGAGAACCCATGAAGACATTTTACGTACACATCACATGTAATAAAGAAATAACTGCACTCCTTCAATTTCATTACTGTAGACATTTTTTCATCATTTATTATTATTTTTTTGGTATTTTTAAAAGATTTTCTTGCACCTCGCCTAAACCAGATGGCATGTAGTGTAGGTCTTTGCAGTCACCTTATATACAGAATATTAAAAAAACAAAACACAAAAACCACAAGGACCCACCACTGCAGACCAACTGGCAAGGCAAGTGGTACAAAAATAAAGACATCATTTAGCTGAAGGTGCACCGTAGCTGTAGGACCTTTATGCTCTTCCTCTCTCTCATTCAACAGTCATCTCTTGTATCACAACAGAGCTTGAAATCTCCACTCAACAAATTCTTTCTCTCTCTTTCTTTCTTTCTCTCACCACTTATGTGTACTAGTGCACATTGTTTACTAGGGTATGATTGCTGTATCAGTCTTGTGATCAGTGTTCCACCAATTTCCAAACACAAAAAGAACCAAACTGGAGATGTGACCAGGTAGAATAACATGAAAGCACATGAATGCCAAATTAGAAAATTGTGAAAATCTGGAAAAATGAAAGTAGTAATTTGTATTGGGTCCTGCCTGATAACAAATTACTTCTCATTTTCCGATTAACAAAAACAAAAGTGATAATAGCTCGATGTTTGCGATAAGTTCATTTTTTAACAGAAAATGTCCTCTTGCCCTCCAAGACAAGAGTATATTGTTGAGCAAATGACATGATGGCTACAAATGAACACAGAAAGTCATGGCAATATACAGTAATAAACAAAGTACAGCATGCACAGCTTTATTTACACAATCATTCAGTAAAGAGCAACACACTATATCATCTAAAACAGTGCTTCTAAAATGTTCTGCTTTAGTTAGGCAGTTTTTTTATTTCAGTGTCAGTGAGAGACCTGCACGGAGGAATATTGATAATTTGTAGGGTATACAGAGAAGTATTATTTGGTGGCATGTGTAGTTAGATTGAAAATTGATACAAAAGCCACTTAAGTGTGGAGTAACCTTGCAAGATTGAAATAAAGCTCTAGAAACAATATCCCAAATATGCAACAAGGATAAGATAGTAAATATCTCATTTTCCTGGGGATCAGATGAAATTTAAAATGAAAATAACAAATGTTTAGGTACAATATTTTATATTGGTACACAGAACATTTGAGTAGCACTGCAATAGAACATTTAGCCAAGTACCATCAGTAGATCTTCTCAGAAACTGGCACACAAAGATAAAACAGCCATCCTCCATGTAACAAAGACTGTCCTTGCACGGGACCCACCATTCTACACGCAAGGAACTGAGATGGAAAACAGCCATGAATGATATGACAGGAAGCAGAGGGTTGGGCAGAGTGTGGTCAATTTAAATGACACGAACTGAATACAAACAATTAATTAAAGGTTGTGGTAACATATCTCAACTGCTCACAGAAAAGAGTGCTGCTACTAAC
Organism: Ariolimax columbianus; assembly: GCA_036924085.1. Classification (NCBI taxonomy): domain Eukaryota; kingdom Metazoa; phylum Mollusca; class Gastropoda; order Stylommatophora; family Arionidae; genus Ariolimax; species Ariolimax columbianus. The sequence continues at coordinate 47,281,357 of JAVGWX010000002.1, read as the reverse complement.
TGGAAATAAAGGAAGCAGGTTACCCCCTGTGAAAAATCTACTATTCATATTGATTCAATTTAGGACAATAGAAGTATTCAAACCTACATGCAACTAAGTGAGAACAGTGCCTGATTTCTTCTCCCCCCCAAAAAAAATCACATGTATTTACTTGTATCAAGACTAACTTGATATTGGTAACACCATCTTCTACATGACCAAAGCATGAAACAAAAATATTCTAGATGCTGACAGTCACCATTTAAACACGACAAATCTAACATTTAAAAAATAAATAGTCCTAGTCAAAATATGCAAAACAAGTAGAAAAACCTATAGGAGCAAGGAAAATTTGCACTGAACATTGCCTCCCACATAGGAACAAATATGAAAAATATTGGTTGTGGCTTTGGTATCAGCAGAAGAGGTGGGTCTTAATGTAACAAGCAAAGGACTGATTGAGAAAAACACAAGAAATAGACAAGACTGAAGAAGATTTTCTGTTGGTGGGACAAGCAAATAATACAAGACCAACCAACTACATAACGGCAAGGATAGTTTATAATGAAGTTTTGGTGTACATGAAATAACAGAATATTTACTGTCACAATCTAAGGCATATACTGGTACTTTCTCAAACTAAGGCCCACTTATTTTCACATTAAAACTTAGCCTCATTCTGCATGTCTACATAGTTTTAAAATCCACATAAACTTAAAACCCTCCATGGTCTCAGATAATTGATCCCAGCTTGACGCTTGGCAACCAAGAACAAATTGACATGTTTTTTTTAAAAAAAGCCTATTGCACACAAGCATTTATGAATGTTCTAGAAAAGATGTAACACGCACAAATCATCTCAAGTCTATTAACATATTTCTAGATAATTTTCTGCTATTTTAACATTAAAAGCGAAACCTGTCGGCATCTTAACCCTTTACCGTCCGATTTGTCCTCCCACCCACCTAGCACTATTTAATGCAATTTTTATAGCTTGGCACGGGCCACAAAAAACCTAAATATGGCCGCCTTCTCATTCAAAATAAACCTCTGAAACATGCGTTTGTGTTTCGTGATTTAGATTGCTCAATTTCATTTTTTGACGGCTCTACGCGATTGTTGCATCCGTGCATGAACAATTGACGTTTAATTGTACGATTATTTCAAGAAGGTCAATTCCAACAGGTGTTACATTCTTTGAAAATCTATATTGCAATAAAAGTTGGGCTTCAAGACCGCAGAAATGATATTTTATTTGATCAGTCCAATGACCACGCATCCGGATTACTTGTGGATATTCAACCCACGCCCGATTCAGATCTTGACTGGGACACATAATAAGAAAGGTATGTGTATTTGAATTGACAAATATATTGGTGAAACACGTGACTGGGTAAGTATGAAAAACCACTTCCACCTCTGCATTAATGTCATTTAATGTTTCATACTAATATATAATCTTTATTATGAATAGCTCATGTCATAGATAGTTTGTGTCTCACAATGTTTAGGTCATAATTTACCTCAATTCGTTCAAAAATATTTTATTTTATTTTGAATAAAACTTTGACGCATTTTCCTGCATTTTCGCCAGGACTGAACGACACAAATCGGCAAAATCAGTCCAAACTGAAAATGGTTAACGAACAAAATTAAAAACCTTGAGCTACACACTCATCTGATTTACAAATGGACTTCCAGTCCATGCACAGCCTCAGGTTTATGAAAAAGTTTTGTGAAATGTGTGATGGAATGTCAAGACACGAAAGATGACTTGGTGTTTGATTAGGATTGTGATGATGAAGGTAAGGCTCAATTAGATTTGGATATCGAATACAAGTCAACAATTTGAACAGGCGTGAGAAATGTGGAAACCAATTAGGTGTTAATGTTTTGCACCCAGGTTAGTGACATATTTTATGACATTATATGCCAATATATATTTTTTTTAATATGAATATTTCATGCGATAGATAACTAAATTCTATGTCCTTAAACCCCAAAAGTTTAGTTTCAATTAATTTTTGTAAGAAACTACGAAATGCAGCTGATGTTTTGATCGTCAAAACAAAATGCAATTTTATTAAGTTGGACAGTAAAGGGTTAATGAAATATTTGAATTATACTAATACATAATTTTGTTATGATACTTCACATGATAAATTCAAATATGTGTATTTAGATTATTAACTCAATTAGTTCAGTTTTAATTCATTTCCTTTTCCCCAAAAATAAGAGTTGCCGGAAAAATATTTTGTAAATTTGGATGAACAGTAAAGGGTTAACGAAAACTTGAAGCCTGCATGAACATACCGATGGATCTACGTCCGACCATAAAAGCACAAATTAGCAAATCACAGTTAATCCTCTTGGCGATTACATGATTGCACAGCCAGTAAGGGGATGAATTAAAGACATGATTTTCCTTGCTTCAGGAGCATCAATGTCATCACAAGAATCCTCTGTCGGTATCAGAAAGGACATACTTCATCCTAGAACAGATATGACTTGGGAAATGATAACCTGTAGAAAGATTTAACAAAACAAAAAAGACAATTTGTCCGAATCAGTTGCTGTAATCGTCCTTATGTACACCACAGATGTGACACTAATTCCTGGACGGCCCCAATGACACCGCAGATAGCATAATGGCATCATCAGCTTGGTTTCCCTGTTGCCACACAGGATGCCAGCGAAAGAAAGGGTGGGTTGCAGGGAGCAGCTTCGCCCATAGCATGAGTTCCATCTAGATGCGAAGTTGAATACCTTATTGTAGCTGTTTTGCGGATAAACGCATCATTCTCACCTGGCAGTGGGCTGGCTGGTGGTTGGTCTCTGTATGACAAGCTCTGGCGTGAGACAAAAGCAACGGACAGAGCCATGATCTCAACATATTGGTACACTCAACTAGTTCAAGTCTCTATCTTCCAAATACCGATATTCAAATGTGAAACCCTCTTTCTTCTTTTGGCCCCATTTCTCATAGTCAAAGTAGATGTATGTGCCCTGTTGATACAACCAAACAAAATATATGGTAGTTTGACACAGTTACACAGTAGTTACACAGTGCGTCAGAACAGAAACACAAACTAAACCTACATCAGGGCATGAAAACGACCAACACACTATAACAGAAATGATGAACACAGATTGGAGATGTGCTATATCTGAAAGACAGTGTCACCTAGGTCTCAAAAGTACACATCCTCAGCATGACTTTCCTCAACACATAACCTATTTTAAACTCTCCCAAGGACCGCTAACAGTTTTCAGCAACAAACCTGTGTTGCTCCCATTGATCTACTTGCTCCATACTTGCACCCATTACCACTTAAATAGCCCACTGTTATCTACAAGCAAAGCACCACTTACAGTTAGAACCATCTTATTGTTCACAGAACCCCCATATTTGTCAAGCCACATGGCAACAAATTCTAATTTATAAACTGACTTCTGGTTCGTGCACATTTATGACTAATAAGAATTATTAGAAAATCCAGCAACACCATCAAATCTCGCATACAATATGCACTCGTTTATAATGCTTAATTTAGTGCAACATTTTCGGATAAATAAAAATGTGTATATAATACGCATGCTTAATTTAGCACAAAATGTTTTGGTAAAATGGAAATGTGTGTATAATATGCACCCTGATTTTTCAAGATTTTATTTTATGAAACATTTGTTAAAAAACAAAGTATAAAAAACAACCAGAAATAGGTATGCAACATCTAGTAGTCTGCAGTGACCAGTTCTCAGGTCAAATAAAAATAGTTTGTTGGTTTCTTCTGAGTAGTGAATTGGGGCTGGTCTTTTTTTTTTTTTTTTGCGTTCACCTTATTTATCTATTCCCCAAGGCGTGTGTGCGTTACACTGTGGTTTTTATTTTGCGCCTATCGGCCCAGTGCATCCGACTTCAGCATGCATTATATGTAAGGTTCTGCTTCCTCCTGCATTTTCTAAGGGTTTGCTTCCCTGGGGTAACGGCCGGTGCTGTGATGGGGATCGAACCCAGCACCTTCTGGTTGTGAGCCGTGTCACTTAACCACTAGGCCACGCCGTCCCCAGGGCTGGTCTATTACTTATGTTCATGTCCTCTCTCCATTGGTGTATATACTGATTTCTGATGATGTTCTTGATCTCTCTGTATGGTTCTCGATAATTAAAATTGTGCATTTTTTACTGCCATCTTTTGATAGAATGTCAGCTCTCTTGTTTCTTGTGATTCCGAAGTGAGAGGGTAGTCATTGGAGTGCTACTGTTGAGGATCTCTGGAGTTTTCCTAGTTCTGTTCTGATCAATAGTCTTATCTAATTCATACCAAGCAACAAGTACTGACCCTACGACATCTGTGAGAGTGGGATGATACATATGATGAGCAGCAGTACCAGCAAATGTGTGATTACTGCCGCTTAACCATGCACTCCATTTATGACGGTTGGCATCTTTCATTAGCTTATTTGGTAACAGCAACGTATAAAGACTGCAACAGACAGGTCATGCCACCTGGAACTATAACCCGCTAACATTAAAGTGAAGTGAGACTTCTTGTGTCCAGTTGTACAAACAAAGTAGACAGTTTTTATGTCTTTCGTTTCTACAGTCTTGTCATAGAACATATAGAAAGTCACAGGCGTTTGATTGCCATTTCCAATTTGTGCAAGATCATTCATAGATATTCTATTGTCAATTTGATTATGAACTCCAAAAGTTTTTTTCCCGTGGTCGTCTGGTAGATGCTGTGCAATAGCAGTTCTTCGACGAACTGAAAGATCATATCACTTCATAAAACGAACTACCAATTCATACGATGCTTTAAATGCTTGTGCCTGTTTAAGAATTTTAAAGTTTCAGAGCTGTAATTCAGATTTAAATGCATGAAACACTGATGCCTTTCTCGCCTTCTATACACGACCCACTTCAATGTTTTTTTCTAAGATCTGGTGGTGATACACGGTTTGCATTTTTCTTACTAGGCAATACTTGCAACGCCTCTTTGGTTTTCCACCATAATCGAATGCTGTACTCGATGGAAAAATGTCCAGTTGCTGTTAGATTCTGCATATTTTACCACCAAGAGCTTTTCTGCTGTAATATAGCATTTCCTCAAATTGATTGTTAGGGCTCAAAATAATGAAATGACAAAACCAAGATTATGGTATTATCAAAACAGATTGAACACAGAGTGTGAAATATGTTTTGCAACAATGTCTGACACTTAAGAAAACATAGTCGCCTCTAACGACATGCTCTCTGTGGGGTAGTGGTGCTATTCTTGTCCTTGTCATACACAAAGAAAAAGATGCATATGTCATAATTTTAGCTCAATTTGTGTAAATTAATTATTTTTGAGGAAAAAAACCTATCTTACATACAGAGTTGCCACAGGCGTCTGATTAGTGTAGTGGTAGAGAACTCACCTTTCAAGGCAAAACTAGCATGTTCAACTCTCGCTGCAAGTAAGCTTTAGCCTTACAGTGTTCATTTGTAAGTAGGTCCTGACCTTCAGTTAAGGAAAGAAAGGCTGTGAGGAAGAGAACTGGCCAACCCAACTCACACAAGCTGTGGCTTAGTATAATGAAGTCTCTAATACTTCTTTCCCGACAACAGCTTCTGCTACTGGACTTTGACAAGTCTTAACATATTGCAGTACTTGTATTGGATTTAAGACATAATTAGGTCAAATTTGACTGGAAAGGGTAAAAAGATCAGTTAAAAGGCTTAAGAACAACTGCAAAATTCACTACTAAGTAAACGAGACGAGTTATTTACTCTTTTATACCTTCTTGCCTCATTCATTTATACAACACAACACCATATTATATGTATGTGTATCTATTTTTCTAGAACTTTCCTTCAAACTTAAGACAGACTTGCTCCACAATCAGCAGTATTTTGACCCGTGTGAATGGTTAGATGTGCAAAACAATGTGTTGCAGAGTCTTTAACCCAAAAAGATTAGACAACATTGTTAATTGTCTCTTTTAACATGCTGTGGCAGTGCTCCTACTCTTATCTCTGTCACTAAGAGCCATCGCGGAACACAGCTAAATTCATGTGAGCATACTTAAAAAGAAGAGCCTGGATTTCCTTTTCCCAAAGAAAAAAAAAATAGAGAGTAAGAGCAACTAAAGAAGACATATATCTGAGTCTGCATGCATGACAATATGACGGAAAAAAATGTTTGTAAGTGCTGAAACACATGAAAGATAGAAGATTGTTAACGTCTTCAAAGTAGGGCCATTAGATAAGACACGTGATGGTGAAGTACCTGTTCAAATTCCTCTGTGATTTGCTTTGGCTCCTCATGTCGCTGAAACCACATCATGTATTTTGTATGAAACCGCCATGACTGTTTCTTCAATGCTTTTGCTGCCAAGTATTGAGCTTTTGTTCCCTGGTCAACAACAAACAGTTTAAACAATGTATGCTTCACCCGAACACATAACCAATACTATGATAAAAGCATACGTGTCAACATGTGAAAGTTACCCATAATTTGACACTTTTTTCACATTCACCAAAGTTTGCACTATTTTGTGTGCATTTGAAACCTTTTGTCACAATTAACATAGATATACGAGGTGTGTTCAAAAAGTATACGTACTCTCCTTGAGACTCCACACACTTCTCCCGGCGACCGCGGCATTGTTGAAATCATTTCAGGAAGGCCTCTTTGGGAATGGAGTATAGCTGGGTCGTCACATGTCTTCTAGTGACTCAATCAGGTCCTTTCCATCGGAATTTTCAGCTTGGGGAGCAGCCATAAATTGCAAGGAGACATGTCGGGAGAATAGGGAGCCTGGCGAACCAGAGGAATGTTGTGTTTGGCCAAGCAAATATGAATTATATGCAAAAATTGGTTGTTGGGTGAGTTGTCATGATGGAGCAGCCAAGTTCCCAAGTCCGGTCATTTGCGTCGAACAGCATCATGAAGAAGAGGGATAATGTGTTTTGACCTTATGGTGCGTACTCCTTGCTGTGCACCTGGTGAACGAAAACCCAACGGTGCTCACTTAACAATGAACGGTTGACTGTCAGCAACTGATGCAATCTGTGGGCGGGGACAAATTCACGCATGTGCATGACTGTCCCCTATACCTCCCTGTTTAACGACAACACCCATGTTTTATTTGTTTCTGAGAAAAAAATTAAGGTGGGATACTTTTTGAACACACCTTGTATAATTTGCTCATGTCCTGAAATAGTTTCTCTCACTTTTTAAAACAAATAATTCAACCAATTGTTTCTCCAATTTGAAGCATAACAGTCAACTCCAGCAGGTACCTTTGAAGGTAGCCTGTCTCCAAGCACTTGCAATCATTCACCTTCTTGCTCCAATGTGAAGCATAGGCTTCAACTGTAGCTGGTTCCTTTACAGGAAACCTGTATCGGAACTTCTGTGTCTGAATACAATAGCAATATTTTTATTACACGATGCGGTTGCTAGACCCATGCATACCTCTCTTTATTCATTTTTATGACATGCTTGTAAGGTTACAGTGACCCTATTCTTTGTACTTTGGGTACCACTCAATGTCTCATAAATCAATTGGTTAAATCAATTCAAAATATGCTTTCTACTAAACTATTTCTGACAGTGACTGATATTAGGTGTCCAGACTGTTATTCTGTCCAAATGATGTTTCAAAACCCACTTACACAAATCCACTGTTAACCAATGATATTGTTACATGTTTATCTGTTTAACCGGTACAGGTCTGACCATTGCTTCCTACAATTTAATTTACAAGCATGAACTATACAAAAGTGTGGGTTTGCAACTGTATTCGAGACCCAACTGGTTTATCAAATATCAAAGGCAAGTATTGCATCGATTGACCACTACCATGTCCAACTGCTGAGGTTTTGTCCATGCGTAGCGTAGCGTATCGACCGAAATCCCTAGACCCCCCAGGTGGAGCCGTGTACTCCGCAGCCTTGGGATGAGGGCCAAAAGGAGTGTGTTAGACCAATGATTGTGTCAAGCTTTCAGTGTCTGTACGTGTCAAACTTCCTGTTTCCACATGTCGTGCCGAAGAGATACTACTATCTGCCACCAGAGTGAAGAACTCAGGGTGAATAGCCTCTGCAACAACAACCATAAAGGTATCCATGGGCCCATGGCTAAGAATCCATACTCTAAACAAATATCATAATTCAGCATTAAGTTAATCTGGTGAAGACGGTGGTGCTGGATAGGTCCCACACAGTGAAAGCCCCAAAGTCAGTAGCGATAGGCAATCCCTGTCATGGAAATCATAGGGAAAAAGAGGCAAAGGAAGGCCAAAGAGCACATGGAAAAAATACCTAGAGGCAACATAAGGAAAACAGGGAAAAGCTGGAAAGAACTGGAGAAAATAGCACAGGACCAGTCTGCTTGGAGAAGGTTGGTTGATGGCTTAAGCACGACAAGGTGATAAGGGCAATGACGAAAAAGTCAACTACCAGTATTTCCACACTTACAATATATGTATGAAGACTTCTGTATAGCATTGACAGACCAGTCATAAATCAAAGAGAGCTTTTAAAATTGTGGCTGACTTGCCCTTATCACTAAGAGACTGCTTGGCCCTTACCAATTAACTTTTCAACTTATTTAATAGAAAAGTTAAAGGTAGTCACATAGTGGACACTGCTGTCAAGGATGAATTGTTAAAGACTTCATTGTACAAGAGACCTCAACTTTTTAAGAGGTGGACTGGCCAGTTCTCTTTCTTGTTGTCTTCTCCTCCTCTTCTTCTTCATTCATTCATTCTCAATCTCCCACTGCCAAGCCCTGAAAGGGCTTAAGTAGCAGAATGTAGTCCAGAGAATGGAATGCACTGTGTCGTAGTTTACAGCTTGGCTGCGATATTTGCACCTTTCGGTCCAACACATCCGACTTCAGCAAGCATTTTTTTAGTGCCGGGTTAGCATTCCCTCTTCGATCCCTTCTCCTTAGCCAGTCTGCCCTGCTGCAGCCTGTTATCCAGGATCACCGCGTGGAGGTGTAGAAGGGTCTTGGCAGCTATGGTTTGCTGGCCCTGACGCTAGCAGTCAGCTATGGGTCGCTGACCACTGCAGCTCATGCGCTGCTCAGCATCTAGATCCCGCTGTCTTCTATTTTTAACACACTGCTGTCAAGGATGAATTGTTGAAGACTTCATTGTGCAAGACCTCAACTTTTTAAGAGGTGGACTGGCGAGTTCTGCTTCTTGCTGTCTAACAGTAAACCATGCAGCCATTTACAGCTGGATTCTGAAGCATGTCAATAACAGAAATCTTTTTTTTTTTTTTTTTTTGCGTTTGCCTTATTTCTCTTTTCCACAAGGTATGTGTTGCACTATTTTTTTTTTAAATTTGTGTCTGTCTACCCAGTGCATCCGACTTCAGCGTGCATTTTATGTAAGGGTCTGCTTCCTCCTGCATTTTCTTCCCCAGGGTTATGGGTGGTCCTGTCATTGGGAGCGAACCCAGCACCTTCGGATTGATGATTCGTGTCACCTATCCACTAGCTCACGGCATCCCCTCACAGGAATCTAACCTTGTAGCTCTACCATGAGAAGCACGCGACTTCTACTGATGACAGATGCAATGACTTTAGAAAGCAGATTCTGAAAGCTATGACATATGGCAAAACATCACAGCACTATCCAATCAGTATAGCTGTTCCTACTGTGCTTGCCAATCTATCTTCCCCTCAGTCGCTATTTACAAACTTATACAGATGTGTATTTTGTGTTCTTCAGCGGTCTCGACGTAAGGTGTTTGTATCGGTGCTGGAGGTCTCAGGTTCAAATCACAGAACAGACCAATATTTTTTCACGTGGATCAATGAGTAAAAATTTTCCCTTATCTCTGAGTAGTGCGATTAGACACCTGTGTGCAGTACACGCACGTTAAAATTCCTTGGCAGTTGGAAATTGAAGAGTAGGCCTAGCAGCCGATGCTCAGGTAAAATTCAAGTTCAAAGTCCGCTCAAATTATTCTAGGGATTCTCCCACCACAGAGAATATGTCGTAAAAAGAAGACTAAATGGCTATACTATCAGGTCTTGGTTATGTGGTTAGCAGAGTGGCATAGATGGCGCATGATAGACTGCAGGTCTACTTTACTCTAATTTATGCTTCCCCCACTACCAGTCCCAAAAATTGACGATCATATATTCATAACGGTTGGTAACAGATACTGGAATTGACCTAAAAAGGCAACAGTAAATTTCCGCCAAAAAAAATATGGAATAAAGGAGGTCACACCTCCCCCACGACGTCTAACGACACAAGTGGACTGAAGATAGATAAATTGTTATTATTTAAAATATTATTCTTTTGGAGTCTGCGTTATAATGAGCACTACTGACACTGAAATGTGTGCAAGATAGGAAAGGCAAAATTGGAAATCTGGTCCAGACTATTGACAAAACATTGAAACCTTTACTGCTTTCAAGGTTGGATCACATTGTTCATATGAAAGCTTTGTTGGATTTCTATCAGAAAAATCTTGAAGTATCTATGTGTTACAGGGTCTTAAATAGGAGTACAGATAGTAAGACCAAATTACCAGGCATGTCCTAAAAGGAGACTAATGAAAGTTGAACATGGGCCTGGTTATCCCATTCTGTAAAAACTATAAGCAACATTTGTTTAAAGTTTAATAAAAAATGTGTGTTCAAAGAAAAGACCTTGTGCACTTCATGGATTGACCAAGTCAAGTCAAACATATTAAAAAATAAATTCACTTTCATATTCTCCTTCCAGCTTACTTTAGTCATATATAAAAGTAACAACTTTTTTACACACAACAGGCCTTCCCAATCAAGAAGAGCAAACTTACCATTTTCACAAAAACATACTGATATTTTGAAGTTAGATCCTAAATAAAGGGAAAAAAACATGAAAAAAAACTAGTAAAAGTTGATTACGGTTGAGCTTAATCAAAATTTAAAAATGGGTATGGTCAGATACCGCACCGAGACGAGAACACAAACAAAACCTACGTTACGACCAATAGGCCTTCATCAGGGACAACAACACTGAACTAACAAATCAACATATAAGAAAAAATGGTCAACTCATCTGTTTCAGGTGGGAGACGCTTTCTGTCTAAGCGACCGGTCGTGCCAAGTACTCGATAGAAACTGAAATAGGAGCGGTCAAACAAAAAGTGGCGGAATATGCCTGATAAGCCAAGCGTGGCCAAATAGTGGTCCAGATAGGAGAACAATGAGAAGGCAATATAAGCCGGGAGGGCGGGATATTGATATAAGAGAGAGGGGAAGAGAACTGATGGAAGAATGGGGGAGGCGGGGGGCAGGTAACACAGCCACGTGTATTTTTGCACGGCCTGGTGCCTGGGAGGCTATGATGGCTGGTGTGTAGGCGACTACTGACCAGCAAGTCCCTCAGGTTCCTGTCACGCTTGTAGGCGACAAGGGGAGGATCGGGAAAAACTTCGCGAGTGGCAGGATCAGAGTGAAGGATAGGGAGATGGCGGAATAGGATATCCCGGACAGAGACGCTGTGAGGGTGATAGGTGAGGACGAGTTTCACACGGTCAGAGGGAGGACGGCGGGTGGGAGTGAGGGAGTCTTGGCGGGAGATAAGAAGAACCCGCTGAAGAGCGGAGGAGAGAGTGGTCTCAGGGTAGAGTCGCTTGCGGAAGAAGTCAAGCATCTCGTGGGCCCTGAGAAAGAAGTCGTCGTCATCCTGACATAGGCGTCGGAGGCGGAAGAGTTGGGAGAAAGGAAGCGAATCGCGGCAGGATAGGGGATGGGAGGAAGTGTAGAGGAGGTAGTTGTGAGCGTCAGTGGGTTTGTAGTAGACAGTGGTGGAGAGGCCTGAAGGGCAGATAGAGACAGTGATGTCCAGAAAGTGGACAGACGTGAGGGAAATGTCAGACGTGAACTTGATCGAGGGATGGAAGTCGTTGACAAAGTCGATAAAGTTGAGGAGATCCTTCTCCGACATGCCAGTCATACCAATCCCATCGTCGATGTATCGATAATACATCAAAGGAAAGGGGCCCTGGAATTGAAGCCAGATCAAGTGTTCCAGGTGACCCATGAACAGGCATGCGTAGCTGGGGCCCATTCTGGTGCCCATAGCCACACCGCTGATCTGGTCGAAGAACTGGCCATTGAATTCAAAGGTATTGAGAGTAAGAACGAGTTCTGCTAGACGGACGATGGCAGACGTGGAGATGGATGGGTTAACCCTTCGGTCAAGGAAGAAACGGAGGGCCAATAAACCATCAGAGTGGGGGATCGAGGTGTACAGTGAACAGACATCAAGTAGGAAGAGACGATAGGTATGGTCAGGGGAGAGGACAATGGTAGAGAAAGTGGTTAAGGCGTGGTTGGTGTCCTTAAGAAATGTGGGAAGACTCTCCACCATAGGTTGGAAGACACTATCCAGGAAGTCTGATACCAGTTCGGTGGGACAGGAACAGGCAGAGACAATAGGGCGACCTGGGTTGTCGGGCTTATGAATTTTAGGCAGCATGTAGAAAGAAGGCTTACCCAGACAACTGTCAAAGATTCGGAGGTTTGTAGCGCTCTTCGGGAGGAGATGTCGTTTGGTCATATCAAGGATGGTGGTAGAGACCTCCTTGTTAAAACGGACAGTGGCATCATCGGCGCGCGGTATATAGAAAGAAGGATCAGATAGTTGAAGACTGCCCTCCTGAACATATAAATCCTTGCGCCAAACCACCACTGCTCCCCCCTTATCAGCAGGTTTAATCACGAGATCCCTACGCCGACTAAGGCTAGCCAGAGCACAAGCCTCGGTATGGGAAATGTTCGAATAACGCAAGCGCCGAGGGCAGTAGGCCTTGATATCGCGAAGAGTAGTTTTAATATAGAGGTCTAAGGCACGGGATCGGCCAGGAGGAGGAGTCCAGTCAGATTTACGATGGGAATAGCTGGAGAAAGGGTCATCGGGGTCAGGAAAAGAGCAAGAGTTGGGATTGTTTTGGATCCTAAATAAAAGGCTGTGACAAAAGCTGAATTGAACAAAATTATATAGATTTTTCGTTGAAGAGTAGTCATACAGGCACACATATATTATGGGATGTTTTATGACAGACACAGTGAACACTATTATCTATATGCACAACGTGACACTGTGACACTGGACCTGGAGTGCAAGTGAATAGTAACACTGCAAATTGTCAGCAGGAATGTCGTTGAAGAGGGTTGAGCATGCGGCCAACTACCAGAGTCTGTCAAAAGCCAATCAAAAGGAAAAACACTTCTACACCTTATGGATAAATTGGAGTGACTAATCATTCAAGCCATTATCAAAATGAAGTGTACAATACAAACAGGCACAGTGCCATCTTACTTTTGGCTACAGGTAATTAGCCAGCATAAATAAGTGCACAATAATTACTGGATCACAGCTGCTGTTTCGGCCTAGCCATAATCGCATTTATGCTCTTTCTAAAATTGATCATGTAGTTAGGAGGATATTGTAAAAGGAGGCACAACGATTTGAATATTCAACTAACCAGATTTCATACATTTATCAAGTACGCCCTTCTTGACAGAAGGCCTCATCGGCCCAACCATATACATTGTAAAGAAAAAAACAGCTTCAAAGTACCTAAACAAAACACTGTCAACTTCTCATAATCGTCCAATCCCTTTGTTTGATGTATATTAATTAGACGGAAACAATTCTATTCTCCGATTTGGTCGATTCTGCATCTAAATGACTATCATGTTAAAATGTCTTTAATAAATAGTGCAGTACTTCTAAATAGTCAGATAATTGTATCCGTAAAACAATCCTAACAGATTCATCTGAAGGTAAAGCATTAGATGCTCTAAAAATAGTTATGAGATTCTTCTACACAGCTTATAAATAAAACCATACAAACTATTTTTTCATTAACCACCAGTTGTCATATTATGGTCTTTAATCAGATGGTTTTCCTGGACAGTTATACAAGTCAAGATTTTTATTAATGAAGATGGTTGTTCCATATGAGCTTACCTCCATATAATAAAATATGAAGAAAAGCGTTTCTGTGCCACACCGTTGATAAAATTCAACAGTATCTGCATGAGGAAATGAAGCTGACGGGTAGTACGATGGTGTAGGACATGGATTGCGAGGCAAGAAGTGTCTGAAACAAAATACAAACACATGACACAAACATTATACAGCTGGCAAGAAGTGTCTGAAACAAAATACAAACACGTGACACAAACATTATTAAGCTGGATGCATCATTTCAAGTCATTCCTAAGCAAAATGCTCTCTATCTTAAGCCTGCTATTTCATTTTTTTTTGTTCTGCTTAAAATTTGTCTACTAGTGATGTTAAAAATTATTTCAGGATCGAACAATGTGAACAGTGAATGAGCTGACAGCAGCCAGCGAGTCATAGCTTACATATATATTATACACATGGCATTTCAAAATGATTTGAACGATTTCAGCTTGTTATATTTTATTCATAAATTGTCAAATTAAGATGTAATTTCACACATATGTAATATAGCTATCCAAGTTCAATTGCCAATGGTTATCTGCCATTAAGGAACATCCTTAATGAGAGACTATCACATCGATGGATAGGGCGTGTAAGTAACAGTGATCAACATCTTCTACACTGGTCACCAAATCTTACATCATGTGACTTTTTTTATGGGGTATGTTAAAGACACTGTTTACAAACCACCACTCCTCCAAGATGTGTGAGAACTGCAAGATCACATTACCTCTGCAGTACAAACCATTTATGAAAACATGCTGCAACGCATCTGGATGGAGTTAGATTACCGCACTGACATTTGTAGAGTAACAAAAGACGCTCACATTTGAACATTTGTGAGGTAACTTTGGGATAACCATTGGCAACTGAACTTAGATACATTATATATGTGTGAAATTACATCTTAATTTGACAATTTATGAATCAAATATAGCAAGCTGAAATCGTTCAAATCAGTATGAAATGTCCTGTATATATGTAGGTGTGTTTGAGGTGTGTAAGAAATGTATTCAACTTTTGTTTTTATTTCTGCGGAAACAAATGAAGCATGGGTGTTGTTCCTCAGTAGGGACATATAGGGGACTGTCATGCCACTGCGTGAATTAATTTTCGCCCACAGATTGCATCAGTTGCTGGCAGTCAGCCTTTAAGTGCTGAGTGTAGTGAACACCTGTCGGGATTTCATTCTCCACAAAATGACAGAAAGAATTAAGCAGCGGTGTTGCATCAAATTTTGCAAAAAAACTAGGCGATACTCAAGTGGAAACCATTTGGAAGATTCAACAGGCTTTCGGTGACAATGCTATGAGCATCACATAAATTCACAAATTAAGGAGTGGTACAATCGCTTCAAAGATGGCCGTACATCGGTGGAGAGCGGATCACATTTCAGTTGGATATCAACAAGCCGAAATGATGAAGTCATTGACTAAGTACTGACCATGGTCCTACAGAACCGTTCTGTCTCAATCCAAGAACTTGCGGATGAGGTGGGAGTAAGCATTGGCTCAGCACACTTCATTTTGAAATGAGGATTTGGCTATGTAAACAGTGTCCATGAAATTCGTGTTGAAGCTGCTAATAATGGAGCAGAAGCAACTCTGTCTGGAAGTCTCACAGAACATGCTGGACTGCCCAAATGGTGACCCCAACTTCCTGAACACTGATGATGAGTCGTAAGTTTATGGGTGCGACCCAGAAACCAAGCTGCAGATGTCACAGTGGAGACATCATCCTTGCTCCTTGCAATTTTTGGCTGTTCCCCAAGTCACAAGAAGATATGCCGAATGTGACGACCCAGCTGCACCCTATTCCCAAAGAGGCCTTCCTGAAATGCTTCCAACAATGGCGGGCAGCTGGAAGAAGTGTATGAAGTTCTAAGGAGAGTACTTTGAAGGGAATTAGGGGTTTCAAACCCCCAGTTAGGGGACGGCGTGGCCTAATGGTTAAGTGGCACGGCTCACAACCAGAAGGTGCTGGGTTCGATCCCCATCACAGCACCGGCCGTTACCCCGGGGAAGCAAACCCTTAGAAAATGCAGGAGGAAGCAGACCCTTACATAAAATGCATGCTGAAGTCGGATGCACTGGGCCGACAGGCGCAAAATAAAAACCACAGTGTAACGCACACACGCCTTGGGGAATAGATAAATAAGGCGAACGCAAAAAAAAAAAAACAACCCCCAGTTGAGTTATTGCACTTTCCTAGAACAAAGGTCGGATAATTTTTGAACACACTTCGTATATATATATCTGTAACATCAATTTAAATCAAACTGCTGAAAATAAATAAATTACCACTGCATGAGCATACAAAGTGCTTTGACACAGATTTTCTACATTTGACCATCAGGTGTCAGATATCTCACTTTTAGCTGTTGTCAACATACATACAAACAATGCAGTGTTGCCTAGGCAATATTCATTAATTTGAAACTATATTTAAAAAATATGATATAATAAAATGGCTAAGAATGCAAATAAGGTTTAAAATACAAGGTAGTTTTCAATTAAAATAGTAAAACAGTAACCAAGTATTTCAGCTTAAATAGGCCTTTATGAAATGAATTAGCTGACAAAACAGGATAATACAATTTATTATTGTTTCCTAAAACAGAGTCCGTTGTATTGTGTTGTTTATTGAGCTAACATCCCATAGGGTATGACCTTGCTTGTTCAAGGATCCCAACACATACAAGTTTCAACCACTTTGTTAGCAGCCAGTCAACAGTGAGTGTCATCTCTTCTCTGTCCTCTTCCCCCCCCCCCCCCAAACTAGCTGACTGTTTCAGTTGTTCTTTTATGACCAGTTTTGACAAAAAGCCTACTTAGGTAGAACAGCCAGTCACTGTTCTCATGTAAAAATGCTGTCTAAACTGGTTTGTATTTCACCCATTACAGGTATTACTCAGTTCCTTATATATTAACACTTCACAGTCGAATTCTGTAGGGATCAGAGGTGCAAAAGCATCAGTTTCAATCTGATGTCAAAACTGTTTTGTTCAAATCCCCCAGTTACCTATTTAGACTGAACTGAAATATAATGGAATGTCCGGCGTGTAAACAGCGTTCATTTAAGTTATTTCTATCAGACTCATATTTACAAATGTGGTTAATTTTTAAGCTCGTCACATTCTGCACAACAGAAATAGAACTACAATAGCCGAGAAATTACTTATTATTTGATCAGGCCAATGATCATGAATTAAATTACATGTAGATATTCAATACAAGTTCGATTTAGATTCTGACTTTGAAACTGAGAACAGTGAAAGCAGTACTGCTTTAGAAGGCAACAATTTCAACACATGTGCTGAGTAAAGAAAAAAATTGTGCTTTTCCCCCTCCACATTAATTTCACACTAATATATATTTTTATTATGAATTCTTCATGTCACAGATAATTTAATTATGTGTCCTTAGATCATAATTGTAGCTAAATTTGTTTAATATATATTTATTTTATTTTGAAAGAAAAAACTATTTGGCGTACAGAGTTGCGGCACTTGCCTCAGACTGCACCAAATTCAGCCAGACTGTAGAGAGTTAATTTGAAACTTGACAGAGACTGGACATAGGGCTGGCTACACCATCCTGTAGAAACGATAAGCCACAAGAAAAAGAAATGAAGTCCTCATCATCCCATGGTAGAAGAGGAGCAACTAAGTCAATTCACAAAGATATGACAAGCCAGTTAGGTAAATAATGACAAACCTCATTCGTTCAGAATCTGAAGGGTGTGGAAGGTGGTGGTAGGTTGCATCTACCATAGCTGACTGATAGTGCTGCTCCTTTGTTAGCAGTGCTGGTCCTAATGGTACCATTCCTAACAGAGGATTTAAGTGGATAGTGTTGGTCTGCGGAGTTAGAGGCAGTAGTTGTTGCTGTTGTTGCTGCGGCAACTGTGTTGACAGCTGCTGTTCTGATAAACTGACTGAACACTGCTCTGACGATGAAGGTGCGGTGGGTTGTGAGGGTGCTTGTGAAGAAGAATTATTGTACACACCTGAGGAAAGAGAGACAATATGTTTGCAACGAATGAAAATTAATAACATTTATTTATCTATATCAAATCTATGTTGATAATGACAAAAACAAGTATAAATATGTACAACGATGGACACAAAATCAAGTATAAATTTATACAAGGATGGACACAAAAACAACTTTACAACCAAAGGTCTTACATCAGGGACTAATTCACAGCAGTACAAGATAACATCTGAAAAGCCAAAACACAAATTTCTAGTATTCCAACCTTTACCACACTAATGTCTATCCAAATCGACTGATGTCATGAAAATCACAAAACTAAGGTCGATCCAAGCTGACTTATGATGTGTTGCATATGACGGCCATTCTAAGTCAAATATAATAAAACTATTAAGTAGAAATAGTCTGAACAAAACTGCTCATTTGATTATAGAGAGTTCCAACTTCTGTCCTTACAGTTAGGTACAAACAATGACGATTTTGACATCTGTTTTTGACTTTTGGAAATGATTTTTGTTGTTTTTCGCTTCAATTTCAAGATTCACACATTATTGAGAATGATGAAGCAAAGTTTCTTAAACAGATTTTTCTGAGGTAAATACATTTAGTTTGTTTATGTAGATACAATAGTTACATTTATAGTCGAAAGTGACAGATATTAGGCCATTACGGTAAACATCAATAGTCCATTTTCTTTTAATACCAAGGGTGAATCTATGTGTTTCTGCTGTTTTTCAACACTATCACTTTCATCTTCTTGTATCTTAGAAACTAACATACACACAATAAAATCAACAAATCTTTATTCATTTATTTCTCTACTCACAAACAAATCATATCAACGGACTGCCAAAAAAAAAAGTTACAGGCTCTCAAAATCAACAACCCTAGAAAAATGTGAATCTCTAAAAAATAATGTAGCTGCTGGGGAAATTGTCTCAGTTTTTAATGTAGTGTCATAAAGGCTAAGTAACCAGCATACAGGGCCTTGAGTCAACTGCTGCCTTTGTTAGAGTCATTGAAGTTGAGGTCTGAAGACGAACGAGGAAGAAGAAGAAGATATTTGCAAAAGTTTAGTTGGAAACTATTAGAGGAAAAAAAGTGTTTCAGAAAATTGCAAATATTAATTTCTCTGTAGTATTCTTCAATATGCAAAACAACATTTAACACTGGTATAACAGATATGTCTCAATACTTATAAACAATAATATAATTGTTGACACATAACTTACTAGAAGAATCAACAGGTGAATGAGATGAAGGCAATGTTTTTTCCAATTCAGCATTTGCAATCACTTGCTGTGCCATTGTTCGCAGGGACAAATCATCGCTCTGGGGAGAAAAATGAATACCAATTAAACATTTAACCAAAACAAAAAGCAAACTAGCAAGATATGTGCCTAACTCAATTGCATGTGACTTGGGACATACTGTGAGAAAATGTGTTAAAATAAATTGGCAATCCATAATCTATAACTCCAAAAGGTATCAGGAGAGTAGGAAACAATAAAACACACAGTGAAAGGAATAAAAGATAGAAAAAGTAAGAAGTACTTGCTAGGACAGGTGGAATATAGTGATTAGTCTAAGGTAGGATGATGAGGTTGCCAGCCCCATTCACAACCCACGACTAGTGGATTATGTGGGGTTATAAGATGCTTTGGACTGGAAACCTACCATTTCAAATAAAGTGCTACAACAAACACTACTGTTTGAACACAAATGCATTTGCACAGATTGCCTACAAGGAATTCAACTACAGAGATGGCCCAATGCTTCTACTGGTGCAAAAATGACATGATGCATCAATATGAAGCTATCACAACCATCAGCTTCAGAAACATGTCACTATGTTCTCAATCCCA
The DNA here is from genome assembly GCA_036924085.1 of Ariolimax columbianus. Classification (NCBI taxonomy): domain Eukaryota; kingdom Metazoa; phylum Mollusca; class Gastropoda; order Stylommatophora; family Arionidae; genus Ariolimax; species Ariolimax columbianus. The sequence continues at coordinate 47,261,536 of JAVGWX010000002.1, read as the reverse complement.
CAAACATCTTACATACCCTACATTTGATAAATATTTACAGAGTTATATTTCTCTTACAGAGATTCTTCCTTTTCCTTTGGTGTTCATCCTGAAAAGGAAGTTGTGTCGTAATTGACAGCGAGATTACTATATCTGCGCCTTCAGCCAAACACATCGCATTTCAGTTGGCTTTTTAGGTACCAAATTTGTCTGCTGTGATTCCTATTCTTTTAACCACACTACACTAGTGTAACCTGTTTATGGTTAGCTGGCTGCTGTCAGCTCATTCCCTGTGCTGCATCTTCAGCCCTTCACAGAAATTCTAACTAAATAAAGGAACAAAGTTATTTTCCACGTTACATTGAAGTCTTTTTATGTACACGCTTATATTTCTAAATACAATTTTTGTAGAACAACAATCCCTTAATTAATCATCTGTTGCTACAGTCACCTTTTGATTACAATTTTAACACACGCTGCAAGTCAAAATCATTTTTAAATTATGTGATATCCTCATCTCCGCATTAACCTCTACTGCACTTTCATCGCTTTTATCCGGCTGACAAAAATGTCTGCATAACGGTCAAAGTCATGTCAAAACGAGTCAAATATACACTGTTTTTATCATATTTAGACAACAGGGCCACCAAAGAAATTGACTGGAATCAAGGCTATTTGTTTGTCAAAAATACCACTTCCTTCACAGGTTTGAACTGAAAAAAGTCTTATGTGTTAAATTAAAAATAATTTTGAAACACTTTACTATTTTCTTCACTCAGATTGGAGTCAGCCCATTATTGAGAATGGGGAAGTTAAGTAGTTGCAAAAAATCTTTGTGAGGTTGATTTGTTTAGTTTGTCATATCAATGTGACAGCAGCATAGTCACTGATTTATCTTGTATGAACAACTGGATTATTGTTAAAGAAATAGCGGAACATACATTTGAATTTCAAATAGACGTCACTTCTTTCTTGCCAGTTTTCAACCGGAAAAAGTAGTTTGTGGTTTGCATGGTTTGCAATAGTGAATTTTGGAACGATATATTCTCCTTTTCACTCGGATATGAAAATTATCCCATTATTGAAGGTGATGATGTTAAGTTGTTGCAATGCATTTTTCTGAGGTAGATCTGAAAGCTATCAGTTCTCTATTTAAAAAATTTACTGCAGACCCGTACACCCAGAATAAGTGAGTCTAAATGTTTGTGCTGTTTTTCAAAATGTTACCTTCATCTTCTTGTATCTCAGAAATAACACACAACAAAAACAATAACACCAACAAGTTTATTAATTTATGTCTCAACACACACAAGAAATCATTTCTATAGACCAACAAATAAATTTGAATCTAAAAATAGACAATGCCGTCATTGCCGAAAATCTCGATTCCCCCCGAAATTTGTAAATCTAAATGTTTTTGAGGTTTTTCATTTTCACCTTCATCTTCTTGTATCCCAGAAACTAACACAACACACACACAACAAAAACAACAACACCAACAAGTTCTTTATTCATTGATGTCTCTACAGACAAATAAATCATATATATAGATAATCAAATACAATTTCAATCGGCCAATCCTTTTAACACCTAGGCACTAATCAATGCCATGGAATATTAAAAAATGACTTGTGTAATGACTCTCCCCCAACAAAGAAACACTACTGTCTGAAATAAGAATTCAGCGCAAATGCGATGTACTAATGGTCCAAGAAACCCATCACACAATCGCTGACAGAAGACCAAAAATAGACAGAATGACGCTTGTTGCGGAGATCCCACATAGGCAATTTGGGAGCGTTATTTTTATCACACTAAACCTAGATATAGGCTCAAACCTCAAGTGGAAACACAGAGATCCTCACGAGCCAAACCCAATCATGTACAGTGACATCAATATATAAGCCACAGAATGACAACTTTGTTTTCAAAGAACCTGACAACTTCAGATCACAAACCAACAAAATAGTCATGGGAGACTTCAACTGTCACAGCACTGCATGGGGCTACAAGAAATTACATGCTATAATCCGTCTTTTAATTCATAAACAAGGTCCGAAGCAATTTTATACCAAACTGCATGTCAGATCCAAATGATTTTTTGCATGTAGCCTTAGAATATCCATGACGTTGAGTAAATATTTTTTTCTCTAAGACGTTTGATGTATTTTGAAAAATGTATTCATTAGGCTATATTAAAAGCAACCTCACTGAATTGGACATAATTTTTACATGTTTAAGGTACACTGTTGTGGTGTTTTAAAAATATATGTTTTGACCTTCAAATAGGCTAAGTAAATACAAATTCCTGATTATCTCATGCACAAATTAAGACACTTTGTTGAGTGCGAAAAACAGCCAAGGTCATTCATGCAAAACTGTATTTCAGACATAGGCGTTTCACGGTATTATAGTTTGTGGGCAATTATTGTGACATATAGTTGATTTTTCAAAAATTACATTGATATCAATTTCAAAATGAGTTTAAGTGTACATTTATAAAAATGCAGAAGGTTACCGTTTTACTATATAAGTTTTTCCGCAGGGAATCTAAGATGGGTCATTTATATTGCGATATTCATGACCCAGAGAAACGAACGCAATTGGCGCTTGGTCTGGATAGATCATCCTTTTACCGTTTGTCATAAAACTGGAGATTTTGAAACTGTTGACGAAAAATTAACATGTTACTCTCCGGAAACTAAAATTAACATTGCAATCCTACTGCAGTATTTAAATTTTCAAAAGTACTCTGGAAAATTGTAAGAGCTGCCGGCTTTACAATGAGGAAAAATGCAGATGGCGGGATTATGATATGTGAAATACCACATTTGATTGCTGCCAGAAGCAAATACCTTAAACAGATACGTGAATGGCGTAGGCAAGGCTAGGATATTGTATACTTGGACAAATCCTAGGTCAATGATATCCACACCTGTGGTAAAGAATGGCAATCAGTTGACGGTGAATAGAAAAGACAAATTCCAAGCAGCAAAGTGCAGCGCATTATACTAACGTATGTCAGAAGCAGTGAAAAAGGACTTGTCTATGACGCTGAACTTATTTTCCAATCAAAAAGTATCGATGGTAGAGACTAACACACTGAAATGAATGGACAAATTTTCAGGTACTGGATGACGAATGATCTGTTTCCAATTATGGATAGACCACAATGCCTAGTAATGGATAATGTATCCTATCACAATGCAGTATCAAAGGAAGGAGGAAGACAAAGTACCAACTGCATCAAATACAAAAGCTCAAATTAGGAGATTGCTAGCTAAGAAAAACGTGAATTTTGGCGACACATTTTTGAAGCCGAGTTGTTACAAAGGTGTATCAGATTGACAAAATCATTGAAGGTCACACTTCTCTGCGAATAACTGCATATCATGCGCATCTAAACCCTATAGAGCTTGTGTGTGTTAAAGTAAAAGGACAAGTTGCCAAACAGGACATTTAAAATGTGTGATGTTGAAGTGCTGACACCTGAGTACCTATTCAGTTCTGGAAAAAGTGTGTTGAACATGTGCTCCAAGAAGAAGAACAGTGCTGGCAATGAGATGGATTACAATTTGTCCAACCTCTTTGAATCGACAGATTAGGAATGATTAATATCATCTTTTGTGGACATACTGATTAGCAGACTTGGATGAATTAGCATATGTTTATCAAAACAATTAAGTGCACATACAATGACAACAAATACTATTCAAAATTCAAATGCTTTAAGCAACTTAAAATTAGATGCGCATTTGATACAAAATTAGGGTTTAATGCTGACCAAAGGGCTGTACTAACTTTTGCATATTGGTGCCATTTTTGTACATAAAGGGCAACACAAACAATCAATTGATCTCTCAAGACATTAAGGAGACATGCCTATAGACAAAATACAACAAGAAATTTAAGCTGCGTAATGTAAGATCTTAAAATTGTATGCCATTTCTTTGAAATGGTCCTAAAAGATCAAAGGAATTCGCCGATGTGCAAAATTCTTAACATCTATGGACTAAACAATATAAATGTTTTAGCGTCATGGATATTCTAAAGTTGCATGCGAAAAATCATTTGAATCTGACATACAGTTTAGTAGAAAATTCCTTCGGATCTTGTTCATGAATTAAAAGACAGACTATAATGGAGAAGAGCTGGAGAACTGAACAGAGCAGAATGGACTGCAGCTCTTGCACGACCCAAAATTGCCACCATCTTTTAATAGTTGCAGATGGGAGAAAAGGTTACAATCCTGACAACATATTTGTTGGTGACAGGATAATACACCAAGTGGCAAAATCTATAGAGGAGCCCATACCATGGACGCAACACAGGCCCATATCATGCACCGTCACAGCAGTTGTCAAGCCAGAAAGTGTACCATTCAAAAGACACTTCAACTTCCAATGAGCCAAATGATGGAGTCCACTCGCTTATGACCTAGACAAAGAGGTGCATAAATTAGAACTAACCTCTGCAAAATATGAGGCCTTTGTCAAACTCGTAAAAAAGAAAATATAGACACCATATACAAAGAGGCTGCAGAACTCAGTATATTCCAGACCTTAATGATGAATCAAAGGCGCTAAATGAGTATTACCAAGAACTATTTAAAAGTGACCCTCTCTCTGATGAAACCAACCAGAGTCAAAAACAGAGAAATGGCGCCACTTGGTGGAAGACCTTGAAACAAAATAAACGCACCTGGAAACTTATTTAAAATTTAAGTAATGATCCGACAAGTGCTCCTGCATGCAAAACACAGATCAACCACAACCAAATAGCCCACCAATTACTACTGAATGGGGAAACTATTCAAAAAGCAGAGCAAACCAATATCCAGGGAGATTGTAAACAGGAGAATGACATATTGATATGACATATATATACCTTTCTCCTAGAACTAAATGATGCAATACATCAAATGAAAAACAACAAAGCAGCTGGCCCAGATGACTTAAGTACAAAGCAAATTAAAAACTTTGGACCAAAAACTATCATATGGCTGCTGAAGTTTCTCAACACATGCACCTGTTCTATGCAAATTCCTAAAATCGAGAAAATCCCATGTGGTTCCTCTGCTAAAACCAGGAAAAACCCCATCGGAACCTAAGAACTTTCGACAGGTTTCACTACTGTGCCATCTGTATAGAGTCATTGAAAGAATTATCCTGAACCGTATCCCCCCCCCCCCCCCCCCCACCATAGACAAGAAACTCATCAAGGAGCAAGCAGGCTTCAGGCCTGGAAGATCATGCTGCGCCAGATTATTAACCTGGCAGAACTAATAGAGGGCGAGTACGAACGTAAACAGATCACAGGAGTAACTTTTATTGACTTAAGCGCAGCATGACACCATATACCACAAGAAGTTGTTTGCTAAGCTATGCTCTATGACAAATACTGGCGTCTCGTAAACCTCATTAAATGTATCCTGCAGATTAGGCGATTCTACGTCACTTTAGGCGGTAACAAAAAATCTAGGGCGAAACCAAAAAAATGGGCTGGCATATGGAAGAGTCATGGCACCTATGCTGTATAATATATACAACAACGATCAACCTATAGATACAGAAATGACAAAATTCATATATGCCGATGATACTGCAGTAGCTGCACAGGGAAAGGGCTTTGAAGAAGTCGAACAGAAACTGACAAACGCACTTGATGTCCTTGCTCTATATTACCAAATAAATCACCTCAAACCAAATCCCAGCAAACCAAAGTATGTGCCTACCATCCCAGAAATAGAGAAGCAAACAGAAAGTTGCAGATCAAATGGCAAGGACAGGATCTAGAACAGCACGGCTCCAAAAAACTTGGGAGTAAAGTTGGACCGCACGCTGTCCTATGCCGCACACTGTCAGGAGACAAAACAGAAAATATATGCGAGAAATAGTATCATACGAAAACTGACTGGCACAACATGGGGAGCAAAGCCAGATGTCCTCAAAATATCAGTACTCGCTCTGTTTTTCTGTAGCTGAGTATGCCGCACCAGTCTGGAAGAACTCTGCACATGTCAAACATAGATACAGCAATAAATGAGACAGGCCGTATAGTTACTGGATGCCTAAAACCTACACCAACTGAAAAAATATACCCCATAATGGGCATAGCGGCACCAGTGATACAAAGAACTGTCACTTCAGAGATAGAAAGAGAGAAACAGGTAAATGACCCAAGACACTATGTTCGGACATCAGGTGCAGCAGCGCCCAAGACTAAAGTCAAGACGAAGTTTCTTACAGTCAACCCAGCCCCTACAAAGTAGTCCAGGAAATCGACGCATCAAAAGTTAGTAACAGCTGACACAAATCCACTTGAACGTTACAGGAGGAACCTGCACCTGGGCATTTCCTGCCCTACGCAACACGGAAGTCACTAAATAGACTTCGAACTGGTGTATCACGATGCAGGAAAAACCTGAAAAGATGGGAATACAGGGATGATGAAACATGCGAATATGGAGTAACACAAGACCAGGACCATCTGATGATCTACCCAAACCTCCAGCAGACTTGTAGCATGGATGACCCGCTGAGTGACAGGGCAATCCACGTCGCTGAATACTGGAAGAATGAAGTGTGACGTAGTGCCTAGGACACGGAAAGTAAGTATCAAATAAAAATGATACTGGTTCTCAAAGTCAACAACCTAGAAAAACGTGACGTGCTGAAAAATAATTCAGGTACTGGGGAACTTCTGTACTTTTTTTTATTCAGGTTGGTAATGGTTAAATAATGCGACTACAGGGGAAATTGCGTAAATTTGTAATATTGGGTGGTAAAGGTAACACAAGACCAGGACCATCTGATGATCTACCCAAACCTCCAGCAGACTTGTAGCATGGATGACCCGCTGAGTGACAGGGCAATCCACGTCGCTGAATACTGGAAGAATGAAGTGTGACGTAGTGCCTAGGACACGGAAAGTAAGTATCAAATAAAAATGATACTGGTTCTCAAAGTCAACAACCTAGAAAAACGTGACGTGCTGAAAAATAATTCAGGTACTGGGGAACTTCTGTACTTTTTTTTATTCAGGTTGGTAATGGTTAAATAATGCGACTACAGGGGAAATTGCGTAAATTTGTAATATTGGGTGGTAAAGGTAACACAAGACCAGGACCATCTGATGATCTACCCAAACCTCCAGCAGACTTGTAGCATGGATGACCCGCTGAGTGACAGGGCAATCCACGTCGCTGAATACTGGAAGAATGAAGTGTGACGTAGTGCCTAGGACACGGAAAGTAAGTATCAAATAAAAATGATACTGGTTCTCAAAGTCAACAACCTAGAAAAACGTGACGTGCTGAAAAATAATTCAGGTACTGGGGAACTTCTGTACTTTTTTTTATTCAGGTTGGTAATGGTTAAATAATGCGACTACAGGGGAAATTGCGTAAATTTGTAATATTGGGTGGTAAAGGTTAACACTTCATACTAATACACAATTTTTTTTTATTGAATACTTTATGTCATAGATAGTCTTTAGATTGTAGTTTTAGCTCCATTTTCTTCTTCTTCTTCGTCATTCATTCTCAAACTCGGTACCAAGCCCTGAAAATGGTTTTTCAAGTAGAAGGATGTTGTCAGGAGAACAGAATTCGTTGTGTCACAGTTTACATCTTGGCTGCAATATTTGCACCTTTCGGTCTGGCACATCCAACTTCAGCAGGCACTTCTGAGAACCAGGTTAACCTCCCATCTACGATCCCCTCTCCAAGCCAGTCTGCCCTGTTGCAGCCAGATATTCTCAAAGCATGGAGGTGTAGAAGGGTCTTGGCAGCTCTGGTTCGCTGGCCCTGACACTAGCAGTCAGCTATAGGTCACTGACCACTGCAGGTCATTCACTGCTAAGCATCTTGATACCCTTAGCTCCATTTGTTTAATATTTAATTATTTTATTTTGAAGAAAAAACTATTTGACAAATGAGGTTGCAACACTTCTCGAGGACAGTAATACCCAAATCAGTAAAATTAGGCCGAACTGGAAAGGGTTAAATTATGATTTCAAAGTGGATGTAGCTGTAGTGCTGATACCATGCTTATATTTGTTTGAAAAATGGATATTTGGGTCTTCCTTAAAACAAGGTCTGCCATCAATCCAAAGATTAATTTTTGTAATATTCAAATACCAAAGTTCTTCATTTATCATTGAAGCTTATCACTAATTGTTTAAATTGTCATTGTAACCTGTCCTTTGTCAAATTGAAAGGGTCATATCAAACTTTAAACAGCAATAATTCTTGTGGCAGGCCCTCTGACCCTTTTCATATGGAAGGCCTCATACAATGATCATCTGGTAATACTAGCAGGTTGGTGCTTTTGTTAATACTATAATGGTGAAATTTACCATTTCATGAATTTTGAAAATTTCTACCCATTCCATGAACTTGATATATTGTGTTAATTTGGGAGTTGAATGTGTCAAGTTATTCAGTTCAGATAAACATGTCTTTTTCTGTTCCTTGATTAATATTATTGAAATGCAATACTTTGATGCCTGTGTAATAGATACAAGTTGTATAATAATGCTGCTCAAAATTACTTTAAAAGTTCATGTAATTATTGCCCAGTTAGACCTGTTTGTAGTATGGGCAGAAATTTGTTCAGTTCATGGCAAGGGCAGTTTCATGAATTGGGTATAACAGTTATCCTGAAATCTAGGTAAAATCTGGTTTTACTGACCTTAATTTTTTGTAACGTTGAACCACCTGCACTTAATGGTCCATTATTAACGGGTGGACCGTCTGCCCGACTATTGTGAACCTGAGAAGAAATGCTGACTCCTGATGATGACGATGAGTTCACAGTACTGAGTATTGGGGCAGCAGTTCCTGTCACTGTTTGTGGTGAGGGAGCAGAGGAGACACAGGGATTTCCCGAGGAAGTCAAGGAGACAGAGTTTGTATTTGTTGTACTTGACAAAGTGCCACTACTTGATAATGTCCCTACTGCAGTTTGGTCTACAGAATTCAAATGAGGTTTTGATGAATCTGTAACCAGAAGCCATAAAAAGATGCGTGTTCATTAAACATCTATACATTTACATTAAACCTGTAACATAAATGCCAAATGTGATTTGTATAAAATTTACTCGATTTAGTATATTCTCCAATTTTTCCAGTTTTGTGAGGCCCTCCATAAGACAAAGGCAAGTCTGTCATAAGTCAAAAAACTTTCTGTACTTCAATAAGTTCTATTATATTAGTTTAAGCTGTGATGCTTGCTTGCCTATGTCATTTTAATTTTGGGGCAAAAGATGCAGCACTAAATGAACTGACAGCAGCCAGCAACTTATAGCTGACTGCTTGCATCAGAGTCATTGACCCATAGCTGACAAAGACTCTATTCCATCTACAAGTGGCGGTTCTAAAAACAGACTGCAAACATGCAACCTGACTAAGACGTTGGGGATCGAAGAGGGAAGGCAAACCCGATCCAAAAATGCAGTGCTGAAATTGGATGTGTTGAGCTGAAAGGCGCAGATATCACAGCCTAGTTGTAAACTATGACAACATTGTAAACGTCCTTTTCAGGACGAACGCCAAATAAGAAGAATTTAAATGTTACATTTGATGAGAAAGAAAATGTGATAACTGTTAAATGAAGGCTTTAACAAATGGTAGAAAAATAACACTGTCAGTGGCAACTGGAAAATTCTCAAGCAATTTCAGAGAGGAGGCAGAGGCACTGAAGGCTGCAGTAAAAGCAATGCTGACAGGCGAAAGCAATGAAAGCCAGATAGTCCTATTTACAGATGCCCTGGCCGTGGTTACAGCACTAAAAAAAAGCCAGAAAAATACTGAACTTAATGATTTAAGAACAGTACTCTGTCAACTATGCCAGCAGTCCGCACCAAAAAGAGTAGTGGTACAGTGGGTTCCATCCCACTGTAACATCCAAGGCAACGAGGAGGCAGACAGACTGGCAAAAGAAGGTGCAAGACTACCACAACCAGATTCTAGTGTGACCTACGAAGAGTTCAAAAGGTTTATTAGGGCCAGATACATGGCCAAATGGGAAACAGAACATACTGGCTACACAAAAAATGATGCCTAGTACCATTTGAACAGAAGAGAGCAGGTCGTGGTCTTCAGACTCCGCACAGGCCACAACAGAGGTACCATCTATTCAATAAACTGAAGATAGGTGGCACTGACGAATGCACCTGTGGTACAGGGAAAATGACCGCTGAACATCTGCTGCAAAATTGCCCGACATACGGGGACCAGAGAAAGCACATGTGGCCATCATCAGTGCTAACACTAGACAAGCTCTATGGCAGTGTTGACAGCCTCAGGATGACTACTGCTTTCTTTGAACAAATTCAAGTTGACGTCTGACAGCGTACGAAGAAGAAGAAATGAAGGCTTGTTTTGATAAAGGGCTATCTTTCTGATTTTTCTTTCAAGTGCACAGTTATGTAAGAACATTGTATATTATGGAATACTTCAAGGCAACAAACTGTATCAGACTATTATCAAAATGTAGTCATCATCACCAGAGTGGTAAATAGCACACTTGTAATCTCCCAAGCATATCGTAAAAAGTGACTAAAGATGGTTATGCATGAGGCTAAAAGGATCAATGTGTAAAATCATTGTAATGAAGCCACCACAGCAAATGTGTGAATTCAAGTTACTTGTAAATAGGCCCACTGTAGTGGTAGCCCTATGCTTTACTTGGTAACAGAAAGGTGAAGTCCTTGCCATGGACATTGAAACAGACTGTGTTAAAACAACCTGGCCAATGAGGTAGGGATCAACTCTGTAATCCCTATTATGGTGAGTCTGTTGCTGAGAGACCTGGCGCTCTACAGCCAGGAGATAACAGGCCCACCTCCTTCAGTATACCCCAGAATATAACAAAAGCCACTACAATATGCTGCCAGAGAAAATTCGTCAAGAATAAACTTAGCACAAGCAGCTTTGACGATTAAAATGTTCAGTGTATAATACATATACAGTAGGTAACCTATGTATGCTGTTTCAATAGCCCCTACTGTAGTTCCCTTAACATGGCATCTGCTATACCTGTTCCCTTAACATGGCATCAGCTATACCTGTTCCCTTAACATGGCATCTGCTATACCTATCTTTAATGTGGCACAGTATGAAGTGTTGTAAATATGTTAATTCAATCAATAATGGGCGAATAAATCATACCATGACAAGTTATGTGATAAGAGCTATTAGAGTATTTGTTAAAATAGTTTTTGGAATCATTGAGTGCTAATTCTTCTTGCACTAAAAGCCTCACACTATACTTGACATACTTTCTATAATAATAATGACCAATGTTTATTCAACTTGTAAACTTAGCCAGACCTAAGCACTAGTGTACATACTTAAAAATAAATATATATATAGAAAAATGTGCTGTTTATAGAATTATAATGAATTGTTCCCTTTCAAGTCATTCACGTGGATATCTTACCACTATGAAAGCTGGGTTGAACAGGTAAACTCCTTTGCCACACAGAGGGAGTCGGGTGTGATAATCGAGAACCTAAAAGATATACAACAAATATTAAAGAAACGCATAACAGATACAGACACTAACTAAATCATGTTTGTAGAATAACACAGATCGGACGAAATGAGGTTGACATGTTATCTTCTTCTTCTTTGTTCATTCTCAATCTCCAGCTACCAAGTCCTGAACAGGGCTTTGCAAGTGGCAGGATATAGTCCAGAGAAAACAGATTTGCATTGTGTCGCTAGTTTACAGTTTGACTGCGATATTTGCACCTTTCGGTCCGACACATTCGTCTTCGGCAGGATTGACATGTTATAAAACTGGGAACATTATATATTTTGGAAACTTAACCCATTAGAAGACTGCAGAAAGCAGATTTCTGGGACAATAGGCACATATATTGCAGCCGAACTGTAAAATGCTCTCCAAAAACAAAACAAAAACAGAACTAACAAACAAGATATAAATATGATATTAAATAAATATACTGATCTGATGGAGGAGTCTGTGCTCCTGGATAGCTTTTCCTCCTCTATAGTTGGAGGTTATTTTCAATGTCCAATAACAGTTGGGAACTAAAATGGTGGCCTAAAGAGGGCAGCAGTGCCACCATGCAAAGACAAACTATGCCAATCACTTGTTTGTTTACACATCCAATTACAAGTCTATTCAGAGATAAAACCAGAAATTTTAAACATGGCAAACTCAAACGAATTATGAACTATGATTTTTGGAATATATGAGGCGTGTTCAAATGAAACCGGACCTAACTGCACCATGTGAACATACCTAAAATACGCATGATTGACGTCACTTCTGGTGTAAACAGCACATACCAATCGTCAAGTTTGCAAAATTTCATTATCCTCAGACCCATAGTTTCCTCAGCAGACCATTGAAAACATGGTGGAGGTGTTATGGAATCCATCCAGAGTTGATCAGCTAGCGGTGATTCGGTTTCTAACAGCTGAAAGATGACGATCAGTTGACATACATCACAGAATGTATGGAGACAAAAATGTTTCAAAGACAACAGTGAAGAACTGGACAACGATGTGTAAAGAAGGACACGAGTTAACGAAAGATCTTCCGAGACCAGGCCAGGCGCATATTGTTGCGTCAGAAGATGACATTGCCAAAATTGATGCAGCAATTCGGGTGGACCGTCACCGGAGCTTACGTTCGCCACACTTTTGCCACCATACACTGCCTGCATTCTGCGATGAACGTCAAATGGATGACATCCTTCAGCTGTTAGAAACCGAATCACCGCTCACTGATCAACTATGGACAGATTTTGTATCACACCTGCAATGTTTTCAACGGTCTGCCGAGGAAACTATGAGTCAGAGGATAATGAAATTTTGGAAACTTGGCAGTTGGTATGTGCTGTTTACATCAGAAGTGACGTAATCATGTGCATCGTACGTATGTTAACTTGGTGCAGTTAGTTCTGGTTTCATTTGAACACGCCTAGTAGAACATTAATAGTATCAACAGAAAGAGGACTAGCTCATGGAAGAAATGCAAATTGGAAATCCTAGCTCAATGAAATTCAGAAAAAATGGATAGGAGATCCATGGATCTTGATTGGGAGATTTGGTAATGATGTTCTGAATGACAGTAGAAGGCAACCCCTGACATCACAAATACAAATTTCACTTGTAAGTGCATACATGAAGCATCACAAGGAATGAGAAATCCAAATGGATTACACCATCGTGAGGAAAGATTCATTTAAGTATGTGAGAGATGTCAGAGGCTTGAGTATCAGAAATCAGAACTGACCACTACCTAGTGACAATAAAGAGAGCAAACAAAAGTGTAGCCCATCAAAACAATGTCAATAATCACATAAATCAAACACCAGTGAAAGAGAAGCAAGAATAAAGACCTACAAGCGAAGAGACCCTAAAGTTAGGAACAGATATCAGGGGCTTATATCAAGTATAGAGGAACCACCTGAAAATCTAGAAGCTCTGTAGCTAAAATTCAAGGCTGGTGAAGTAGAAATATGTGATAAAGTTAGTCGAAAATGATATAAAGCGGGCACCCTGGTGGACAAAAAGAAGTCAAAATGATAAAGGAAAAAGAAAAAAGGCAATATTTGAAAATCAAGAATACAGCAGAGAAAAGTGAGAAATACAAATAGAATGTAGCACTCAGAAAAAAAAGCCATGAACAAAGTGTTAACTGCAAAACAGAAATTATGGGAATTCTAATAGATCAGAAGGTAGGTATCAAAGAAGAGTTGGCTACTCAAAGAGCAGCAACTGACATTTATGTGCCTTAAATAAAGGATCCCTCACTAATAGAGAAATAGGAAATAAAACTCAAATGGATGACCATAAGGCCTCTGAAATGAGGTATCTAAGGAAAGTGGTCCAAATAACAAGTGGCAAGGTGCATAATCGAACAAAGTGAGAAGATCTCGAAACCTAGCCCTTACAAACTCGGGTTTAGCAATTTTAATTACAATGATTTAGCCATGTCTGTAGAATGAGGGCTACAACGGCAGGCTTGGGAAACAAAGAGCAAAAGATCCAGACTACCAGGACAACCCAAAGTCTGCTTGGATGACAATATAAGATAGTCTATAAGAGACAGAGGACTAGACTGGAACCAGGTCAAGAGGAAGACAGTGGATTTAATGGTCTGGTTTGCTTTCTGGAAAAATTCTACACCATAGGAAAGAAAAGGAGCAACAAAATAATTATTATATGTATTGAATATATACATATTAATCATTTATTTCAGTTAAAAAAGATAAAGGTGGTACCACAGCAGTTACTACCAAGGAGGATGCATTCTTGTTCTTGTCAATATGTACAGTTGCCATAGTTTGTATAGTTTTTCCAATATTTGATTCACTATCCATTGTTGTGTATGGGTCTTTCCCCATAAGACTTACAAATTATGTAAATATATTTTTCTTTTATAAATACTAGGTTTCTGTAATTTGTTAAAAATAAGAGAACTCAATCCAGTCAAAAATGTGTTTTCATATGGACTGTTCTAGCCACCAAATATTGTCACTTCTGTATCGAAAATAAGTAGCCAACATTATGTATTGGGTTTTAAATTTAAAGAAATCAATTGTTAATAGCTACATTTTTTTTGGTTATGTGTTTGTATGTATTACAGATAGAATTATAGCTACTATACAGTTCTGGCCATTGTTGGATTTAAAAAAACCACATACCTGATGAGCTGTTTTGCTGCCCACCTGCGGCTGCAGCATATGCTGTCAAAGGCGATGATGTTGTCGATGGATGATGGTTGCTATTCACAGAGTTACTGTCTGAGTTTAGTGCACCTGTACTACTGAAATATGACATACAAATTACATTTGCTTAGGACAAAAATTTACTTCAGTAAACTGCTGCATGTGAAATTAAAAACTAGCTATCACACTATGCTGTGACTGCCAGGGTAAGCAGCACTTATTCCTCAGATCTATAAATATCATACACACTCCTACACCATAGTGTATTATTCTAGCAATGGTTAAAAATTGTCATGACAGCAATTTATTTTAATTAACCACTTCCTTGAATGTCATGCCCTTTTTAAACTTCTGAAGCCATGCACATATTGTGGGGATATTTTGTTCCTAACAGCATTCAAAAAATGTTTAACTTTTTGTCATGCACAAGCAACATTTGAATGCCGTGATTTATATTGCAGCTTTGTCCAAAATCTTGAACATGTAGGACAGGACCTCTACAAGCAGTAAATTCTGTCAGTTCAAATTTTGCAGAGATAGCTTGTTCTCAAGTTGGCTATTAGAATAGCCAGAACAGCAGGACGTAAGAAGTTGGCCCTAGATACAATAAACAATGAGTCACCTACTCACCCATGTGGATCCTGGAGTCCGCTACTGGAGAGGAAATAAAGCGACCACTGTATCTCCATGTATGTTATAAAGGGTGTCTAAAGAGGGTTGTGCATAAAGCTTAGGGCTGTGCATGAAGCTACATATTGCTAAAGAAACAACCACTCCAAGAATACACAGACTGCCTGTAAGGAGCGTTCTACAGTGCTGGTCCTATCCTTCATAAGGAGTTCAACGGAAAAGAAGTCAGTAACAGTTGCAGGAACACTTAATTAAGAGATGAAGAATAAGAGTGTGACCGGGAGAAGAGCAATTGGATGATAGTTTCTGAAATTCTCTTTGTCTACATTCTAGTACAAGCGTGTTGTCCACGAGTTGTGCCAGGTAGCAGGTGCTCCTCCTGAATGAAGATAACATGTAAGACGTTGATCTATGGCTTGGTAAAGGGGTAGACCTCAAGCCCGGATGGCTTCCACAATGATGCCATTTTCACCTGGTGATTTTCCAGATGACTGACTCGACAGCATGGCGAATTTCTGAATGCAGGAAGTCTGGAAGAGGGGCTAAAGTGGATGGGAGGGCAGTTGGAGGAAGTTCTGACAACCTGAACAGGTTGCTATAGTAAGCTTTCATTATGGACTCCATGCCCAGCATTGATGTTGTGCGAGACCCATCGGAAGACGTGCGAGACCCATCGGAAGACGTTCGCAGGCAAAGTTTTCATGACCTCTAAATTTTTGACAGCAGATATAATGTAGGGTGGTGAAGGCTGCGTGGTGGTCTGGAGAACAAACCATCTTATCCTCTAACAAAGCTTGAGTGGCAAGTGAAATACGATTTGTGGTGTGAGTGGGTACTGGGAGACCGGCTGCCTTTGAAATGGATGTGATTGTTGCAATCACATTTGCATAGTCGGCATCGATATTGGTGTCGATAGAAGCTCTGAGTTGCTTGCTAGCTGCGAAGGTGGTAGCAAGTGAGGAGCGATTGAGCGTTTCTGATGGGCGTCAGTTACAAGCTGTTTACAAAATGCATCCTTGCCAGAGTCCACACCACTCTTGAAGAAACGCAACCAGTTGAACAGGCAGGTTTTCGGCATTCGTCCAGCACAATGGACTATATTTCAACCTGCCGCCGCCTTATTGAAACAGCCCGAGAGTTCCAGATGCCCTTGATATTCATTTTCGACTATAAAAAGGCTTTTGATTCGGTAGAACCACATTTTGTCTGGGGTTCACTGTTGGAACAAGGTGTAGATCCTGGTTACATCAGAATTCTCCCCAACAGTTATACGAACTGCACTTCCACATTTCGTCCCTTCCAACGTCCAATTGTGGTACCATTTCAGAAGGGGGACAGCCAGGGGGATCCTATCTCGCCAAACCTCTTCTTCGGATGTTTAGAATCAGTCATCAGCCGATGCAACTGGGACACCTATTTATTTATGGCAGACGCCTCAATCACCTTCAATTTGCAGATGACATAGTGCTCATCACAGAGTCAGCAGCAGAAGCCAACCAAATGAAGCAGCTATCCGATGGAGAAGGCAGGAAAGCGAGACTGGAGAAGAATGTCTCGAAGACCAAAGTGTTGCGCAATCGCTTCACCACTTGTGATCCAGTCTTCCTTGGCGAGGTACATTAGAGAATGTCAATGAGTCCATCTATCTTGGACACCTTCTCAATATGGAGAATAACATGGAGCCAAAACAGACAAGACGTCACTGCACGTGTTGCACATGCTCTCATCTATTAACACGGTTCTAGATGGTTGCCATGACCAGGACCTACGAGCCTCCCTATTCAATTCCACTGTACTCCCTGCGATGTGCTACGATTCTGAGACGTACTAACAAAATCACTAAAGGACAAACAGAGTGACCCAGGCCTTCCTTGAGAGACGCTTGGTGGGAATCACTCTCAGGAAACCAACGTATGCAGGGACTCCCCAATTCTGACATAAGACGATTGTCCCTGGTGAATGATGCGGTAATCCTTGCAGACAAAGCAAAACATAGATGGGCAAGTCACATGTTACGACGAAACAATTGAGCACAGCGACAGCAGTCTGGTACCTTCAAAGTAAGAAGAGACTGCAGGGAAGACCTCCAATGCGTTGGTCAGACTCCCTTGTTGGACGTTGCCAAATCCGAGATGCCTCTCTAGAGTTGTACTTACCACACATCAGACTTCTGTGGCCAAGACAAAGGCAGCTGGAGATGAAGTTGAGACCCGCAGCTATACTGAGGAATGGGCCATCACAATCAGAATAGGAGAGGTGATCCAACGAAAGTATATAGCCCCCTGTTCCACATAGGCATTCATCAGTGTGTGAGATTTTTAGTCGGTATAGATGTTCTGGTAGTCTGCAGTGACCAGTTGTTATCAGGCTAAATCTAGTAGTTTGTTGGTTTCTTTCAGGTTGGTGAATTGGGTCTGGTCTACCACTTATGTTCATGTCTTCTCTCCGTTGGTGTATATACTGATTTATAATGTTCTTGATCTCTCTGTATGGTACTCGATGATTAAATGGTGCCTTTTTACTCCTATCTATACCTAGTGTGCCAATAATGTGTGCTTGTGAAGCCAAGTTGACAACTTTATTGTTACCCTCAAACCCAGCATGACCTGGACAGTATATTCATACCAGTCCCTGGAAGTTTTATACTTCTTCAGCTGCCATTCACTCATGTCCTTAGTCAGCCCTTCTGTACCTAAGAATCAGAAGTCTGACATGATGACTGCCTCTGTTAAACTTCTGGTTTCCACATTTTGTTAATTACGTCACAAACATTTAGACTTACTCATTTTTGGGTACACCAGTTTTCTTGTAAACCCATGCAACTTAACTTCATTACAATCAATAATGGGATCACGTTCAAAATCAATGCAAACCAGAAAGAAATTGTTTAAAAATGATCTAAAGTCAAAATGGCCATTGTATTGTCATTGGGGCAGACGGAAATAGTCTCGTTTTTTATTCAGCCGCTCCTATAGCAAAACCAGTAACACAACGAATACACCGGTGAATACAGTGACAATGCCCTTGGAGAACTTCTTTGCAAAGGGTTCAATCAAAGTTATAAAAGCCTCAGCCATCTCAGAGGTTTGGTGACTGCATCATCTCTATTCTCATACTGGAGGTTGCTGCTTTTATGCACCACTCCGTTCAGCAACCTCACCTCTCACTAGCTGAGAAACCCCAACTGTGTAGCACTAATCTATTGGTATATATAATGGCATCACTATCTTAAGTGATATCATTTATCAGCAGGTTAACCTTGAGTTCTGCTTTCCCGTTGCACAACTCTTTGCATTCCCATCCTTGGGTTATCATGACTGTGTGGTTATCTCTTTAGATGAAAAACAGTAATAGAAAATTTGTTGAGAACATACTTACTTTTGTGAAAGTTGTCTACTCAAAGAAGACTGAGGTTTAGAGTTTCCTGAAGGCGCAGGAGAAGCACTCTTCTTCTGGTGAACAGAAAAAAGTCTTCAAACATTTCGCAATACTCTTATCTGCTGTTAAAGCCTAAAATGTGTATCAGACTCACAAGCACAAATTTTAAAAATACAAAATAAACAGTGTTACAACACTGTCAGCAGTTATCATCATAGATGTCTAAGGTTCTATAGACCATGCGCGTAGCGCCCTGTGAGTTTTGTCCAGCTGTTTTCTGTATTTAAACACTGTCTGGTATAATTGTAAGGCCAATCCGTGAGTGACAGTCCCTGTTATAGATCAAACAACCATGCTGAGGAGGCTGGCTTGCCAGGGTGTTCCTTGATATCTTTCTCTTTAGCCAGAAGGCCTCTACGACAGTTAGCAGCCACTATTCCCCCTTCCAAGAAACTGTCTCCAAACAGCTCAATCCTGATTGTTTTCTAGCACTCAGATGGAATGTCGTATGACTTCATGTTCCTCTTGCATGCGTCTTTGAATCCCAGTGTGGGACGACCGATTCTTCTACTCCAATGGCCAGCTGTCCATAGAGAATATCTTTTGGCAGCGTCTCATCTTCCAAATGGTAAACTGCCCCCAACCATAGAAGACGCCGCTGGCTCAACAGCAAGTACATGCTGTGAGTTTTTTCTCAAGACCACATTATGTGTCAGCAAGTAAACAGCATTTAATAACATAATTCACCCATTAATGAATACATACAACAATCACTTTTTTTAAATGGTTTTCTTTTTCTTCTGATCCCTGCAAAAAGAGTAATTCACTCATATATTCCTGTATCATCTATGGGTATTGTTTCTAGAGCTTTCTTTCACACTCAGAAGGCTAATCCACACTCAGCAGGCTTTGGCCTGTATAAATAGAGAACTGTGTAATGTCATGAGTTGAAGAGTCTTCTACCCTAGAAACCACCTGAAATATTTATCAGCAACAATGCTCACAATGATAATTCACAATAATCATCATGTGCCCTGCAATAGGCGTTGACAATCATGGACCTCCTTTCGCTTCCATCAATGTGTGTTGTTTACCAACTCTGTTGCTGATTGTCACCCGTGCCATTCCCTCGGGCTGTCCAACATCATCTCTTTCTGCCTTCCTCTGTCTCTCTTACCTGCTATCTTTCCTGCTGTAACAACATGCTCCAAACCATCTCTTCTCATAACATGCCCAAAAAAGGATGACTGCCTTGTTCTGATCTTTGCAATGAGTTGTGTTTGTGCCTCTTCAAGTACTGTATCATTAGTCTTCCTTGCAGTCAATGGAATCTGTTGCACTCTGTAAAACCACATCTCCGTTGCTTCCAAACATCTATGTGCTTGATTGATGATTGTCCATGATTTACTGACATATGTCAGTATTGGTTCCATATAATATCCAAGAACTCTCTATCGCTAACATTAATACTGCAACAAATTATCCATCAAGAAGATATAGTAACATTGACACTAGAAACAACAACAATTGCACCAGCTTACCTCTTCTGACTGAGATTTATGTCTTTTTCTATCAACTTCTTCATGTTTTTCCTGAAAGTCAAATGGAAATAAATGTAAAATATATTATCACCTGGTACAACTGGTCATTAGAATGGCAAACATAGGACTACTAAAACAATGTAAAAGGTGACTAAAGAGGGCCGTACATAAGGCTAGTAGCAACCTGATAATGTAAAACAAATTGCTGCAGAAACCACCACTGTAAAAGTGAAAGTCCAACAGATGCATGTGGACATTCTATGTTTTGCTTGCAGCAAACAGGTCACAAGAAAAAGGAATCAATCATAATAAACAATCTGATATGAACAGAGATCAAGGATAAAAGACTTAACTCATTGCACTGCCACCTACCATTCCAACAGGCAGCAAAAAATGCTGAGTTTGTGTCAGCTGTCTGGGTTTGAAAGAAAGCGGTACCGCATATATAATATAGGAATAAAATAGTGAATAACTCATTTTCCCAAGGTTCAGAAGAAGATCAACAATCAAAAAGCACAAATTTGGTTTGCTTTCCAGAGATTGACATCAAAAGTACACAACGAAGACTAGTTTATGCATATATTTCCATAAGATTTACCAGAGCCAAGGCACTGGAATAATATACGAGGGGGAGTACAAAAATAATCTTAACCTTTTCCACCTTGTAAATACCTTCACTGACTGCCATAACATACATTTCCACCCACTAAGATCAATTCATCAGACTTCTGAAACATTTGGTTCTGTTTTGTCATTTAGATTGTGAAATTAAATTTTTTTAGCAACACAACATGACATTGATCAGCCCAGGCATGCACATTTTAACGTTAAACTGTAAAGTTATTTCCGATCAGTAGATAGAGAAAGTTATATTTCAAAGTCAACACATTTAGTGCAAGAAAAATTATTTATCAGACCAATGACCCCACATCTGGATATTCAACACACTCCTGATTCCAACTTTGACTAGAATGCAAATTAAGAAAGGTATGCGTAATGGAACAGACGATATATTGTCGAAACACATAACGTGGTGAGCACAAGAATTTTTTTACCTCTACAATTTCCAACCCCTAATTAATGCCATTTAACACTCCATACTAACATATAATATTTAATATGAATACCTCATGTTATAGTTTAATGTACGTGTCTTATGATGTTTAGATCATAATTGTAGCTCAATATTAACTAATTCTATTTTGAATACAACTTTGACATGCGGAATTGTGGCTCTTGACCCAGATTGAAAAAACACAAATCTGCAAAATTATCCAGGGCAGGAAAATGTTAATTTGAAATATTATGTTAGTAAAAAAATATTAAAGTTACTTTCTTACTCCTTCTTGTATTAAATAGGAAGAAAAAAAGTGAAGAGCTTGTGTTTCTGGGGATCGGGAGAAGACCACAAGGCAAGCAGTGGCTTCTCTGCACCATCAAGGTAATGTACACCACACTCATTTCCTGCCACTAACTGCCCCACATGGGTCTGAAAGAGGAGCAAAGAATAATAATACTGTAATCTACCCGGCATGTCATTAGAGGTGACTAAGGAGAGCTGGACATGAAAGCAGCTACCTGTAGGAACTATAAGAGACACAATCTTGAAGAGATATGATGAACTACAGACACAACAAATTATCTCAGCCTTCCAAGAAAGAATGTCCTCTATCAAGGACTGAGGTGCAGAAAAAAAAACCACAAGAAATTGGTGTTACTGTATAAGCAAACAGCTAGAATTTATGGCACAGGATACAAGATTTTGGCATGTATTGATGATTACATGTTCTGTAAAGAGCTGAAAGTTTTTATTATTAAACAAAAATATTGACATTGCTAGCAATGATCCTTTCATAAAAGACCACAAGGCATTTGATCTTTTTAATCTGGAGCCCACACTCCTGATTGGTAAATTCTACAATGGAATTGTAACAAAATTGAGACAGACAAAAATGTACACTTCACAGCCAAAGCCGCTAACTAGCAACGGTCGAATATACACCGTTTTAATCATATATAGACAACCAAACTACCGTAAAAATAGACTGAAATCAGGTGTTTGTTTTATTATGAATACGTCATTTCCTTCTATACAGGTTTGAGCCGCTATAAGTCTTTCATGTTGGATCAAAAATGAATTTGAAACACTATTAACTTCTTTACACAGATTGAGGCTAGCCCATTATTGAGAATGGTCAAGTTAAGTTGTTGCAAAATATTTTTGTGAGGTTGATCTGTTTTGTTTATGTCAATGAAATAAATACGTTTGTGGTGGAAACTAGCAGATATGCTGATCTTAGAAAAGAACAGTATCAATACATTGTGATTTCAATGGATTATACAGAGGAGCGACATTTCTTAATCAGTGAGTCTAAATGGTTGTGCTATGTTTTATAAATTTTCATCTTCTTATATCTCAGAAACTAACACACACACTACAAAAACAATAACACCAAAAATGTATTGATTTATGTCTCTACACACAACATAATCATATTTATAGACCAACTAATAAAAATGTTACAGGCTCTCAAAGTCAACAACAACAGTAAAATGTGACATGCTGAAAAACAGTATGACTGCGGGGGAATGCATCCATTTTTTTTGTGAGGTCTTGTAAAGGTTAAACTAAGAATGGGGATTTTGTTTTAACAGAACAAACTTTCAGAAAATGAACTAGCTAAAATGAAATATCTTTGGACTTACATTGGAATGATTGGCATTCACGCTAGGACTAGGAGATGGAGAACTTGAGTTAGTTGATGAAGGTGTGCTCACAACTTTGTCCATCAAGAATTCATCACCATCAGTTGGCGATGATGCCAGGGCGGGTGCATCTGCTGCTTGGTTGATTGATGGAAAAGACATGAACAGTGAATGTAAATATTGTTAGCGAATAGATTTACTTGGTCACATAATGGAAAAACTATTCCTGCTAGACAACTAAATATACACCATCAATGAGATCAGGTCAGTCAGTTGACATAACTACATACAAACAGACTACACACACCTCTAAATTATGGGGGGAGGAATATAACCAAAAATCACTAACAAAAGAACCTGAGGCACTGGAAAAAGTAATGTCATTAAAGGAGGAAATGAGAAAATAATTGGAATCCAGAAGCACATGAAGACAGATAAACAAAAAGCAATAATCAGCAGGCGATTCAGATCAGATTTCAGAGACATCATTTCTCTACAACTGTTTGTTCATATCTTTTTAGTTGACCTGTACTTTTACAGGAGCAAATGCCCCTATGCAGATCCCAGCTCTGGTATGAGCTGGATGTAGCTGTGAGAAGGATTTCCTGCTTAGTGGGCTAGGATCGAGCAGCTTAATACTCCACTGCATTGGGACAATCATTTACGGAGTGAGTTCATCTTAATAGACTCAAACACTAGAGCAAAGTAGACCTGCAGCCTGTTAGGCCCCATCTATGCCGCTCTAAACAAACCACTTAATCATAGCCGGTGTTATGCCATGTCACACAGTCGCCTCTTACGACATGCTCTCTGTGAGGCAGTGGTGCTATTCTTGTCCTTATCATATACAAAGACCCCGGCAGACCACTCGGTAATTTGTTTATATTTCTACACAAAAACTAAATAACAGTCAAATAAAACTGCAGACACTCTTGCCCATACTGTGATATAAGTATGACCAGGACGTCGCCCCAGGGACAATACTTTGACCAAGGCCACAATCTCTCTTCCATATAGCGTTCCCTGGAAACAGGCTGTTTTCAAGGCAGCCTGGCTGACGAGATGTGGATCGGTGTGATTCCCCATAGTAGTGAGCGCCACACAAATAAAGACAAGCATAGCACAACCGCCTGGAGGGCCGCTGTCCACCTTCATTTGCACGCTTGGGATGTGAGGAAAATTACTACAACCCACCACTTAACGTCCTTTTCAGGGCGCACAAAAGAGTTGGCATTAAACAACAACAAACAACTCCAAATGGAGCATAAGGCCACCATTACAGGTTGTCCCTTTTACAAGAAGACTTTCCAAGCATTTCTAGTGGCGGCTTCAATAACAACGGCTTTATATGATGAGGTTGTTAGCCCCAAACACAACCCTCTTTGGTTGCCTTTTATGACATGCTTGGAAGGTTACAGTGGGTCTATTCTATTCAGCCCAGGTACAACGCGGATAAAGATAAAATCTTTCAGAACACAAAATATGCCACATTACTATTGGAAGGGTTAGACATGTACTTACCGCCAATTTCTTCCAGATCTAAATCGTCATACAAATACGCATTTTCTTGAAAATTGGGATCCTGATTTGATTCCACATAATACTCAATATCGTCTCGAAGTTCCCTGATCTGAAAGAATAAACAGTTATAGGGAAGAACATTGAAAGATTTTCTGCATTTCATTACAACTTTTAACTGTGAAAGACTGCAGTAAAAATTAATGCTGATAAAATGACACAAAAATGTTCAGATGCCGTTCACATTAACTCTTAACTCCAGAGAGGCGATGGGTTCGTTTTGTTTTTTTAAATGGATCCCGCTGGAGGAACGATCACATCGTCACTAAATAAAAATGTATTTGGTTTCGTTTCTGTTCGGTTATTCGTATTTTAACATAGCCAAAAATATGAACTAGAATCATTTAATTTATTTCTTACTGCTAGAAAGTTTATTTGTAAAAGGGACAACCTGTAATGGTGGTCGTATGCTCCATTGTTGTTTGTTGTTGTTTAACCCTACCAGACCGCTGTACCCTTTTTCCTGTAATTTCCATAACTGCCGCTATTCCGCTGAACCTAATTTGCGGTATTTTGGTTAGTACGTGAAAAATATGCATCAGAATCTAAAAATAACCAACCAATCATGGTTAGTCATTGCAAATGTCTGCCCCTCATGTTTGATTTGATTTTGTGTGGTTTAACGTGAAAAAATTCGGAAAATTCACAATGAAACAAGCGGCTGATGAACCAAGCACTTCAACAGGAAAGCAAAGTAAGTCTAGGCTTATGACAGTCCAACAGGTGATCGATAATTTGGTTGATTCAGACTCTGAGGAGTCAGAATTTAATCAAGAATACTTTTCCAGTTCAAGTAACACAGACAGTGAGAGCTCGAGTGATGAGGAGAATCTTGAACCTTGTAGATCTAGAGCCAGATCGATAGTAAGAGAAGGGGGGTGTGTCCCTCAAACAGCTGATGGGGGATATCTAGGTGGTGATGAAGGTTGGACAAGGAATTTTGTATCACCGAATATAGATCTGAATTTCAATGAGGATGGAAAAGGCCCAGTGAACATTTTTGGATCTATCACAGAGGAGAGTGAACCGATTGACTTTTCATCCTTGTTTTTGGATGATACTTTCTGGCAAAATTTGACAGAGAAAACCAACCTCCGGGCACACCAATTGCATATAGCAAAGCCCAACTCCTACAATGCCAAAAATTTCAAGGATGCCACAGTGGAAAAAATTAAGGCTTTTTTTGGACTGAGGATCTATATGGAATACTTTTGTATAAAGCCCAGCTTTCTGGATTATTGGACAAATGAGGGCTCTTTGTTGGGTTTACTCCCAGATTTCGAAATGTTATGACTCGAGACAGATTCTTGGCCATTTGCTGGGTGGATTGGCACACAAAGGTGGAATATTGGCGCTAGATCTATTTTCTACAATGTCTCCAAGTTACATCTTATTCTAACCACTTGTTTGCATGTAACTAACATTTTTCTATGTTATGTTGGATTTTTCTCTTTTATGCTCAGGAGCAAAGGTATGGGGGACAGTTAGGTTCAGGGCCTCAGGTCTGGTAGGGTTAATGCCCACAATGACTCTTTTGTGTGCCCTGAAAAGGACGTTAAGTGGCGGTTTGTAGTAAATTTCCTCACATCCCAAGCGTGCTAATGAAGGTGGACCGCGGTCCACCAGGCGGTTGTGCTATGCTTGGCTTCATTTGCGTGGCGCTCTCTGTCTTTGCCTCATACATATATAATGCTACAATATTGTGTACTACTAGCAATGTTTTCTTATGCAATCATTTCATTATAATTTGATATTTTATAATAGGTTCTATTTTTTTTTTAAACTTAAAAGTTAAAGAGGTGTGAAGTTGTTGACATCTAGTGGTTTAAAATCCAAAGATAATTCTGTCCAGACGAGAAAAATAATTCAGGAGTTAAAGTGTTAAGAAAAATAACAAGCATGTATTGATATCTTCATCAATAAAGTTATTTATCTGTGACCAGACAAACAATAACTGCACAGAAGAAACTAGTTATCTAAGTTAAATGACCTGCATAACAAATAAATTCAAAAAATGAAATACAGCGCTATTAATGGCCCTTATGTAGAACTGCCTGGCAATCATGTTTATTTGTTTTGTACAACCCCTAAAGTTGACCAGAGCATCCAAATAACAAAGATACAGAGTTCTATCTCGGCACAACGCATTTCATTCTCTGGACTTCATCCTGCTACTTGCAAAGCCCTAATTAGGGCTTGGTAGCAGGAGATTGAGAACAAATGCAGAAAAGAAGAGTTCAATCCCTGATATCAGAGTGAAGTGCTGGCATGCTGTTAGGGGAGGAGAGGCAATGAGAAAGGGAAGCAAAACAAAACATTTACATTAAAAAACTTGTTATAGTCTAATTTATCGATTCCTCTGATCATCTTATAAACCTGTATTAAATCACCACGAATTCTTCTCTCTTCGAGACACTGTAGGCCGGTTTTTCTGAGTCGTTCCTCATAACTGTAATTCTGGAATCCCACTATCATCTTTGTCGCTCTTTTTTGTATTCTTTCTAGCATGTTTATGTCCCCTCTATGATAAGGACTCCACACCTGTACACAGTACTCCAATCTAGGTCTAACTAAAGCTTTATACAGTTTGACGGTCACTTCCTTGCTCCTATGTTTAATATTTCTTTTTATCATACCTAACATTGCATTTGCCTTTTTAACTGCTACCTTAACTTGCTCACTCATCTTTCCTGTATGATCTATTATAACCCCTAGTCCCTTTCCTTATCTATCTTTCTAATATTGTTTTCTTCCATTCTGTAATTTTGTTCCATATTGGATCTACCCATGTGGATGACTGTACATTTATCTACTTTAAACTCCATTTGCCAGCTTACAGACCATTCTCGAATTTTATCTAAATCCGACATCAATATATCCACTTCCGCTTTAGATGAGACACTACTGCATAGTTTTGTGTCATCAGCAAATTTTGTAATAATGGATCTCATTTCAATGTCCAAATCATTTATATATATCAAGAACAAAATTGGTCCCAAAACCGAGCCCTGTGGCACACCACTTTTCACTTCACACCACTCAGAGTACTCCTTATTTATGCCCACCCTCTGCCTTCTTCTCGTTAACCAATTTTCAATCCATTTGGCAACTTCCCCACCTATTCCACTGACAGTGAATTGACAAATGTTTACAATGTGCAGAACAAATGTTCAGAGATCTTGTGTAGCTGCGGGTCCTAACTTCATCTCCGGCAAACCCTGTCATGGGCTTCGAAAGTCCAGTGCATGGTAAGCTCTCCTCCAAAGGCGTCTCGGATATTGTGTACCATCTGACAAACGCATTGGAGGTTTCTTTTTACCTCGGAGGTACCAGATTGCTGTTGCCATACTCCAACTACCATCGTTTCGTCGCAACATATGACCATCTATGTTTTGCCTTGTCTGCACAGAGCACCACATCATCCACCAAGGACAATCATCAAATGTCAGAATTGTGAAGATTTTGCATACGTTTGATTCCGAACAATTGTCTCTCAAGAGAGTCCCGGATTAATCTCAATTTCTCCTCTAGTGAAATGGTTGGTGTTCATATCTCAGCAGCGAAGCACATCGCAGGAAGTACAGTTCAGAGATAATTATCTAGTATTAATTTTGTGGATGATTTGACAAATGATTTTTGGAGATGCAAAGTGAAGCTTAATACAAGACTAATCTAATAGCACAGAGTTCCTAGAGTGGATCCCATGGTACCTTAATGGGCAGGAAAGAATAGGGCATATGTGCCCACAAGCAGTCGTAAAAGGCGACTAAAGAGAGTTGTGCATGGGGGTCCGGTTGGAATGAACGAGAGACTAAAAGAAATGGCACCCATGTTTATAAAATGCTTGGGATTGCAATAATCTATTATAACAGGTTCACAAAGAAAACCATATCAACAATCTTTGATCTTGTCAAGTGAGAAGTATGCACTGCAGATAGCACCATAAAAGCTTTCAAAAGTGAACTGCAATGTAAAAATCATGTGCCCAATGGCACTATAAATGCTTGTGTAGTGGTTGGTATTTGCAATGGTTAATACCAAGAATGTCAGTGAGTTGCTGTTTGCCATGGCTGATTTTGGCTTCATCTTCTTCTTCTTCTTCTGCGTACACAGTCAGACAGTAACCATTATTTTCTCGAAAAAAGCGGCGGTCATCCTGAGACTCTCGCCACTACCATAGAGCTTGTCTTGCAGTTCCACTGGCAATGGCCACATCTGCTCTCTCTGATCCTCGTATGTCGGGCAGTTCTGCAGCAGATGTTCAGTGGTCATTTTACCAGTACCGCACGGGCATTCGTCGGTACACCCTATCTTCAATTTGTTGAATAGGTGGTACCTCAGTCTATTGTGGCCAGTGCGAAGTCTGAAGACAACGACCTGCTCTCTTCGGTTCAACTGGTAATAGGCATCGTTTTTGGTGTAACCGGTATGTTCGGTTTCCCATTTAGTCATGTACCTGGCTTTGATAAGCCGTTTTGACTCTTCGTACGTTATACTGGTATCTGTTTGTGGTAGCCTTGCACCTTCTTTTGCCAGTCTGTCTGCCTCCTCGTTGCCTTGGATGTTGCAGTGTGACGGAACCCACTGTACCACTACCCTTTTTGGTGCGGACAGCTGGCACAGTTTGCAGAGTGCTGCTCTTAAGTCATTAAGCTCAGTGTTTTTCTGGCTTTTTAGCGCTGTGACTACGGCGAGAGCATCTGTCAGCAAGACTATGTGGCTCTCGTTTTCACTGTGTGTTGCCATTTCTTCCACTGCCGCCCTCAGTGCCTCTGCCTCCGCTCTGAAATTGCTTGTGTACTTACCAGTAGCGAGTGACAGTGTTATTTTTCTGCCATTTGGTAGGTTCAGGTGGCTTCATCTGACATTTAACACATTACCCAGATATTGAACCATTTTTTTCTCATGTTTGACTAAATAAACAGTTTATTTTACATATTTCTGGTTTATATCTGCAATTACCATTTGTTTTAATAAATAACATTATACGGACTAGTAATACAACAATGGGATCCGCATAGTGCAGTGGTTAGTGATCTGGCTTCGCATCTGAGTGGTCCTAGGTTCATTCCCCAGTTGAGGCGGAAATGGTTTTTCAGACTGCAATGGATCCCGGGTTGACCCAGCCTTAAATGGGTGCAGGTTCAGTCCAGGAAGAAAAGGTGGCCAGCGTGATTCTGACCATATCAGCCACTAAGTGTCGTGGGTTACAAAATAATATGGGCCTAAAATCATATTTCCTATTCGCAGCGTGGCGGGATCTTTACTTTACTTTAACACAACAATAGAAAATGAATTATTTTCTTTAGCCATAAAGTTTACAGATCTGTAGTTATTTTTGAAGGTGTATCCAGATGAAAATACCTTATTGAATTGCTTGTTACTATACTATCCATTAATGATACACAAGATATGTGGATCTTGAGACCCAATATTTAGGAGGACAGAATAGGGTCACTTGCATCTTACTGTACATGGCACTGACAACCTCATCATGTAAAACAACGTGCTTCAAAAACCATACCTGCAAGAGCACATAAATGCTTTGATGTAGGCTTCCTACAAGTAGTAGTTGTCTCATGTTCGTATTGGAGTGAACATGGAAGAAGGTCCATTCCCTTAACTTTATCCAACTATAGTTTCTACAGGATAGAGTAGATGCCCCCCCCCCCCCCCCCCCCCCAGTCAACTGCCTGACAGTTTACAGTGTTAATATTCTTTGCTCTGTTTCAGGGCCCGGTAATCCAGGCAAAGGATCAAACAAACAATATTACAGCAATATATACTAACATGTCATACAAATAATATCTCAAAAGGAAACAAAGTTCTAAAATGATATTACATAAACATTATTTAAATGACACACAGTTAAAAATAAGTCAGCCAAAACAAATGTTACCTGAATTACCTTTTCAACAGTCAATTTGTCATTATCAACTTGTCTCATAATTTTCTCTAATGTCTCTATATGAAACTTATGTTTCTCTTGTTGCTGTTTTAATTCCTCACATTTTGCATCCTTGGAAAGAAAAACAAGACAAAATGACAATGAAGCACTACAAGTTGAGCATTAAATATCTGAAATGCTTGGGGATGGATGCATCTCAGATTTTGTTCAATTTTTGGAGCATTAGTATTTGGTATTCCCCATGTAGATAAAAACAGCAACACTGTACAGCTTCTATGTATGTCTTAAAGGTGACTATGAAGGATTTTGCATGGGGCCAGCAACATCATGTAAAACAAAGTGCCATAGAAGTCACCATCAAAAGAGCACACACATGTTTTGGCTCAGGTTCCTTTTTGTCCCTTTTTCACACCAGTTGGACTACAGGGCCACAACTACAGTCGGGCATCTTGCAGGAAGCATGCACCAAAGTACTTTGTGTACATCTGCAGTGGTGGTTTTTGTAGCAATTTGATCTACATGATGAGTTTACTAGCTACATGCACAATTCTCTTAAGTCCTCTTTTATGACATGTATGGAGATGCAGTGGTCTTACTCTTTCCTGTGATAAAAAGGACAAGAATTGGAAAAATGAATGAATAATGTTGTGTAAGGTAAGGTGACTAAAGAGGGCTGTGCATGAGGTAAGCAACCTCATCATATAAATCAAATTACTACGAAAACCACTGAGGAAGAGTGCACATAGGTGCTTTGAAACAGTTTCTTGAAAGTGGACCAGGTGCAGTGCTCATCCTATGCTTCATAGAATAGAAATAAGACAAGGGAGCCGCGGTAGCACAGTGGTTAGTGCACTGGTTTTCCAACCGAGTAATTGAGGTTCAGTCCCCAACTGGTGCTCGTTTTCTTTCTGATCACAAAATGGCTCCAGGGGGGTCACCACAGCCCCAAAAATTGGTTACCAGAGTAATCTGGGAAAGTTAAAGGCGGTCGGCTTGGTGTTGACCATATCACCTCTAGTGACCCGTTGGTCACAACAAATATAGACCTAACACCCTATGCCCCTTGGTAGATAAACGGGAGCTTTACTTAACATATATAATGATAACATGAAGATGTCAGCATTGACAAATGCATTTTTTCATTATGCAGAAACTTACTTTTAGGTCTTTTTTTGTAATAACTACTATATATTTCTTCCAGCATATAATTTGAACAGTTTCTTCAGATTGTATATGGTGGTTGCTCCTAAACATGACCCTCCACTGTCCAGTTTCTACAGTTTATTTTTTGTTCCCTAATTGTTTTTTAATTGCTTCCCCCTTTTGTTATCGCATTACCAATATTGGTAACTGTACGACTTTTGATTTTCAACTTGTCAATATTAGATAAGTTTAGAATTTTCAGAGAAGGAATACTCAACCTGTATGCTACGATCAACAGGACATTACCACCTCCATGCATTCTGCCGAAGACGGATGTGTCGGACCGAAAGGTGCAAATATCGCAGTCAAACCGTGATCTAACAACACAGTGTATGCCATTCTCCAGACTACATCCTGCTACTTGCAAAGCCCAGTTCAGTGCTTAGTAGTCAGAGATTGAGAACAAACGCAGAAGAAGAAGACCTCCATGCATATAGTAAAAGGTAACTAAACAGAGTGCAGCATGAGACTAGCAACCTCTTCATGTAAAACAAATTACTACAAAAACCACCACTTCAAAAGCAAGCACAGTGCTATGCTTCATAAAGAAGGTGAACCACAATGGTGACTGTACACCAGCTGGAGTGAAAAAAACAAACAAGAGGATGTGGAGCATTTCATATCAAATAATCTTTCATACTTGGAATACTGGTATTCAAAAAAGCGTGTTGTTAATGTCTGTTGCCAGGTAGTAGAAGACTATCCATAGGTATTTTAAACTACTTATGGCTTACTAGGCCTGAGGGAAGGGGCAAACAATTTGAGTAGATTTTTACTACAATTTTTGAATTATTTGTCCAGGGAGCGAACGTTAAGTCTACTCTTTTCGATTGCTGCCAAGGGATTTTTAACGTATTTAATACTGAATACATGAGTCTGATCTCACTACCATAAGATCAAATGAATTTTTACCAGAATGTCCACGTGAAAAAAAATACGGTCTCCGCCATGATTCGAACCCGCAACCTCTGACACCCGAGGCGGACACATTACCTCAAGACCACTGAGAAACATTTACAAGAAAATCAAACTCAATTCTACTTTGATTAGTTTCACTATCAGAGTGTAAATCAGGCATGTATTTAATATCAACATCTAATTTAGATGTATCATTACCGCCATGATATAGTTCCTCTCAGGTCTTGTAGCAAAGATTTCAACATATCAATAACCTAAATTTTTATATTTCATCAAAAATTGTATTGTCAATTCATATTCGCAAGCTTGCAATGACCCAGAAGCTGGGCATGGGTTGGAAATCGCATATGAATCTATTTTAATCAAAAACTAAATGAGATACGAACTTGAAAACCTTTTATTATTGCACTTACATAATCCCTTATTTCTCAACATAATTTACACCAACATGTAGCAAAGAAGTCTTTGATCCGCTGCTTCAGCCACATTTCTACTTCTCGCTCAACCTTTTTGTCATTCACGAAACGTCTCCTGACAAGGTAGAAATCACTAACGGCAAAATCTGGATGGTGAGGTGGATGTTGAAGAAGTCTAGTCCTCAATTTTCACCTAGGTTAATCGAACCATGTGGTCTGGAATTGTCATTATGTAGAGCGCAACTCTAGTCAGTAGGTCTGAAGCACCGTATCTCAACAGGACTTCAGTGTGATACAGCATTCTCATTGTCACCTTTCTTCTAGAAATTGATTAATGGCAGTCCATGAGAATTCCAAAACACTGTAAGCATAATCTTTCCGGCTGATGGCGCAACATCGAATTTCTTGGCAGAAGGTGAAGAAGAATGTTCTCATTGCATTGAAGCACTCTTTGATTTAGGTTGGTAGTGATGCACCCATGATTCGCCCCCAGTAACAATTCTGTTTTTTTTATGAGTTCGCCTTATTTCTCTATTTTCCAAGGCGGTGTGCACTGCACTGTGGTTTTTATTTTTCGCCTGTCGGCCCAGTGCATCTGACTTCAGCGTGCATTTTATGTAAGGGTCTGCTTCCTACTGCATTTTCTAAGGGTTTGCTTCCACAGGGGTAACGGCCGGTGCTGTGATGGGGATCAAACCCAGCACCTTCGGCTTGTGAGCCGTGTCACACCAATAGCCCACGCCATCCCCCTCCACAATTCTGTTAAGTATGTCTTCTCCTTCATCTGCATACTGACACAGATATTGGCCTATTCGTTTCATTTTGTATTCATCGATCTGTTGTCTGGGTGCTCACTCTGAGCACACTTTCCAGAAATTCAATCGATCATGCATTATCATGTGGGCCAAACTATGTGAACACCCTATTGCAGTTGCTATACAGTGTACTGTTACTCGCCCGTCCACTCGAAAAATCTCCCCTACTCGCTGCACAGATGCTTCTGTTGCAAACTGAACAGGATTACAAGGTCTGGCTTCATCAACAATTTTTGAGTGTCTTTAAGAAAATTGATTGAACAATTACACACTGCTTTACATGACAAACACTTCTCACAATAAACAGGCAGCATTTCCTTATGAATATTTTTTGCAGAAAGTTTCTGGGCAAACAAAACCACAAAAAAACAGTACACCCTACTTAATAGATGAGGTCATGAAAGTTAGAATTAAAAATAAAATATTTTCACACAATTACAAACGGATAAATAAAATGTTTCATTTTTATGAAAGGAAAAATTGGGAGTGTCAGAGACTTCACACAGATCTGAGATGTGCACTTACTTTTCCCTTTTTTTTGTTTGCCATAGCCCTTGATTCAAGTTCACTCTCAAACTGATCGAGCTGCAACTGGAGGCTATCAATGATATTCTGATGGAGAAAAAATTAACACACAATTGTCTTAATAATACAAGTACTTTATTTTATTTCTGTTAGTAGCATTATAACATACGACAGTCTCATCACTATTCTCTCTTTAACCTTTTTCAGTACAGGCTAATTTTTCCGCTTTGTGTCATTCCATCCGGGCCAAGTTCCACAATTACACATGTAAATGTTTTATTCAAAATAAATTAATTTAACAAATTGAGCTAAAATCACAATCTAAACATCATAAGGCAAATTAAACCATATATTAGTATGGAGCATTAAATGACAAAGGTGTAAATTCAAGAGGTAAAAAACGTTTGTACTCTCTACACTGTGTGTATTTGAGCTTTAATCTGTCAGTTACATTACTACATAGCTTTCTTTTGTGTCTCAGTCAACAAGTCTGAATCGGGCATATATTGAATACCCATGAGTAATCCAGATGTGTGATCGCATTGGTCTGATCAAAAAATAAATAATTTCTCTGGTCTTCAATTTAAACTTTCCTCACGCTAAATGTGTAGACTTTGAAATATAACAACTTTCTTAGTGTCTACCTAAAATAAATAACTCTACAGTTAAACGTCAACTGCACACGTGTGATCCGTCTACATTGTGTAGTACCGCCAAAAAATGAAATTCCACAAATTAAATGACAAAACATGAGCGAATATGTCAGACGTCAGCCGAATCATGCATAAATTTATGGATAGTTGGCGGGCAGTGTCTGGGATATGGAGCTGTAAAGGATTAATGCTCGTCTAGGAGTATAGGGTAGTCTCCTTGCTTTGAGCAAAAGTATTTATGTACTCTTACGCTATTGGTTTCTGCAGTGCTCGGTTCTATATGATGAAGTTGCCACTCAAAATTTCCTACTCTCCTTAGTCAATTTGACTACATCAATTGTAAGATACAGTTGTCCTATATTTCCTCTCACTTCATTGCTAATGGTAATGTTCTGTATGAGATTATCTTATCTGCAGCTATTCTGTTCTAACATTAATAATCATGCAAGTTTAGAAAACAGTTACAAATTGCAACAGAATCTTCTAACAGATAGATCAGAAAAGGATTTAAATTAATGTTTATAATCCTGTCATATTATGTTCCTTTGCATGCATTTTGTATCCCACTCCCTATTAAAATGATGTGGCTTGCACTCATTATTAATCCAATTAACTGCAGAAGAGAGTATTGTGCTCCTGGTAGATCGAAGCAAGTCAAACAGATCAATGCAGAAGAGAACAAACCAAGCAGGTCTAGGTATTGGGTTAGGGCTAACAAATTAAACTCTCAACAAAAAATGGTACTGAAACAACAAATGCTCAATCTACCAAGAATACAGGGGAGAAATAACTAACATTTGGTCAGGCAAAACAAATTTATCGTGCCCTGATTATTTTTCGTACCCACCAATCATCTGATTGGCAGTTTGAGACCCACGAGCAGAGCTCAGGATGCAGACAACAGCATCCATTGCAATCCTTTGCGCCAACAGGAACCAGAGGAGCAAGCATATATTTTGCAATTAGGTCTAGCAAAAGGTTGAATATACTGCACTTTCCACCATGAAGTTTGAATTTCCTCTTGTTCCTAAATACGTACCGATAACCACTGGGTAGTGTCCGCTTTCTCTTTTGTTTGAGGATCTAGCTTTGCAGCAGCACCTAGACCATCTTTAGAGTATGCTTTAGTCTTTGTTTCTCGTTCTACCACCTTGAAGCGCTCCATTTGCTGCAAACAGAAACAACACAATGCAACATAAACATCCTAGTTTAATATATAAACACTGGATATTCTATATAAGTAAACGTAGCCTTCATTCTGGCAAAGTCATGCTTTTTCAATCACAAACTGTCCTTTTCGTTTTTGTCAGGGCATTTCAACCAACACAAATGATTATCATCCAGGTATTAACTTGTATGCAATACTCAACAGCACTTAAGTCTTAAAAATGACCAAAATGATAGCAAACCACGGGATTGTCAAACACATTGGATATACAAATAAACTGAAACATTGAATATTGTCTTGTCTGCAAAGTGTTATACATTAAGTTCATTATATGGTTGATGTTACTCTCATTTCTTATTCCCTACTTTTCATCATTATCATTAACTTGTATCTTTTTTATTTACTTTTTTTACGTCTAGATTTCTCATGTATGTCAATTTTTATCTTTTTAATTTACATCATTTACTTTTTTTTTTTTTAATTTCTGCTATTCCCATGATTCTATTCTCATCTTTTCCATTGATGCTATTCCTGTCTTTTTCACTGATGTTTTTTCTCATCTTTCTCATTGATGCTGTTATCTTTCTCAATGAGCTATTATCTTTTTCTTTGATGCTAGTCCTGTCTTTTTCATTGATCTTATTCCTGTCTTTCACAATTAGCTATTATCTTTCTCATTGATGCTCTTCTCATCTGTGATATTACCTTTTTCATTTGCTATTCACTTCAATCATTTTCATTTATGTTGTTCACTTTTGCTATCTGCATTAATGTTTTTACCTTCTACTATCTATTTTAGTTTCATGTCTTCTATCTGTAATGGAGAAAGTCTGACTAGATAATATACTTGTCTTTGACTTATAATCCATTCACATTTTCACTCCTATATGAAGCATTGGCCACTAATGCACCTGGGTCCCTTTTAAAGGTATGCTGTTTCATGGCATTTGCAATCATTCACCTTCTTGCTCCAATGTAAAGCATAGGTTTCAACTGCAGCTGGTTCCATTACAGGAAGCCTATATCCGAGCATTTGCAGTGGCTGATTATAACGAGAATTTTGTTGTGTTTTTTTTACATGATGAGGTTGCCAGCCCCAAGCACAACCCTCTTTAGTCGTCTTTTACGACTTGTTTGGAAGGTGACAGTGGTCCTATTCTTTTCATCCTAGTTACGACTAGCACTAATATACCCAAAAAAAATTGTTCATGCCCTTTTGTACTAATCTTACCCTCACTATTTGAAATACAAAATGTACTGCATCACAAGGACATACAAATTAACATTTCCTCTGATGCTCACCGTCTCGATTAATTTGCGGTGATCTAGTAACGAAGACTTGTCTTTGATGTCGCTGTTGGTAATCCATGACTTGATCTGATCCCGAAGCCTCTATAAAGTATTTATGATACAATTGAGGTAATGCTGCCAAACCACTAGCAGTAGCTCATCCTTTCTAAGAACACATCAAAATAAGGCAAAGTCAGAAAGTATCAGCTCACTGAATTGCGAGTGACCACCCAAAACTATCAAAGTTGACAACTAAAATACTTCCTCTTTGTATTAAGTTAATTTTTCTCTGTGAACCCCATGCCTCTTTATTAAGGAAGAAAGAAAAGGACCACTGCTTCCTACAAAGTGTTATAAGGCATGTAAGGAGGGTTGTGTACAAGAGAAGCAACTTGATAATGTTGTTAAGATTAAATAGGTCTGCAGAGTTCTGCTTCTTCGCCTGTGTCCGTTCACAATCTCCCGTCACTAAGCCCTGAACAGGGCTTTGCGAGTAGCAGGATGTAGTCCGGACAACGGAATATTTTCTGTCGCTAGTCAAGATTTCACAACCAAATTGAGGAATCTGCAGGTGTCTCTGTGATGAGGGAAGTGTATAAGGGGTCAGTCATTGTTGAGGCGCCCGGCAATAACTTTCTTCTGTCCTATGCCACTGAGCGGCACATGTTGCACTGTCACGTATGGGTGAGTGCAGTTACACCAGTTAGGTTCATGTGCAGGTTCTAACTTGTTCTGTTTGAGTCTCAATTATTCTGTCCTTAGTTGAAAGATTATACTTCTAGGACTAAAATGTCAAATACAACTTGACAATGTAAAACAAATGTATACAGAAATCACCACAAAATGTACAAATAAATGCTTAAGCACATGCCTTTTGTAGTGGTGACTCCATGCTCCTATTCTAGCAAATATGAAAGGATGATTAAGCTTTTGTTATGTATAATAACTCATGTAAAATTGATTTTATGTAGAACTGATTATAAACACAAAATTACCTGCAGCTTCTTAATTTCCTTTTTCAGATCAGTCTCAAATTTTTCTTTTTGATTACTATTGGTTGCAGTCTGAACCTGGGAAAATAATAAGGGCATAGTTAAGTTATGTAGTTAACTCAGTACATATTGTACTCTGGATTCTTGAACCAACATCACCACACAGGGGACATTCCCATAAGTGCTCCGATCTCCGTCCAAGCATCCAGAAGAGTATATATTTAGAGTCCTAGTCAGGTGTTGATCTCGTGTTCTTCGGATCTTTCTAGACAGAACACACATTTACCCTTCTCCGTTAGACACTCCCAAATCTATCTTCCTCTGCACACATGCACCCTTTGTCTCTTCACCATTCTGTAGACCATCCATGACTGCCCTTAACTCAAACATGTCTCTCGTCATCACCGTGTCATTACCCCCAGCACGTCCTGCCACTGCATCAGCTCCTTTGTTGCCCCAGACGCCTGCATGTTCCGGGTAGTAGATACATGTGACATCTTGTACACCAGAGTTGTTCAGAAAAGAGGCCCACTCCTTTCTTAGCATGCACCATTCTATCTTACAGAGCATGTCCTGTGAGTCTTCTTCTTCTTCGTTCATTCTCAATCTCCCATTACCAAACCCTGAAAGGCCTGAAGTAGCAGAATGTAGTCCAGAGAACGGAGTGCATTGTGTCAAAGTTTACAGCTTGGCTGCGATATTTGCACCTTTCGGTCCAACACATCCAACTTCAACAAGCATTTTTTTAGTACTGGGTTAGCATTCCCTCTTCGATCCCTTCTCCTTAGCCAGTATGCCCTGCTGCAGCCTGTTATCCAGGATCACCGCGTGGAGGTGTAGAAGGGTCTTGGTAGCTATGGTTCACTGGCCCTGACGCTAGCAGTCAGCTATGGGTCGCTGACCACTGCAGCTCAGCATCTTGATCCCGTCCTGCGAGTCTGACAGTATCACTGTGTGTCACCGGTTGCGTCACCAACCAAGTCAGGGCCGCTGTCACTGCCTCAATCTCCATCCTCATACTCAATATGACGGAGTAGGTAGCCGACATCTCCACCACCTCCCTGCCATTTCGGCAGCAGACAAAACCGCAACAGCACCCGTTTGCATCTCCGCCGGCAAAGCCATCTGTGTACAGTATTGGGTCTTGTGGTTCTGAGTGTTGCTAGATCAGCTCTTGTGTTGAAGCCCCTGTCCCAGTAACTCGCGACACTCTCCGCTCAGCTGCATCGCCACAACCTTCAGGTTGCTCCCGCCGCCCACCTCAACCCCTTCACTATCTCTTCCCACTTCTTCCAATGCACAGACCCTCATCAGGGAGTCTTCTGCCTTTGCTATCAATGACCTTCCTCGCTTAATGCATCTGCCTTTGAGTGTATTCAAGTCTTGGTGCACATATACATATATATACACAATATTAACATATTGTACTCATTTATAAATAATGCCAGAACACTATTTTGTGCTTTCAGGTGTTGTCAAATATTTTTTTCATGTAATCGACACACTTTGCTAACATTTAACACTGCTCATGCTGAGAGACCAGGTTGATGTCATATGGTAATTGAGCTTCCATATTATAATCCATGTTATTTTATCACTTTCATTTCCAAATCAACTTTAATTTAGCAGTCTTTAATCATTTCATTAATCTTTTCAGTCATGATAACCACAAGAAAAATTACACCATTTAAAAAACAAAAAAACCTTGCGAAAATTTTTATTTCACTGACATACATTCTTATGCTTGTCACTTTATCACTCCTTATGAAGCAAAGAGTCATTAACCCAGCTGGGCCCCTTACTGTAAGCCTGTCCTAAAGCACTTTGAACCATCTTTTAGTACTGGTTTCCGTAGCATTTCATTATACATATGAGGTTGCTAGCCACACATACAACTTTTCTTTAGTCGTCTTTTACAGCATATGCTTGGACAGCTGCCACGAACATATTCTCTACTCTCCAAAATACCCCACTGATGAATGGTGTGCATTAGAAAGTGAGCAGAACAACTTTAGAAAAATCTCAAACTCATGTCTACAACAATAGCACATTAACAGAGATAAATAAAATGAAAATGACGATCAGTATTTGCGTAATCTATATTCATCTTTGCTGTTTTATTTGAAAAGTGTTCACATTTGTCATTTTCCCCATTCGGCTGCAATGTAGGTTTTTTATCTTTCCGGTGTGGTATCTTGTTTATGTTGTTACCAACAGAAAGTAAAATTAATCACTGCATTTTTACACAAGGCTAATAGGAAAAGTTACATTACAATTAGCATTTAACCCTTTAGTCCAAATTTTTCATTGCAGTAAATTAGATTAGCACCACTTACAGTCCAATTTATCTGAAACATGTTGCATGTCAACATTTTAATGACTTTTTTGTTGTTGACCATGAAACACATAAAATTACTCCCCACCCCCCCCCCCTTTTTTTAGAAATTATGACTAATGTCTTGTAAATTACGTTGGACTGTATAGGTTTAAACAAGCTGGGGAATGCCTGTATGTTCATTTTAAATATTATTTTCTAGTCATCACATATTAGCTTAAAACAAATGACTATATGAATATTTTTAAATGATAAAATGTACACAATATAAGAAACTTTTACTTTTTCCCCTACACATTTGTATGCATAGGTCATAATCTAATTCTCTCCAAATAGTAATATCCTGTGAAATTATCTCTAGTTCTCGCCACCTTCTTCATGTTTCCTTGTATCAGTCTCCCGGTCTCTTTTACATGTGTTCTTTGGCCATCCTTGTGGGAGTGTTTTACAACAGAGATTGCCAGGTTTGGGCTTTCATATTATTAAGAACTACCCAACACCATCTTCTTAGTTGACCAGTAATTCTACAGAGACAGATGCCCATATGCAGGTCCCAGCTCCGGTATGAGCTGGATATAGCAGGGAGAAGGATTTCCTGCTTAGTGAGCTAGGCTTGAGCAGCTTAATACTTTGCTGCGTTGGGTGGTTAACCGATGTGCGAGTTCATCATAATAGACTCAAAACACTAGAGCAAAGTAGACCTGCAGCCTGTTAGGCGCTATCTATGCTGGCCTAAACAAACCACCTAACCATGTCACAGTTAATCACCTCTTACGACATGCTCTCTGTGAGGCAGTGGTGCTATTTTTGCCCTTGTCATACACAAAGACTCCGGCAGACCACTCAGTAACCAACACCATCTTCTTCCTTAAATTTTCTGTTCCAGTCAACTTTGTCCTATTCTCTTCCATAAGTTTTTCTAACTAGTCGACCCATTGCAGGCCAAGAATCTTTCTCTGGGATTTATTGTTGAATCCCTGTAATCACTCAATACTGTTTCAAATATAGGAACACTAGCTTTAAATATAAATGCTGAAACAACTACATCCGCAAAATTTCAACTTAGGAAAAAAAAACTTACCTTCTTCCAAATGTCCTCGAAGGTTTCCACACCTTCGTCTACTTTTTTGAGACATCTGTCTATTTCTCCTTGAAAAAAATTGCACAATGCAAAGAACACATATAAAAACTGACTACAATAATACATATTATGCAAAAACTTCTCAGCACATCTCAAATTGAAAAAAAACTATTTAAATAGCACAAAAAACAAGATGCTAATCCACAAAGAAGTGGATATATAGAAAAATACATTAAAAGAGCCTCAATACTAAAATTTCACCGATTGATAAGACTTGTTTATATCACTGGAGCCAAAACCCATTTTTGTTTCAATTAGTCTCTTTCTTTTGTACTAAAGACCGATTCAGATTACATCTTTTGCTAACCAATAATCTTTTCCTCCTTTGAGTTTCTTCCCAATCAAATATTTCACAATGCAACCTTATATTTGTCTTAATAATGTCAATTACTGCTAAAACTATTAAGAAAGGGTATGATTTTCGAGAACTTACCCTAATACTCTGCTTTCAATTATTACACAAAATTAACAAATCTAGTTTGCTACCAAAGACAGATGTGTCGAACCAAAAAGTGTAAATATCGCAGTCAAGCTGTAAACTAGCGACACAATGCAACCTTGCTTTTTCTAAGGTCTTGTTCACAGCTTTATAGTGGGAGATTGAGAAGAAACGCAGAAGAAGAAGAACATTGTCTTAGTTTGATGTCAACTTGAAGAATTCAGTATCATTCAGTAAGTTAGTTTACACAGTATGCACTGAGCATTAAATAACAAAATCCTCATTTGTTGAGCTAGATAATCAAAGTCTGTGATGATTTATCCTGCAGCACAAACTTGAAATACTTGCATGTAATCTAACTTCACAGGTCAGTCATTTCATTTATGTCAAGGAATTCCAGAGCATAGAGGATTCTCAAAGATCTGAACTTATTAATACATCTTAACATCACCATATTCTAGTTGAAGAGTAAAAAAATCCCATAAGCTTTACATCAATATTTTAAACCAATACAGTTTATAGTTTACACAATTGTAGAATATGGTTTCCATGTTTTTACAATGTAACACTACCAGTACCAGAGATGCCCCATACATAATAATGATTGCCTGTTCAAACAATGGAATAAAATAACATTGCCATCCATATTTTTCCATATATACCAAGCTTGAAATTGTAAATTTATTTTCTAGAGCCCATACAAATTTGTGTTCTGCTATCCTATATTTGCTTCTACTTCTTAAATAGTGTAAGTGAAGCTGAAAACAGGATCCTATGTATAACTAAGATCCACAATGTCTCAGGTGCGAGTTAAGTGTTTCTGGACAATCAAGGAAGAGGATACAACATTGTTAGTGTTGCCAACAGAGTAACAAGTAGATAAGTAAATCAAGTTTTTCCCAAGGTATGTATTCAAATAGCC
Organism: Ariolimax columbianus; assembly: GCA_036924085.1. Lineage (NCBI taxonomy): Eukaryota > Metazoa > Mollusca > Gastropoda > Stylommatophora > Arionidae > Ariolimax > Ariolimax columbianus. Next base: position 47,218,287 of record JAVGWX010000002.1, on the reverse strand, counting down.
ATTTAAAAAAACTGTGCCATTCTTGATCAGCTCTCTCAATCTGCATTTTAGTTTTCAATCTGAAATACAAGTTGGTTTTGGTATCTGTATGTTATGTTGTGATAATATAACAATCATGTATGTAGAGTGTGTATGTTAGGAGGCAAGTGACACATGACAACCCTTCTGGAACACTTTAAAGTGTATATTTTTATTTTAAAAAGCGAAAGTAAAATCTTGGGTTCCAGTTTTCAGACAATGAAAACATCAAATTATCAATGTATGCAAGCGCAACGGCCATCTCAGGTACCTTGCAGCTTTCGCCTGTCAGCCATGCCTTAACACTGTACAGAAATATAGATGTTGCATGCTACAATAGAGCACAGCAACAAGGATATTAACGAACAAGTCAGAAAATTTAACAATTTTGACACTTCTTGATTATTCCATCAAAATCAAAATGGCGTTCCGAAGGTCCGAAGCACTCCTACAGGAACATTACTCGACATTTGTACTCATTTATTATGAGAAATTAGTTCTTCGTGTTTTCATTAACAACTTACTTGTAGCTTCAATGATTGCAGCCAGTCTTAATAATGATATAATACTGCTATGATATAGCTTGCATCTGTGTCAAATACTGTTTCTTGTTCAGAAATATTTTGCTAACCCACATAGAGCGCATGTATATGAATACCGGATATGGTTGTTGAATGCGGTGCCCATGTCTACATTTTCTGTTTACAAGTTTTCTGCTAGATTTTCGGAGAAGCTCCAGTTTTACTTTGTCACCTCATAGCCACGATACAAACGGCAGAGTTATTATCTGTTATAACTACACTGACGTTTTGGACAGTGGCAAATATTTTAGTAAACTCGTATGTTATTTTATACTGTGTGGCATGTACGTGTTAACTGCAGCTGATTGTGGCAACATATTTTTTCATCAACAAAGTATATACAATACAAAATACTATATCCCTAGTTTGTATACTGGTAGTGGTGCCCCTTTTTGGGGAGTATAGAATAGGAATACTGTATTAACATGTCGTAAAAGGGATCTAAAGAGGCCTCAGTATGGGGGTAATAACCTAATCAGTTAAAACGGCAATCTGCAACCTTCTAGACTGTTGCTTAGGATGATGTCAGGGAGTTAACGAGGGCCATGTTGATATATAACTAATAAATGGGTTCTACAACGTTCTTCTTGACAGAGGTCCGCGACCATGTCAGTGAGAGAACGGCTAGCCACATCCATATATAACTAAAAAATTAGGGTAGTAATAACGAAACTTAGACTAAGGTTTATTTAATTTCAGTAACAGTTATGCTGTTATAAATAGTACACTTTAGTAGTATGTTTGATGCTCTTAAAGTCTTAACGTTTTTTTTTGCACGAAAGTCTCAACATTAAATCACAAGCTGGATGAACCCATTTACAGATAGCCTCCTAGAAATAAACATCAGTGCATTTGGTTCTTAATTTGCTTTTTACGAGTATTTCAGTTTTGATAAGAGTGTTTATATACTGATTTACTGGCAAATCTATATAATTTATAAAAAATCTTGTAGTTCTACAATCAGGATTGATGTAGATCTACACAAAAGATTCATTTTTAGGACCAATGGATATGATAATTAGATTTGGGATCGTTAGCTGGATATTTTTGGCTACCTACTGAATTGAGATGTCTATGTTTAAATTTATATTCAAATAAGGAGAAGCTGCCTAATGAATTTTGTTAAAGATTTAATATTTGGTCAAATTTTTTTCAGTCAATAGAAGCTAAAGATGAAGCATCCTGGTAGCAGTTTTAGTTGTAAAGTATGACATATATCACAGATGTGTGCATTCTCACCCCAGCTGCAAATGTACAGTGAATATGTCACCACTGACAGTAGTCTTGGCATACTGTTTTACAAATCATCATAATCATTTATCCGTCTGGTTTCCCTTGGCACATAAGGGTCACAACAGATGCTATCCATCTGTTTCTATGCTGTGCTGTCCTCTTGAGTTCCGCCCATGAAGCCCTGCCTGAACTGGCTTTTTCTTTCAGTTTTGTCATAGGTTTTCTTGGTCTCCCCACTTGTCTCTTTCTCAGTGGGTTTCAATCCCTCATGTCTGGCTATACTGTCCTGCTTCTTTCTTTTAGTGTGTTCTATTCATCTCTACTTTCACTTTCTAATTTTCTGCTGTATTAGTTGCTGCCATAATATTTTCCACAAATCTGTGTTTTCAATTACCTCTGATTATCTAGCACAGAGTATGTACCGGTAATGAAGTCTGTTGATCTGCAGTCAGGATATAAAATACTTAAAGTCACATGACATGTCTTTGAGCCATATAGTAGAGTAATGGCTTGGCTTCGTTCGTTCTCAATTTCCCGCTTCACATCCCTGAAAAAATTTTAAGTAGCAGAATGTAGTCCAGATAACGGAATGAGTTGTGTCATAGTTTACAGTTTAACTGCGATATTTGCACGTTTTGGTACAACACATCTGACAAGCATTTTTTTAGTACCAGGTTAGCATTCCCTCTTTGATCTCTTCTCCTTAGCCAGTCTGCTCTAATTAAGCCTGTTATCCAGGATCACTGGAGGTGTAGAAGGGTCTTGGCAGCTCTGGTTTACTGACCCTGACACTAGCAGTCAGCTATGGATCGTTGACCACTGCAGTTCATTCGCTGCCTAGCAGAGTAATGTAAAGTTAGTTTTGTGATGTGAGTTATCTAAAAACCTGTTGTGAAATTGGTGAATTCAACAAAATTATTTCTATCTTAGAGACTGGGGGATAATTATTTATTCTTGTGTCTTCTGTGTTCTTCTTCTGATCCCCAGGAAAACTAGCTTTTTTTTTAATCCTGTATCATAAATTTGGGTATTGAATCTAGAGCAGTCTTTCAAACCCAGAAGACTACTCAGCAGGCAGACTTTTCCATGTGTAAATTACAAGGGTGTGCAAAGTGTGTGCAATGCTATAAGTAGGAGAGCTTTCTACTCTAGTGGGGCAAAACCACACTGGGTCACCTTTTATGGTGTGCTCTCCTTGTGGCTGTCGTCTTATTCTTTCCCCATTATGTACAAAAACCACTCAGTGTTCGATTTAATTATAATTGTTGCATATATATATATATATATATATATATATATATATATATATATATATATATATATACACACACACATGTACTCCCTGTGATGTGCTACGGTGCAGAGACATGGACACTAACAAAATCACTAGAGGACAAATTGAGAGTTACCCAGGCCTCCTTTGAGAGACGCTTGGTTGGAATCACTCTCCGGAACCAACATATGCATGGTCTCCACAATTCTGACATAAAACGATTGTCCCTGGTGAAGGATTCAGTAATCCATGCAGACAAGGCAAAACATAGATGGGCAGGTCACATGTTGCAACGAAACAATGGCCGATGGAGAACAGCAACAGCGGTTTGGTGCCCCCGAGGTAAGAAGAGACCGCGGGGAGACCTCCAATGCAATTAGTCAGACTTCCTTGTATGCTGCAACATCCAAGATGCCTCTAGAGAAGCACTTACCATGCACTAGACTTCCGTGGCTCAAGACAGGGTCCACTGGAGACAAAGTTGGGACCCACAGCTACGCTGAGGAACGGGTCATCAAAATAAAAATATATATATATATATATTTGTATTGTTCTTTTAAAATTCAAATTACTCTTAACCTATTTCACTATCTATTTTTTTATTTGTAATTCGTTCTTGTATAAACTTGAGCATCTTGGACTTCTTCTTTGTCATTTGTTCTCAGACTCCCGCTATCAAGCCCTAAAAAGAACTTTGCAAGTAGCAGCATGAAGTCAGGTGAACAGAATGCAATGTTGACTGTGATATTTGCACCTTTCGCTATGACACATTCGACTTAGATATGGCATTTTTTAGTACCGGGTGATCCTTCCCTCTTTGATCTCTTCTCCTTAGCCAGTTTGCCCTATTTCAGCCTGTTATCCAGTATCACCACATGGGGGTAGATAAAGGTCTTGGCAGCTCTGGATTGCTGACACTAGCAGTCAGTTTAGGGTCGCTGACTTCTACAGCTTATGCACTGCTCTGCATCTTGGTCATGTGACTCATCAGGCTGATTGTTCTATTATCTGTGTAATTCACTGCTTGAGGTTGTTCAGGCAATGTGATGAAGACTAATGTCCTCAATCCTGTATATGCCACTGGCCACCTTGCCAGCATACATGGACCTGGGCTATTCTTTCTACCTTTCTCTAGATGTAACCATTTAATCACAGTTCCTTGTCACATTTTCTTCTCCATGGAATTTTAAGTCTTCATTCCTCATCATGTTCTACCACTTTATGCCCAAAATCCTTCATAGGCTTCTGCTAACAAAGAACTGGGGTCTTTATTGTATTGGCTTGGCTTGGTCGTTCTCGATGTTTTCACTCCATAAAACAGCACCGACCTGACACTGGCAATGAATATTCAAACTTTCGTGTGTGCGAATCTTGATTTCTCTTGATCTCCATATATTGCACTCCGTGACGTGTCATTTGTACTGACCAAATAGGTGAAAGCATCCACTTGTTCCAGCAGCATTCCCTCCAGCACAATTGGTTCATTGTTAATATTGTTGATTTTAAGGTCTTCATGTTGATATTCAGTCCAAATTTAGCTGATTGTTCTTTCACCCTATCAAGATTTGCTTATAGTTTGGCAATAACTGTGTGAAAAAAAGTATATTCACACCAACTAACTGCTATCAGTGTTAGGCGTTCACCAAGACATAAGAATGAAAGATCACATATGTGAAAAATGAGGAAATTAGAAAGTGAGAACAATGTCATGTATGGAATATACAAGAATATCTTTAAACCTACCTCTAGCAATAGATTATATCAATAGACAGCATGTGTTCAAAGCAAGAGGAAAACCTAGAAAAAGATAGAATGATAGTGTAAAAGATACACTGCAGAGGCAGGTTTTTAAAATATCAATGGTTACAGCTCCACGTGATGTCTAACAGCATAAGTGAATTGATAGATGAGATGATTAGTGCCTGCTGCGGCACACTTATAACTATACTTGACCTACACTGTACACGAATGACATTTTCAAAGTGGGTGTTTTAGAATAAAAGGCCATTAGTAAGATAGAAAAAGTGCATGCTAAGAAGAGAGCGGGCCTCTCATCTGAGCAACTCTGGTGTGCACAGTGTCACATGGATCTACTGCCCGGGACATGCAGGCATCTTGGACAACAAAAGAGCTGATGCAGTTGCAGGATGAGCTGTGGTGAACGGCACGGTGATGACGAGAGACTGGTTTGAATTGATCACGGCAGTTATGGATACTCTACAAAATGATGAAGAGACAGAAGGTCAGACGAATGCATATATGCAGAGGATGGTAGATTTTGGGGTGACTAGGGGAGAAAGTGTGTCCAGTCTGGAAAGATCTAAAGAACACTAAATCAACACCTGACTGGGACTCTTTGAGTAAATATACGGTTGGCTGGCTGCTTGAACGGAGCACTTATGGAAATGTTCCCCGTGTGATGATGTTGGATCCTAGAATCAAGAAAGGTCATTAGTAGTTTATATGAGAGCTTGTATAGTTGATGAAACAGTAGATCATCTGCACTCACTGGTAGAACTAGAGCAAGTTAGGAGCAAATGAGGAAGAGATAGAAAGAAATAGATATGGACTGAACACCACTTTAGAGACCCGATGAGGTGTCAACAGCAAAGGGAAACTACCAATTGTATTTGTGGTCTACAAAGGGTGGATTTGTTGTACATAGTTATCTCGCCCACCAGATGAAAACATGTACACAGATCAATTAAACCTGGGCATAGACTCAAACATATACACAGACCAATTAAACCTGAGCATAGACTAAAAACATGAGTTACTAAATATTCTCTTCATATTAAAGAGTTATAGTCTAGAAAGATTAGAAGACTTGGCAAGAGGGTCACAATATGAAGGTGTACCTGTGTTCAGCTCGGCAGTAAGTAGTTTTCAAAGATAAGATGGTTTGTTAATATTTATAGATATGTATGTGAGTGACAGTTACCACGTCGACGTCCACTTTCAACATAAATAAAAAATGGAGCTCAGAACATTACTGGACCAAATGCAAAACACGTCTCAGACATGGAATGTCATTCAATGACATAACACTTAAAATACAGATAGGCATGGCATGTAGTACGTATGCGAGACAATAGACGGACACAAAAAGTGACGCTCTGGTGACTTATCCCACAATATTTAACGCCCACTGGTGCCCACCAGTGGCAAGGTAGACGGCGTGTGTAAAGCCGTTTGTTCAACTTGATACGTCAAGGCTAAAGACCGAAATGAATTTAAACAACTTTTAGTTACCTGGCAAGATTCATTTTGCCGGATACCAGGATTACAGATTCACTTAGAACACTGTTCGTAATGCGGCTACACAAACTGGCTGAGCGGGTGTACCCAGTCACATCGCGGACTCTGATCTAGAAGATCAACTATCGGCATGATCTTTTCTCTACAGCAGCTACAAAGAAAAGTCACGCGAGCAGAACAAATCTTTTTGTGTCACTTTAATCAACCTGACAAAGGCATTTGATTTAGTTAGCAGGAATGGACTTTTCAAAAGTAGCTAATAGTAACATTTCAAAAGTATATGAAAGGAACAGTCCAATTTGACCGTAATACATCACAGTCATTCAGTATTCACAGTGGTGTTAAACAAGGCTGCGTTTTGGCCCAGACACTATTCAAAATCTGCTTTGCTCTGCTACTGAAGCATTCATTTGACAATGCAACCGAGGGGATTTACCGTCACACTAGGTCGGGTGGTGTTTAATCTTACAATGCAACCGAGGGGGTGTGCCGTCACACTAAGTCGGATGGTGTTTAATCTTGAAATGCAACCGAAGGGATTTGCCGTCACACTAGTTCGGGTGGTATTTAATCTTGCAATGTAGCCGAGGGGGTGTGCCGTCACACTAGGTCAGATGGTGTTTAATTTTGAAATGCAACCGAAGGGATTTGCCGTCACACTAGGTCGGGTGGTATTTAATATTGCAATACAACCGAAGGGATGTGCCGTCACACTAGGTGAGATGGTGTTTAATTTTGCAATGCAACCGAAGGGATTTGCCGCCACACTAGGTCGGGTGGTATTTAATATTGCAATACAACCGAGGGGGTGTCCCGTCACACTAGGTCAGATGGTGTTTAATTTGGCAATGCAAAAAAAGATCAGGAAAGTTACTACCAGGGACGTGTTATTTGCTGATGATGCTACAATTGTAACTCAGTGGAACTCCAGATGGCATCTCCCAGGCGTGCAAAGATTTTGGTCTACAATAAGTCTGCATACACAAATTGTGCTGGGATTCATGGGCTGCCTTTGAAATCGATGTGATTGATGCAATCATATTTGCATAGTCAGCATCAATGTTGGTGTCAACAGAAGCTTCAAGTTGCTTGCTAGCTGCGAGGGTGGTAGCAATCAAAGGGTTGGTGAGTCTCTGGACCACGGTATGCTCGCTGCTGCTGAAACTTGACACGTTTTAGATCAAAGTGGAAACGGATATGGAGGAGGCGATGGTCGCTTCCAGTGCAGATGGAGCCAACCACTGAGACATCAGTTACGGATCTACGATTGGACAAGACTTGGTCAATTTCATGACGGTGAAGTTCACTGGGTCCTTTATGTGTGTACCTGTTGTGGACAGGCGTCTGGAAAAAGCTGTTACAGTGAAACAGTCGATTTGATTCACAAAAAGTGGTCAGTCTGTCACCTGTATTGTTCCTTGTTTCTCCAGAGTGTAACCCCACATAGGTTTCACCATGTTGCGAGGCCCTATCCAGAGTGTAACCCCACATAGGTTTCACCATGTTGCGAGGCCCTATCCAGAGTGTAACCCCACATAGGTTTCACCATGTTGCGAGGCCCTATCCAGAGTGTAACCCCACATAGGTTTCACCATGTTGCGAGGCCCTATCCAGAGTGTAACCCCACATAGGCTTCACCATGTTGCGAGGCCCTATCCAGAGTGTAACCCCACATAGGTTTCACCATGATGCGAGGCCCTATCCAGAGTGTAACCCCACATAGGTTTCACCATGTTGCGAGGCCCTATCCAGAGTGTAACCCCACATAGGTTTCACCATGTTGCGAGGCCCTATCCAGAGTGTAACCCCACATAGGTTTCACCATGTTGCGAGGCCCTATCCAGAGTGTAACCCCACATAGGCTTCACCATGTTGCGAGGCCCTATCCAGAGTGTAACCCCACATAGGTTTCACCATGATGCGAGGCCCTATCCAGAGTGTAACCCCACATAGGTTTCACCATGTTGCGAGGCCCTATCCAGAGTGTAACCCCACATAGGTTTCACCATGTTGCGAGGCCCTATCCAGAGTGTAACCCCACATAGGTTTCATCATGTTGCGAGGCCCTATTCTGGCATCAAAGTCACAGATAATAATCTTGTAATAGGTGTGTCGTCGCCGAAGGAATTCATGGAGGTTGTAATAGAAATCGGCATGTTCTTGTTCGTCTTTGTCTGCTGTTGATGCATGCACTTGAATAATGGTAACAGAATGGCGTTTGGATATGGTCATGTCCAAGAAAGCGAGACGGTGGCCTACATATGTCACATGTTGAACGAGATGGACAATGTGGGAAGCTATGAGGAAACCAACTACTCCTGATGTAGAGTTGGCCTTGCGGGCGCCAATGTAAACTCCCGTGCGTCATTCCAAATCGCTGACAGTTATTTTTCTCGTTTGGTTTCTGAGATGCCAATGATGTTGTAATTCAATCTCCTATTCTCGCCAATGAGGCGGCCCAACTGTGGTGCAGAACATATGGAGTGGCAGTTGTAGGTTCATACTGTTGGGTAGTCCGAGTCTGGAGATGGACTTTGGTCTTGAGAGTAAGGCAGAGGTACAGAATACAATCCGGGCGATCTCGACACGATCAAGTCTGCCCCGATAAAAATGGGTCAAAGTACTGGTTCCTGAATACATGTCGTAGGTCGACCTGTCATACGTCAAACTTGTATATCTTAAAGTCAAGTGGTATACATTAGTTCACGTTCCCTGAATATCATTTCACAACATAACATTGGCGATTGACCACTTAAACTTAAACATTTAAACAATTGCAAATAACATGGAAAGTATTGATTCACCTTTTCGCTCCAAGTGAAACATAATGCTCCTTTACACAAAGGTAAAACACACAGATCAGACAATGTTAGTCAGGGTCAGGAGAAATATAATGGCCAAGACCACGACCATCTTTAGTAAACTTGAGCAGGCATTGCCAAGACTCTCACCTGACCTCCTCGTTGGTCGTTCTGGAAACCGGCTTTTTCAAGGACAAGTCTGGATAACAAGTTGAGGTTCGATGTGATCCCCGTAGTAGTGAGCGACACGTGGATGAAGCCAAGCATAGCACAACCGCCTTCATCAGCATGCTCGGGATGTGAGGAAAGCTACGACAACCCACCACTTAACGCCCTTTTTAGGGCGCACAAAAGAGTAACCTAGTCATTGTGGGCATTAGCAAACAACAAATACCGGTAGCAATAGTTTTATATGATGAGGTTGCTAGCCCTGTACACGGCACTATTGAGTCGCCTTTTATGGCACGCTTGAAACGTTACTGTGATTCTACAGGAAGTTGCTCAATATGATTCAGGCCATACTTATTCTCTTTCTGAATTCTTTTTCACGGCTGCTTTCTTCCTCTGTTATATAACCTAGATAGAATAAATCATGTACCTGCTCCAGTAATTGATCTTTGATTCGTATCTGCATACATAGTTTCTTGTCACATTTTCCGAAGTGTATATCTTGTAAGAAGCGACGTTCTGCAAAGTACATACTACTTACTTATACATATATATATATATATATATATATATATATATATATATATATATATATATATATATATATATATATATATATATATACGAGGCGTGTTCAAATGAAACCGGACCTAACTGCACCAAGTGAACATACGTACGATGTGCATGATGACGTTACTTCTGGTGTAACCAGAACATACCAACCGTCAAGTTTGCAAAATGTCATTATCCTCTGACTCATGGTTTCCTCAGCAGACCGTTGAAAACATGGCGGCTGTGATACGGAATCCGTCCAGAGTTGATCAGCGAGCTGTGATTCGGTTTATAACAGCTGAAGGATGTCGACCAGTTGACATTCATCGTATAATGCAGACAGTGTATGGTGACAAAAGTGTGTCGAAGACAAACAGCGAAGAACTGGACAACTATATTTAATGAAGGACATGGTCATCCAGTTCAGATTGTAACAGAATCATCTGTGTGATGGGTGGTGTGACGATTCGACCGGACAGGCGAGTAACGATAGATTTTGTAGCAACTGCAATAGGGCGTTCGCATGGCTAGCAGCCCCTTTCAATCATGACTGACTATAGTAGCCCCTTTCAGTCATGACTGACTATAGGATGATGTGACGGAGTGAAGAAAAAAATGATAGCAACAATAAAATGTATACTTAGCTTGTGTTGTCTTTCTCCTTGTGGCGTTGTCTTTTCCCTTTTCTGTGTTGCAAGAGCTTCGCTTCACCAAGTGTGAGCTGGCCATTCAGGGTGCATCTCCACCTGTATCGTCCTGCAGCTTCGTCTTCCCAGGATGTCAGATTCATGCCCAGGGCCCTCATATCATGCTTGCACACATCTTTGAATCTCAACTGTGGTCGGCCGACTGTTCTTGTGCCATTCGCCAACTGTCCATAGAAGATATATTTGGGAGTGCGGCCATCTTCCATGCGACGAACATGACCAAGCCATCATAGTCTTTGCTGCCTAAGTAGAGTGTGCATGCTAGAAAGACCAGTACGAGAGTGCACCTCTGCATTTGTCACTCTGTCACTCCATGTAATTTCATGAATGGGTCGCAGGCGCCGTAGGTGGAAGGTGTTAAACCTGTGTTCTTGTTTGGCATAAGTTGTCCAAGTATCGCTGCCATATAGAAGTGTGCTTACAACACATGCATTGTATACCATGGCCTTGGTTTTAATTGTCATCTTCTGGTTTTTCTAAACACGCGTTGTGAGGCGAGCAAATGTAGCAACAGCTTCGCCAATGCGACTATTTCTGGGTCTAGAGAGAGCTTGTCATTAATTAGGGATCCCAGGTATGTGAATTGATGCACAGCTGCCAGTTCATAATTATCGATGCTAAGACTTGGCGTGGCATCTACTTCCTGTCCCAGAACATTTGTTTTGTTGAGACTTATTGGGAGCCCAAAATCTTTGCAAGCCCGGGAGAAGCGATCTATCAATCTCTGAAGTTCCTGCTGACTGTGTGTGACAGTTACAGCATCATCAGCGAAAAGCAAGTCCCTGATGGTGATCTCCCTTATCTTCATTTTGGCCTTGAACTTTGCAAGGTTTAAACAACCTACCATCCGACCTAGTGTGAAGGCAGATTCCTTCATGTGCGTTACCAAATCCATGTTTCAGTAACAGAGCGAAGAAGATTCCGAACAGTCTTGGGGCCAGAACACAGCCCTGCTTAATACCACTTAAAATTCCAAATGGTTGTGATATGCTACCATCAAATTGGACTGATCCTGTCATGCTCTCATGGAAAGATATTATTAGTCGCAGCAGTTTGTTTGGGCAGCCTGTTTAAGAGAGGATTTTGAAGAGGTAATCTCTACTAACCAAATCAAATGCCTTTGTCGGGTCAATGAAAGCAACATAAAAGGGCTGGTTCTGCTCACCTGACTTTTCCTGAAGGAGTCGAAGAAAGAAAATGTCGATCGTTGATCTTCCAGACCTGAATCCACACTGTGACTCCGGATACACACGCTGTCAATTTCTGTAGTCTACTGCATAATGGATAATCGATTTAATTTTCGGAAAGTGTACTCACTGTTGGTGCAGAGAGTGACTGATGAACACAAAATGAACCGAATGGTCATGTCCTTACAGCCTCTCTCTCGGTATGCTGACAAAAATAAAAACACGCTGAACAGGATTGTTACCAAGGACAAATCATGGATGCATCACTACCAATCCGAATCAATGCGAGCTTCAATGTAAATGAAACATCCTTCTTGATCTTCTGCCAAGAAATGAAAGACGCCGCCATCAACAGGGAAGGTTATGTTTACAGTGTTATGGGATTATTATGGACTGCTGTTAACAAATTTCCAGAAGAAATGTGACAATGTAAATGTTGAATCGTACTGTGAAATCATGTCCGTACTTCAGGATGCAATTCTAAGAAAACACTCAGCCCTGCTGACCAGAGGAGTGCTGCTCCATTATGATAATATCAGACCAGGGATCAAGATGCTGACCCATAGCTGACTGCTAGCGTCAGGGCCTGCGAACCGGGGCTGCCACGACCCTTCTACATCTCCATGCGGTGATCCTGGATAACAGGCTGCAACAGGACAGACTGGCTAAGGAGAAGGGATCGAAGAGGGAATGCTAACCTGGTACTAAAAAATGCTTGTTGAAGTCGGATGTTTTGGACCGAAAGGTGCAAATATCGCAGCCAAGCTGTAAACTACGACACAACACATTCCATTGTCTGGACTACATTCTGCTACTTAAGCCTTTTCATGGTTTGGTAATGGGAGATTGAGAACGAACGAAGCCAAGCCATGTTTGACCACATACGACTTGATTAACCCAGCTGACAATTGACAAACTAAGGTGGCAACGACTTGACACTTAGCGATTTCCTCCTGCACCGGTAAAACCATGTGATAAGTGTATCAATGTTAGTGGAAATAATATTGAGAAATAAGGAACAATGTCAGTGCAATAATAAATGGTTTTCAAGGTTGTATGTCATTTCTTGTGTGTTAATATCCATTTGTAACCCATCTACGGACTTTCCAGCGTAGTCACGTTGTGCTGCATATTCCCATGTGCTCCGGGTAGTGACCCAGTTGAAAGAGAGATGACGAGTCACAGTACCGCAGAGCTTGCACGAAGTATTTTTGGAAAAGCACGGGCGTAGTTATAGTCACGTGTAGAAGACATTCACGTGATAAAAATATTCGCGGGAAATATACAGGGTTACAAGTCACGTGAGATAACTCATCTAAATCTTTGAATGAGGTGAAAACACTTACTTTTTGTTTAGTACATCAGCGCATAGACGGGGGCTTCTACTGGGTGCTCATTGTGTGTTCTTGTTGGAAACGGCCCAGTTACACGCAGTGGTCTGCTAATGATGATGCCACATAGGCACTTGACCCTGGCTATGAAAGAATAAAGGAAACATTAGACACATGTTCTGAAAAGAAAGCCACAGCGCGACAAGAAGTAGAAGGTCTTCTGCTGAAGTTAAGTAGTCTGGAGAATGTGATACTCTTGGTCATAAATAATGGAGAGATTTCACCAAAAGTGTAGACCTTGCTGTTTCGTGATGCCGAACACGGCAAGTTTCCGTTGTGGTGTGCCTCCAAATCTCCGAATGAATTTATGGAATACCTTTTTAATCGATACGTTTGAAATGTAAATATATAGAAGGATGGGGTACATCTCGTGGAAAGAGAATAAATCAAATGGGGGAAGTCTTGGAGAAATCAGCAGAGCAAAGAGAATTGATTAAAGATATCAAGAGTTAGGCGGTTAGGATATTTTTGATCACATCAAAAGACATAAGACCTTTGCTGAAAACAATACTGGAAGAAAGGTGGATAGCATTAGTGCAGAGAGTAAGCATCGCTATGAGTGAAAAAATAACATCAAAAGATGGACAGACGAAAATGGCAATGTGCACAATTAAGACAAGAGATAGAAGACGTTGGAGATCCATTGCAACCGACCATCAGTATGGAGATGGCGTTTGAATTGAACTGACCTGTTCGGCCCAATTCTGATATGAATTGTGAATGAATGTTTGACATAAAAAGTTGTATTCAACAAATCTGTCGACATTTCTTATTCTTCTTCTTCTTCGTTCGTTCTCAATCTCCCACTACCAAGCCCTGAAAGGGCTTAAGTAGCAGAATGTAGTCCAGAGAACGGAATGTGTTGTGTCGCAGTTTACAGCTTGGCTGCGATATTTGCACCTTTCGGTCCAACGCATCCGACTTCAGCAAGCATTTTTTGAGTACCGGGTTAGCATTCCCTCTTCGATCCCTTCTCCTTAGTCAGTCTGCCCTGCTGCAGCCTGTTATCCAGGATTACCGCGTGAAGGTGTAGAAGGGTCTTGGCAGCTATGGTTCGTTGGCCCTGACGTCAGCAGTCAGCCATGGGTCGCTTACCACTGTAGCTCATGTGCTGCCCAGCATCTTGATTCTCATTTCTTATTAAAAAATGTGAAGTTTGGTCTGGAGATGTGCTTCTGATTTGGAAATCAGGGCCATATCATCTGCATACGCTAACTCCGATTTACAGACTGGTGTAATCTTTCACTTGACAACCACACAAACTTCTCACCTGGCTCAAACAAGAGATATATGCACCCTGCCTCTCTGTGACGTCGCATGGCAAGAGCAGTAGGACAAAAGAAGAAGTCATCTTCCAGTACGCCAGAGGATCGCTTAGCCTTCTCTTTACAAGCTTTGATAACATCATACATGAGCAGTATAAACAAGATATGACGATGTAATGTCACCCTGTGTTGTGACATGGGTGCCCTTGAACTTCTGACTTTTGGTTTCCTGTCCTAATTGTTCTAATGTAATTTATGCAAGTCCTATACAAATAATGTATGGAACATATCAAGTGTGCTGGGATGTTCTCCCCTTCCGCCTTTCAGGCAAACCAAGAGGACCTTATCGAATGCCCTTTCTGGGTCAAAGAAGCACAGGTGCATTTCATCATCATACTCATCAGCGTTTTCATTGAGTTGCCTCAGTGGGAATATGCGGTCTTGAGTCCTTGAGCACTGTAGTCCTTCAGTCGTTATGCTGATTCCTCTAATATAATAACATATCATTCCTTCATAAACATGGCGGACTATTTCAGGCTTCACGTCTATTCGTCGGCAGAGTTGGAGAGGCCATATTGTCACTCTGCTCTTCTCGTGGATAGGCATGGACAACGTGTTCTACTGTTTGTCTGCTCTCACAACAAAGGCACGTGGAAATTGTTCGTGTGTTCGACTAATAACAAATGTTCGTGTCAATAGACGTTCGTATGGTGGTGCGGCCCTTGCTCCTCGACCTTATCTCCATGTGGCCCTTGTGCCAAAAATTGTATCGCATGTGCCCTTGAAAGAATTTATTTCAATACGGCCCTTGAACCGTTGAACATTTCCTTGTGCGGCCCGCCAAGTGAATAAGGTTCGAGACCCCTACTTCAGGCGAAGTTACACGCCCTCCAACTTAAAACAGGATATCTATTTTTTGTTTATCCTTCAATCTCGTCTGTCTATTAATGTCGTTTGATGGAGTGGGGATGCACAATCTTCTTTCGTGTACCATATATGTGGCTGCTACGCTTAATTCATTCATCTGTAGTGTTTAACACTGCCAATCCAGATTTTCTTCATATCTTTTGAATATAACATAATTGTTTCCTTGTTATGGTCAATACGTGCACATTTTAAACAGATATACACACATACACTGGCCAATACGTCCACATTACATACATACACACACGGACCCATACACTGGCCAATACGTCCACATTACAAACATACACACACGCACCCATACACTGGCCAATACGTCCACATTACAAACATACACACACGGACCCATATACTGGCCAATACGTCCACATTACAAACATACACACACGCACCCATACACTGGCCAATACGTTCACATTACAAACATACGCACACATACACTGGCCAATACGTCCACATTACAAACATACACACACGCATACATACACTGGCCAATACGTCCACATTACAAACATACACACACGCACCCATACACTGGCCAATACGTCCACATTACAAACATACACACACGCACACAAACACTGATCAATACGTCCACATTACAAACATACACACACGCACACATACACTGGCCAATACGTTCTAATGTCGCACACAGGACTACGGTCTGGAATGGAAAGAGGCGTGTCAATAGAATCCAAAAAGGCATCTCTTTATTGAAACAAAAATTATATTGTATAGACTGATTGAACCCAAATGTTGACTAGTTTTAGAAAAGGGTGACCCAGCGATTAACATGCTGATCTATGAAACTGTTTAACATCATCTTTTTGAATATCGGGCGCTTGTCTGGGTTAAAAAAGAGCTTCTTCCTCGGAGGCCAGACAAATAGAACACTTTGTACGGAACTAAACAACAGCTTACAAACGCTTGCAGATACCACTACATGGCATTGTGCCAAAGGGCAGGAGGCTATAGTCCGCTGGATTGATAACCAACCAACCTGATTAAAGCCTATTTTTTTTTCTATCGGATGTAAAAATCAAAACCTAGCCTGCAAATTGCGTATTAACGGCAGAGACAAGCAACATTTATTCATTAGCCCCATAAATCCCTCGGTGAGCATCAGAATGGCGATAATAACTGTCTGGTTATTGTGGTAGCATTTCAATAGATACAAGAATGAAAACGATGGTATCGTTCTTTAGCCACCCATTATGCTCAAACCGACGAACAGGACACGATGTACTTTCATGCCCTTGCCTGTTGAGTGTTGTAGTAATATCCAAGGCCGGATCACCAATATAGGTCAAGTCAAAAACGACGAATCCTGTATTTTGGAGTGAACACACAAACACACAAAATTACCTTAGGACAACAGCAACCCGTTGATTTAACGAATTTCCAAAGTACAAATTCCCTGTGCCGTCATTTACATCCTACTATGAACATCCCGGTATATTTTGGGAAATAACACAATGATGAATGAAGCAGCAATATCGACGCCCGACTTAAACGTCGGTGGAGTTAATCGTCAAGTTTGTTTCAGGTCGTCTGTACTCCGTCACAACCTGTAACATGCAGGAGACGATCTGAACTCGCAGTTGCACCAGCTGAGAATCTAAAAACTTCCTACTGTGTCACAATAATCACCTTGACAGATTACAATCTACCAACTTCGAAAGGTAAATAAATGGTTTCTACTTTCGTTTTCTGTAATTTACGATGTTTGTGGAAATTGCTGTACCGTAAGTAATTAAATAATTGATTCGCCTTTTCGCTCTAAGTGAAGCAAAGAACAATCGCTACTCCTGGCTTCTAAATAGGAAGACTATCCGAACATTTACAGTGCTAGTGGTGGTTTCATGGCAACGGTTTTATGTTATGAGGTTACATCCCTGTTTAATTGGATTTGCAACATGATTTTGAGGTTACGGTGATCCTATTCTTATCAACCCGGGTACAGATGAGGGTAAAGGAAACTTTAAAATAAGAAAAAACTGAAAATGAAGAAGTTTTTTTTTTTTTTTTTTTTTTTTTAATGGGATCTTTGGCAGACTAATTTTACAGTAGTATCGTCATCAAATGGCGTTGTCGATCTATTCCTTACACATCCAAGTGCCAGTTGAGTATATATTCACCTTTTCTCTCTGCGTTGCCAACTAGTCTGTTGTGTCATCCCATATCTTCTTGCTGTCTACCTTGCCTTCTGGTCTTACAGTAATATCACTCGTTTTAGTCACTCCACTTCTGTTCCAGGAAGTGCAGGTGTTTTTGTATATACTTATAATCGAACGTCTAGACAAAAAATTGATTTCCATGTAATATCTTTGCATGATAGAGGAGTCGCAAGCTTTCATGCAGGCCACGATAGGGAACTGAGACGTTAGTCCAGTCAGGCACAACATACTGATTAGGACGCCGCCATCAGGGTCAGGCACAATATACTGACCAAGACCACAATCTCTTCCATGTAGCGTTCCCTGGAAACAGGCTGTTTTCAAGGCAGCCTGTCTGACGAGGTGTGGGTCGATGTAGTGAACGCCACGCAGATGAATCCAAACATAGCACAACCGTCTGGAGGACCGCGGTCCACCTTCATCAGGATGCTCGGGATGTAAGGAAAGCTACTACAACATGTCACTTAACGTCATTTTCAGGGCGCACAAATCTGTACACTTACTCATTATGAGCATTAAACAACAACAACAATGTAGGCCACGATTGTGTGAGCACTTTTGGTACCTTTAGAATGTTTCCACTGACATCATTTAACAGCCTGCTCTTTTAGAGATTCAACTGCCAAGAGTTTGTCTACCTGCACTGTACGTTCAGGTGACGTGCACCTTGTTTTCTGAGGACGTGCACTGTGTGTTCAGGGAACGTGCACATTGTGTTCTGGGGACGTGCACTGTGTGTTCAGGGTACGTGCACTGTGTGTTCAGGGAACGTGCACTGTGTGTTCAGGGCAACTGCACTGTGTGTTCATGGGACGTGCACTGTGTGCTCAGGGGACGTGCACTGTGTGTTCAGATGACGTGCACCTTGTGTTCAGGGGACGTGCACCTTGTGTTCTGAGGACGTGCACTGTGTTCAGGGGACGTGCACTGTGTGCCCAGGGGACGTGCACCATGTGTTCTGGGGAGGTGCACTGTGTGTTCAGTGGACATGCACTATGTGTTCAGGGGGACGTGCACTGTGTGTTCAGGGGACGTGCAATGTGTGTTCAGGGGACGTGCACTGTGTTTTCATGAGATGTGCACTGTGTGTTCAGGATACGTGCACTGTGTGTTCAGGATACGTGCACTGTGTGTTCTGGAGACGTACACTGTGTGTTCAGAGGACGTGCACTGTGTGTTCAGGGGACGTGCACCTTGTGTTCATGGGGCGTGACCTTGTGTTCTGAGGACGTGCACTGTGTGTTCAGGGAACGTACACCTTGTGTTCTGGGGACGTGCACCTTGTGTTCTGGAGACGTGCACTGTGTGTTCAGGGGACGTGCACCTTGTGTTCTGAGGACGTGCACTGTGTGTTCAGGGAACGTGCACCTTGTGTTCTGGGGACGTGCACCTTGTGTTCTGGAGACGTGCACTGTGTGTTCAGGGAACGTGCACCTTGTGTTCTGGGGACGTGCAACTGTGTGTTCAGGGTATGTGCACTGTGTATTCAGGGGACGTGTAATGTGTGTTCAGGGGCCGTACACTGTGTGTTCAGGTGACGTGCACCTTGTGTTCAGGGGACGTGCACCTTGTGTTCTGAGGACGTGCACTGTGTGTTCAGGGGACGTGCGCCGTATGTTCAGGGGACGTGCACTGTGTGTTCAGGGGACGTGCACTGTGTGCCCAGGGTACGTGCACTGTGTGTTCAAGGGACGTGCACTATGTGTTCATGGGACGTGCACTGTGTGTTCAGGGAACGTGCAATGTGTGTTCAGGGGAGGTGCAATGTGTGTTCAGGGGACGTGCACTGTGTGTTCATGGGACGTGCACTGTGTGTTCAGGGGAGGTGCACTGTGTGTTCAGAGGAGGTGCATTGTGTGTTCAGAGGACGTGCACTGTGTGTTCAGGGGACGTGCACCTTGTGTTCTGGGGACGTGCAACTGTGTGTTCAGGGTATGTGCACTGTGTATTCAGGGGACGTGTAATGTGTGTTCAGGGGCCGTACACTGTGTGTTCAGGTGACGTGCACCTTGTGTTCAGGGGACGTGCACCTTGTGTTCTGAGGACGTGCACTGTGTGTTCAGGGGACGTGCGCCGTATGTTCAGGGGACGTGCACTGTGTGTTCAGGGGACGTGCACTGTGTGCCCAGGGTACGTGCACTGTGTGTTCAAGGGACGTGCACTATGTGTTCATGGGACGTGCACTGTGTGTTCAGGGGAGGTGCAATGTGTGTTCAGGGGACGTGCACTGTGTGTTCATGGGACGTGCACTGTGTGTTCAGGGGAGGTGCACTGTGTGTTCAGAGGAGGTGCACTGTGTGTTCAGAGGACGTGCACTGTGTGTTCAGAGGACGTGCACTGTGTGTTCAGAGGACGTGCACTGTGTGTTCAGGGGATGTGCACTGTGTGTTCAGGGGACATCCTAGATCATCATCCGTCTCTGAGAAAACTACGCGCCGCCGCTGAGACTTGGGGGATTCCAACACCGCGCTTCTCTTAGTTTGTTGAGAGACGAGCAGCGGCTTACCTCACAGATATGTCGACCCCTCTTACAGAAATGTACATTCGTGTACTCGCAGCGCAGTCAGGTGTAAATAATCGTTTATTTGTGACTAAAGAACATACAAAACAGGAACAGTTAGTCCAACAACAGGCACTGCCGTTGAGGAGGACGTGTTAGAGACCTCGTAGTATCTACAAGCCTCATCGTTTTATGAGATGATGTTTTATGTTCTCTATTTTGCCTTTCGTGACTATACCGTCTTTCAATTTCCATTTGGATATACTGGAACATTAAAGTGCTAGGGTCAGAGCGGTTGTATTTTTCGCCAAAAGATCTGGATTGAGCACGGTTTACCCGCTCCAGTCTACTAAGTTATAAATATGTACTTACCTAAGTTATAGAGGGCAAGGAAGAGAACTGGCCACATTACCTCACGATAAACTGTACAAGGAAGTCTCCAACACTTTATCTTCCACTGAAGTTAGTGTTAGAGGACCATCTTTATCTTTTTTTTTCTGGAAAGTCGCATAATGTAAAGCGAACTCGACCCTCTTTAAATAAGTGTGCAATATGTTAATGATCCTGTCCTCCCATATCTTTGACGTTTCACAGATAAGTCAAGATTAAATTGTTAACTGTTTGAGGTCAGGGGTGAATATCCCTGTTAACAGTTAGCAGTCCGCTAATGCAACTATCCGTTTCTGGCGGATTTAGTGTTTTCAAATGAGTGTCATTCGTTCAAGGCCTACAGCGTTTGGCGTCCAGTGACTGTTACGTGTCGGGATTAAGCGTCCAGTGTCTTGTCCTGTGACGTGTTTTCGTACGTACGACTTTGCTACATTTATACATATTATGTAATGTTTATAGATTGGAAATTCTTTGTTACTAGCAGGAGAGTGTGTCAAATAGCTATACATATTTATAAAGTTACAATCGAACTACTTTTACCATAAATTACATATAACTGCGTCAGAATGTTACCGAGACCCGTAAGGGGAGCAAAGAAAACTAAACACTGTAACTTGCCAGAGGCAACTAAAGGGGGTTGGGCATGGGGTTGGCTACCCCATTCTGTGTAAACTTTAAGTCACAGAAAATTCTGTAGATACGAACAGGTGAACATTTGTTGACCTGGCGGTATTTGTTAGATCTATGATTCAAAGGGAGCTGAAGAGATTTGGATTGATTGATTTATAAATGATTACAACTTCAACGAGCAAAATGCTTTACATAAATTGTGTCTATTTTAACTATTGACTTTTCTTCTTCTTCTTCTTCGTACGCTGTGAGACGTCAACCTGAATTTGTTCGAAGAAAGCAGCTGTCATCCTGAGGCTGTCAACACTGCCATAGAGCTGTACCACTACTCTTTTTGATGCGGACTGCTGGCATAGTTGACAGAGTACTGCTCTTAAATCATTAAGTTCAGTATTTTTCTGGCTTTTTAGTGATGTGACCACGGCCAGGGCATCTGTGAACAGGACTATCTGGCTTTCATTGCTTTCGCCTGTGAGCATTGCTTCTACTGCAGCCTTCAGTGCCTCTGCCTCCGCTCTGAAATTGCTAACTATTGATTTGACTTGCCTGTGTCGCTTCTCTCCTGCAATACGGTGGATGGGTAATTTTTTTAATGGATTCTGTGACATATCTAATACGGTGCTGGGTGTAGCCAGGACCAGTTTCAAGGCCATGTGAAACATATTGACCACGTACTTACCATGCATCTTGAAACAGGCTGTGTATCTGCAACCTTGCCAACGAGTTGATGACTTTTTTTCTAAACATGCCATAACATACTACACACACACCCGTGTACAGGCTTCGTCCGTCTGCTTCCTTCAGTACACGCGTGGGCTGAGCGAACACACTCCAGAGCATGACTGCTCTCTGTAAAGTCAGATGAAGAAGACTCACTTGACAAATGACATAACACTAGACTGAAAGTTGTACGGAGTTGGACAGTAACACCGGGGAATGGTCGATTTCATCACGGAATCTCGTCTGACGGTGTCAAAAATAATTAGCGGACACAAGAAGAAATATATATTGAGGATCGACACTGTGATCCCGGTAATCGTGAACTTAATGGTAGCCTGGCATCACACTACAGCGAGGAAGACATAGATCCATCTTCTTAAGCACCCCTCGTGTTGTAAGAACAGACAACTGTAAACTGCCAACAAAGAAACGTCAGCAAGAGTTAAATTAACTCAAAACAAGATAAATTAAACAAGAACAGCCTACTACCAGGGACAAATAGTCAAGGTTCCAACAAGAACATCCTCCTATCATGGACAAATCGTCAAGGTTCCAACAAGAACAGCCTACTACCAGGGACAACTCGTCAAGGTTCCAACAAGAACAGCCTCCTATCATGGACAAATCGTCAAGGTTCCAACAAAAACATCCTCCTATCATGGACAAATCGTAAAGGTTCCAACAAGAACATCCTCCTATCATGGACAAATCGTCAAGGTTCCAACAAGAACAGCCTCCTATCATGGACAAATAGTCAAAAGTTCAACAAGAACATCTTTCTACCAGGGACAAATCGGGAAGAGCCCAACAAGAACAACCTCCTACCAGGGACAGCTCGGTAAGAATCCAACAAGAACAACCTCCTACCCGGGACAAATAGTCAAATATTTAACAAAAACTTCATCCTACCAGAACAAAGTTGGGAAGAATCCAACAAGAACAGCCTCCTATCAGCGACAAATAGTCAAAAGTGTAACAAGAACTTCATCCTACCAAAACAAAATCGGGAAGAATCCAATAAGAACAGCCTCCTATCAGGAACAAATAGTCAAAAGTGTAACAAGAACTTCATCCTACCAGGGACAACTCGGTAAGAGTTCAACAAGAACAGCCTCCTATCAGGAACAAATAGTCAAAAGTGTAACAAGAACTTCATCCTACCAGGGACAACTCGGTTAAGAGTTCAACAAGAACATCCTGCTACTAGAGAAAATCGTTAAGAGTTAAATAAACTCAGCACAAGTGGCTTCCAACAAGCACAGCAACTGGATTGATTGAGACGGGATCCTTCTTAATCACCTCTTACCTAGCAGGTTACAGTTTTACTATACTTTGCTGCGCTTTCCCGCCCTGATAATATTGTCTCGATTTTCGTTTCTCTTTACACCCTGGGGGTGGAGTGGCACAGTTGTGTATCTATATTCACAATCGAGTTTGCAACCTGTTGTGTGTCCTAATAAAACATGGGCGTTGCACACATTTCAAGCGTCTGTCGTTATATTTTGGCTTCACATTTATACTTTGTACTGATTATGTTTATCTTCAAATCAGAAATCCAAAAATGTGTGGTTAAAGTCTCTTTTACACAATAAAAAAAATCATATTTGTTAGCCAGTCTGTACCATGACTAGCAAAACACCATACGCCAGCTAGTGATGGCCAACAGACACGTCACTTGTCAACACAATCAGTCCAAATTAAGATTAGACTGTCAGATTACACAATTTCATACACTTCACAATATAACCAAAAAGATAGTGTAGGTGGTTGAAATACGCCTCGCCTTCTGTCAAAACAAATATTCAACTGTATAGAATAATATAAGGACTTTGCCAAAGAGCAGTGTTGCCTTTTCATTGTAGTATGTATTTATATTTTTCTATATTAACAATTAGAGGATTGAACTGATACAAACGGGAGGAGAGGCAAGCATCCGCGTATACCATGCAGTCTGTAATAAGATCTGGCGCAACACATAATGGCCGAAAGCATGGAAACGATCTGTGTACATCCCCATACCAAAGAAAGGGAATCTAAAATTATGTACAACATATTGCACTATCGGCTTGATAAGTCACGCCAGCAAGATCTTATTGCGTATCATTATGAAAAGAATAGAAAGAAAGCTGGACTATGAAATAAATGAAACACAAACAGGGTTCAGGCCAGGAAGAAGCACGAGAGACCATATCTTCAACATAAGAAACTTCATCGAGAAAAGCAGAGAATTCAATACCGACCTGTATGTCTGTTTTATAGACTACATCAAAGTCCTTGACTGCCTAAAGCATCAGAAAATGTGGAACATTATGAAAGATATGGACTTCCCAACACATCTGGTTCAACTAATAGAAACCATCTACAGGGGGCAGCAAGCAGCCGCCAGAATACATGGTGAAACCTCAGATTGGTTTGAGACACACAAGGGGTCAGACGGGGCTGCATTCTTTCACCATACCTGTTCAACATATATGCGGAAAACGTTATCAGGAATGTAAAGGCAGATCCAATTTCTACAGACTTCGATCCTTTCACAATAGGAGGAAAGGAGATACCGGAAATATGATATGCCGACGACAAAGTGTTGGTCTCGAGCAGCGCCAAGGGCCTAGAACAAATAATTACATCAGTCCAGAAACATAGTGAAGCCCAGAATATCTACCTGAATACAAAGAAAACAAAGATAATGACAACTGATAAGACAAAACTCCAACCTAATATCGAGATAGCTGGCGAAGAGATTGAAAATGTTGCACATTTTGAATATATGGGATCAATATGGAACAACAACGGAAACTGTACAAAAGAAGTAAGAAGATGACTGATTATGGCAATGCAGAAGATAAGGAGTATGCAGAACCTATGGCATAATAAAACAAGGATCTAAAACTAAAGATCCTAAGAACATGCATTTTTTTCTGTGGCAACCTATGGATGTGAAACATGGACGATTACAAAAGCAATAAGAGCGAAGATCGGTGCTTTTGAAGATAGCTGCAGATGTCATCATTTCCTTTAATGCATACCTTATGTAAGGTAGACAGCAGCAGATGTAATCATTTCATACATACCTTATGTAAGGTAGACAGCAGCAGATGTCATCCTTTCCTTCAAACCTTATGTAAGGTAAACGGAAGCAGATGCCATCCTTTCATACATACTTTATGTAAGGTAGACAGCTGCAGATGTCATAATTTCATACATACCTTATGTAAGGTAAACAGCAGCAGATGTCATACTTTCCTTTAAACCTTATGTAAGGTAAACGGAAGCAGATGCCATCCTTTCATACATACCTTATGTAAGGTAGATAGCTGCAGATGTTACCCCATGCTTTACATAGAGCGAAAATAAGTGCAGAAAAAAGACACGAGCGAACGTATGTTAGAACACACAATACAAGTTGTTAAAACATAATACAGCGACTTTGGAATCAAACCAATCAATCAATCGTTGCAGCTCCCCGAGGAGCACATGTTATCAAATGTTGACTTTCCTGACGCTATTGAAGTGTGTGTATGTTACACCACATGATAGGACATCCAACTTCATGCTCAATCCTCTTTAGTCGCCACTTATGACATGCCTGGCAGGCAGACTGCATTGTTACTATTCTCTGCTCCAATTTCAGACCCGGGTATCACTCCAGCAATAGCGACATTTGACGTGGCTTTAAAAAGCATGTGAGGAGGGGAGACTAACGTCTAGTCAGGCAAGACATACTGATCAGACAATGTTAGTCAGGGTCAGGCGGGGAGAGGAGACTAACTTCTGGTCG
Organism: Ariolimax columbianus; assembly: GCA_036924085.1. Taxonomy (NCBI): domain Eukaryota; kingdom Metazoa; phylum Mollusca; class Gastropoda; order Stylommatophora; family Arionidae; genus Ariolimax; species Ariolimax columbianus. The sequence goes on along the minus strand of JAVGWX010000002.1, from coordinate 47,192,728 downwards.
GGCAAAACATACTGATCAGACAATGTCAGTCAGGGTCAGGAGACTAACTTCTGGTCGGGCAAAACATACTGATCCGACAATGTTAGTCAGGGTCAGGAGACTAACTTCTGGTCGGGCAAAACATACTGATCAGACAATGTCAGTCAGGGTCAGGAGACTAACTTCTGGTCGGGCAAAACATACTGATCAGACAATGTCAGTCAGGGTCAGGCGGGGAGAGGAGACTAACTTCTGGTCGGGCAAAACATACTGATCCGACAATGTTAGTCAGCGTCAGGTGAAACATACTAACTAAGACCCCCACCTCATTTCTATTCAGTTCTCTCTGGAAACAGGTTGTTTCGTGACAGTCTGGCTAACAAGGTGAGAATCGACGTGATCGACATAGTAGTGAGCGACATGTAGACGAAGCCAAGCATTCCACAAAAGCCTGATGGACCCCCCCCCCCCCCCCGTCCACCTTCATCAGCACACTCGGCATGTGAGGAGAGCTACTGCAACCCACCACATAACACCCTTTTCAGTGCGCACAATAAAGTGAGCTTACTCATTGTAGGCATTCAACAACATCAATAAAAGCATGTGGAAATCCTCACCTGGTGTCTACCTTAAAGTCTTCCTACGATACGGTCAGGTCGATTGTTTATAACACATCTTAATGAATATATATTAATACCAACCTAAATTAATGGTACTTTCTTTTTCAGTGAAGTAGTTGTACCATTGTAGGGCCTACTTCTATTGGTTGGGACATTCAGAGACATTATCCAGTTGCTCGACAGCAGTTTTGTGTCTGTGTGAAAACTACTTCATCAATTTAACAGTTAAGTGATATGCCGGATGGAAATTACATTTAAGCTTCATTCTTCTTCGCAAGCTTTCAGACGTCAACTTGAATATATCAAAGGAAAGTAGATACTCCATAGAGCTTGTCCATGAATGCTAATTCAAGCGTTATTCATTGTGTTGTAACAAATTTTTAGCATAGCATATTGAAGATACAGCTTACTCATTTGAATGTATGTCATAAAATGGTAGAAACGTTTATATTTCTTGGAAAACGGGACCTGTGGTTATTATTTGGTTGAGTGATGTCTGACGGCTAATCATAAAGTAGCTATTTGTAGCTTGCGTAATGTGATAGAAATGTGTGTAGAAATATCAAATACTTATTTATAGATCACCAAACTTTTTTTTCATTCAGATGAATCTACCAGTATCGTTGCACACATTTTGGTGGAAGTATGTCGAAGACAGGCTCATATGCTAGTTAATACACGTTTCTATTCCATCGTGGGAAAAATGCAGAGCCACAGCAATGATGTAGTTGAGAACCTGACGTGGTATCATCCATCACTGAACAGACATACCGCCGAGAGTATGTTGATGCAAAATGGAATGGATGGTACATATCTTCTCAGACCTAGTTCAAAAGGCGTTGGTGAATATGCACTTTCAGTCAAGTCTGAACAAGCGGTGAAACACTTTAAAATTGTGTGGAGGAATTCAGAGATTAAATTTGGCCAGTGCACTTTCAAGTCTGCTGCAGAATTTGTAGAACATTTCTTAAATCAGCCACTCATTACTGGGGAGTCAGGGCAGGTAGTTTTGTTGAAAATTCCGTATCCACGTGACATTGATGAACCAGATACGTACGAGTCTGTAATACTACATGCACAACTTTGCATCCATGCAGACTCGAGTGTTATAAATGCAGATTTTTCTGTTAACTCCAAAGCAGGATTTCTGACAAAAGTTGGACATGTTTTCAAAACTTGGCGAATTCGTTGGTTTGTACTTCAACGCAATGAATTGAAGTATTTTAAACAGAAGACCAGCATGACTCCCATTCGCGTGCTTAATCTCAATGACTGCAGAGAATGTTGTCAAGATGTTAGTATAAAAGACAGAAGTTTTGTGATCAGATTAGACATGGGATGGCGAGTTTTCCTTCTGTCATCCCCATCATCACAAGACATGAATGATTGGATCAAAAGTATTAGCTGGCGATTGAGAACACAAAATAGCCTAGAATAGTGCCCTTCAACCTTGTTATACCTGGTTCCAACTTTTATCACTTTCGTGAGGGCAAAAATTTCTTACCGTCCACTGAAATCTAAATTGAAGAAAATGTCGCGATCGTCAGCAGAGTGTGTATTTTGTATGTTTTTATTCAGCACGTATCATGTCATTTTCAGAACATCGCTCCGTCTGAAAGAAATTCGTTCTCTTTCCAAATCTCCAGTTTGGTCCAGAATCATGCCCAATAATAGCTGTCCATCGTTGTCGATGAGGACCGCCGACATCATCCTTGTCACAGATTTCCCTGTTGGGTGTGGGTGCGCATGTGGCTGAACAGGCCAATGCGAGCACGAAAATATCTGCTACATATCGGGCACACGAGGTTTGTAGAAGGGGATGGTGTTCCCCAATAGTTCCTTGATAATATGGTGACATCGCCTTCTTGGTCTGCCAATGTCTCTCTTGCCTGGCACTATACTTGTCATTACCGTTCTCTCAAGACCGTTGTGGCTTTTGATATGGCAGAGTAATTATATTTTTTGTTCAAGATGAAATTTATGAACCAGTTCTTCTCTATGCGCAACTGTTGTGGAATATCTGCATTCTTCTTTTTTTCGGTCTTCGGTATTCTGAGGACCTTTCTATAACATTTCGATACGAGGGATTCGAGTTTTTGGTAAATGTCCATGTTTCACAGCCGTATGCTGTCACTGGAAAACGTATTCACCCAATAAAGACACCAATTGTACTTATAAAGACACCAGATGTACGTATTCACGCAATAATGACGCCACTTGTGTTGCTCCAAGTTCTGCAAGCATATCTGCTCTCTCGTTTCAAGTTAGGCCACAGTGTGATGGTACCCACTGTAGCACTACAGTAATCTTGGCTTTTAAATTGCCAAAGTTCATTTTAAGCTCTGGCAGTTTATCTTTCTTGAGGACTTGCAGAACTGTGATGCAATATCTGTACGGAATACAACATGCTAGCTTTTGTGTGTAGTGTTGTTTATTGTTTCTGCAGCAAAAATGAGTGCATGTACTTCAGCCGAGTAGTTTCAGCAGAATTTTCCAATGAATAAACTAGTGGTTTCGTTTTCTTTATCTGGGTAGACAACATTTCAATATGTCATTGCTCTAATTGCATGCCATGATCCATGCTTCACTTGGGTATATTCTTCGATCGTGTCGCATGCTGTTGATTTTCTTTGGAGAGTATATATCTACCATGAGGTACCTTATGAATATTATTTGGCTAACATTTTGGTGTTTCTCCCAGTGAGTTGAAGAAGTATCGGATTGACCTCCTTTGTGGAGTCTGGTAATTCATCCTTGTTTGTTCCTATTAATTATTTGGGCCCACGTACAAAGCTATTCCTCTTCAGTCTTCCACTGGCTAGATTTCCTCATTTGGTTTTCATTGGATGTGCTGTCATACCCTGGTACTTTCCAGCTTGTGCTTCCCTTCATGGTGCCCCATCTGTAGGATATAAGTGTTTTCCATTTCGTTTATTGAAGTGGCATTCCTGACACCTGTGATCACCCGAACCACTTGGCTGTGTACCTGTTCCAAAGTTTGTATGTGTGATTTGGCTGTTGTGGACAATGCCGCTGATCCATAGTCCACTATTGGTCTCATTACCATAATGTAGAATGTCTTAAGCGGTGTTTCGTTCGCTCGTCAATTTGGCTTGGCTTGACTTTGTTCATTTTCAATCTCCCGCTACCAAACCCTGAAAGGCCTTAAGTGGCAGAATGTAGTGCAGAGAACGGAATGCGTTGTATCGTAGTTTACAGCTTGACTGCGATATTTGCACCTTTCGGTCTAACACATTCGATTTAAGCAAGCATTTGTTTTAGTACCGGGTTAGCATTCCCTCTTCGATCCCTTCTCCTTAGCCAGTCTGCCCTGATGCAGCCTGTTATCCAGGATCACTGCGTGGAGGTGTAGAAGGGTCTTGGCAGCTCTGGTTCGCTGGCCTTGACGCTAGCAGTCAGTTATGGGTAGCAGACCACTGCAGCTCATGAGACAGGGTTGTACATCTCTCTCCAACTCTTTTCAATATATTCCCTGAGGGAATTATTTTTTTTCGATTACTTTCTTTACTTTAACTTGGTAGTGGTCGCTTCCTATCTCTGGTCCTCTGAACACTCTAGCATCCTTCACATGCTTGAATGCACTTTTCCTCACTATTGCATAGTCAATATGAATTTCTCATTTTGTGCCGGCTCGCATCTTGTCTAGGCATGGATTCGATTGCGTGGAAACCTTGTGTTTGTAAAAACAAGGTTTTGTTCCCTGCAAAATCTCAGCAGTCGTTTTCCATTGTCATTTAGGACATCTTCTCCACACCTACCGATCATCACCATCAGTCGTTCTGAAATGAACTTCCATCCTTTAATGTTTTCTTTTGGTTGCTGTCCACTATACAGCCTACTCCTTCCCTGGTTCTTTCCGTCATAGGAACTCCGCTGTAGAGAAGCATGTTGCCATCATGGTCCAGAACGCCCTGTCCCTTTTTCTTTGTTTCTGTAAGTGACATGAATGTCAATTTTGCCCTCTTCATCTCCTCTATTAGTTCATTTTCTTTTATGTTCATACTTCTTACATTCCATAAATCGTGGTCCTTATTTCTCGCCTGTTCGGTGACGTTATAATCAGTCCGGTTTTCTCTATGGGTTGTCTTGTAATCATTGGTTAAGACAAACAGGTGATTAGCCTGTTGTGTCTTTGCATGGTGGAGTGGCTACCTCCTTACAGCCTCCATGCCTGCCGACTTGTTTTTATCCACGGCTGCTCATTTTATATTCGCAGCTAACCTCCAAATTAGGACGCCTTTCAGCAATCCGTAACCCTGCTGATGCGCCTGGTAGGAGGTAGGTTCCTCCCACAGGAAACCTGTTCCTATGTAAATCAAATACCATGACCAGGGGACGGCGTGGCCTAGTGGTTAAGTGGCACGGCTCACGACCCGAAGGTGCTGGGTTCGATCCCCATCACAGCACCGGCCGTTACCCCGGGGAAGCAAACCCTTAGAAAATGCAGGAGGAAGCAGACCCTTACATAAAATGCGTGCTGAAGTCGGATGCACTGGGCCGACAGGCGCAAAATAAAAACACAGTGCAACGCACACCGCCTTGGGGATTAGAAAAAATAAGGCGAACGCAAAAACAAAAAAAACAAAAACAAAAAATACCATGACCGCTGTTTATTCTGGGTTCTTCCTGCTTGTTATATTCGAACCACATATCTCATATTAGTTATTATCTTACTACAATTTGGGTCAATTGACACAGTTGGGAGATAGGATGTGTGCGCGCCACATGCTGCCTACGTGTTCCAGTACTCCGCAGTAAACCATGATGTCACACAGCACTCAAACTTTGCATGGTGTGGTGATAGTGGAATACGGGGTATGACACAGTGGCTAAGGACACGGCACACAACTACATTTGCTGGGTTCGAATTCTCAAAAAACAAAACAGAACGCCACACGCGTATTACATATTCTTGCTCAATATATGCTGTCATATTGTCTTGAATAACACATGAGCCTAGAGCAGCACACAAGTGTGACTATCACGGCAGCGACTAGGGGTATACAATTTTGCAACAAAAAGTCACACATGCACAGATGATGATTTTCTTTGGCGTTCGTCCTGAAAAGGTTGCTATGGCTTGGCTTGGTTCATTCTCAATCTCCCGCTACAAAACCCTGAAAGGGTTTAAGTAGCAGAATGTAGTCCAGAGAACAGAATGCGTTGTGTCGTAGTTTACAGCTTGACTGAGATATTTGCACCTTTCAGTCCAACACATCCGACTTCCGCAAGCATTTTTTTAGTACAAGGTTAGCATTCCCTCTTCGATCCCTTCTCCTTAGCCAGTCTGCCCTGCTGCAGCCTGCTATCCAGGATCACCGCATGGAGGTGTAGAAGGGTCTTGGCAGCTCTGGTTCGCTGGCCTTGACGCTAGCAGTCAGCTATGGGTCGCTGACCGCTGCAGCCTATGCGCTCTCAGCATCGAAAAGGTTTACAGCGAGGCTGCGATATCGCCGCCTTTTGGCCCGATACATCTGTTGTTTGTTTTTTTTGGGGGGGGGGGGGGATACCGGTTTTATCTTCCCACTGTGATCTCTAATCTCTTAGCCAGACCACACTAGTGCAGCCTGTTTCCAGGGCCACCACTTGATGGCAGAATAAGGTTCGTTGACCTTGATGCAAGTCGTGATCTACGAGTTGCTGCAACCTATTCACTCACTCTGCTGTACCTTCAACCACAGAAGATATCAGGGCCGCATTTCCCACATCAACTTGCTCCAAGACAAATATTGGTTGATTAAAAAAATTTTTTTCATGAGACCTCATATATCGCATCTTCCTCTTCATCCTTTGAGAACGAAGGAAAGGGAAGGAGAAGGAAAGGGCTTCAACAGTTGGGTAAAACCTAATGACCAGGAACTCCAAGTGGTAGATTAGTTTAAATATCTGGGTTCGATTGTCAGTGATGAAGGATCAAAATGTGAGATGTTGGTCAGAATAGCACCTTGCACGGCTGAACAAAATCTCGCAAGACAAACAGTTAGCCATGTGCACGAAGATCAGATTAATGCATACATTGGTCCTGTCAATATTCTTCTATGCAGCGGAGGATTCATGCCTTGAAGATAAACGTTGCATACAAAACCAAGTTATAAATGAGGAAATACGAGAAAGAATTACAACAATAGGGCTTTTTGAAGACATTGACATCGGTCAAAAGACAGAAACTCGCTTGATACGGCCACATATCGAGATCAAACGGTCTTGCAAATATAATCTTGCACAGAAAGGTGCAAGGTGGACAACAAAGAGATCATCTCAAAAAAAAGATGGGAGGACAACATAAAAGAGACTAGAGGAGGCACATGCAGCGGCTGCTAACAGAGAGGGGTGGTGTGGGGTTGTCTTCATGTGTGCCCCCAACGGTTACGGGATTATCTGACTGACCTCTTCATTGTTTATCCTGAAGAGGATGTTGTGTTGTAGTTTACAGCGAGGGTGCGATATCTACACCTTTCTGCCCAACATAAAGTGTCCGCTGGCTTTGTTGGAACCGGGCTTGCCTTCCCACTCTGCCATCTGTATTCTCTTAACCAGACTACATTAACGCAGCCCATTTTCAGGGCCGCCACTTGAAGGCGTAATGGGGTCTTGGCCAGCTCTGGTTCACTGATCCTCATACAAGCAGCCACTATGAGTCACTGGCTGCTGTCAGCTCATTCACACACTCTGCTGTATCTTCAGCACCATATGTCCCGTCTACTGCCGCTGGTCCTGTATTGAGGCCTATAGCAAAGTACTTTGTCTATACTTGAAGTGGTGTTTCTGTAGAAATTTCTTTAACACAACCAGGCTGCTAGCTCTATGCACAACCCCTCTTGGACACTTTTTACAACATGTTTGGAGGGTTACACAGACACAGCAAGTTTGATAGGTTTCTGATAAGTGAAGTGAGCCTAGTGGTGTCTGAGTCAACTATGTGTGCGACAAAGATGATAATCAGTTTACTATCATACCCAGAAGATATGGCAAGTGGTTATTAACAGTGCAGTCGAACCCTTCTCGGGTAGAGGAACTTCCAACACACCCCGCCATATGTTGAATCACTTATTCAGATGCTACAGAAGCTGCGAATACAATTCGAGGTGACTTAATAAAGGTTTAGAAGATAATCAACGGAAAGGATAAATTAGACTATAACACGTTTTTCAAAATACATCCGCCTACAAGAACAAGAGGGCACATAGTGAAAGAAAGTCAGAAAACTATTATCCTGGGAGAGAGAGCGTTGATGAGGCAATGATTGGCTTCAGTGGAAAACTGTTTTTCAAACAATATTACAAGCACCAAGCTGATTCTGTTGTCAACCAATCGTTGCGTTGAATGGTCTTCTGTTTTGTGTCATGCAAAGGAAGGCAGAAGAGACCACGACATACCCCTGCCAATCCATTCCTATAATCAACATATGGGTGGTGTTAACAAAGCAGATCATACTAACCATTTGGTAGGACATCTAGAAAATTGTTGCGCTATTATCTGTGGTTTCTGATGCAGGTGACAACTGTCAACTCCTTCATTCTGATGAAGTCGCCTCGCACGTCACAGCGCAGAAGGGAGACACTCTGCCATTTGCAGTTCCGCCCTCGATGACTTGAATGAGACACCGCAATCATCCAAAAGCAACACCAAACATGATCTAGTCAGAATGCCTGGACACAAGAAACATTTTTTGTTGGTTCCAAGAACAAGTCAAAGACTGCTCATGGATACGGCATAGAAGCTGTTTTTGGCTGCTCAATTTACAAAATTCACCTATGCAGAGAACTGTGCTTTTCTCATCATTCCATAAACAATTATAATTTGTTCTTTATATCTGTGATTGTATAATTTCTGATTGAATAACAAAATGCATATTTTTTTCTTCATAATGTTCTTATTTTCTATCATTCTTGTTTTTTTACACATGAATGAGGTACCTTATTACATAATTCAATTAATTCATGTTTAATATTAAACACCATCATTTTAGCAGAAAAAGTTTTTTTTTTTTTTTTACTGAAGTCAGTGTGTAAAAATTATTTTCTATGTCCCAGATTTTCATCCCATGTCCCAACTTTCAGGTACAAATTAAGTAAATAAGGCCGATCTGTAAAGGGTTAAAGAAAGGTCCAAATTAGATACAAGGAAATATTTTTTTAGTCAGAAAGTGGTGAAGGCTTGGAATGCATTGCCACAGGAAATAGTGAAGGCAGGGTCAATTAATGCATTCAAGAAGAGATTGGATGTGTTTATCGTAATTTTTAGATCAAGTGAATGTAAAAGAAAGGCAAAACATCTGCCCGCCAGTGTAACTGTACTATTGATAACAGTTTTAAATAAAAAATTTGAAGGAAAAAAAATTTAACCACGGGCATCTAACACCCTACCCTAGGCAAGGATCATAGCCCTAGATCACCATCTGAAAATAAAGTTTCGCAAATGAATGTATGTAGTCTTGGTTTGTTGTGACTATGGAAGCAGACGGAAACAAGTTTCATTACGTACAAAAATTACCCTTTATTAATTGAAAAAAAGAGCTTGTTCTATGTCTATGTAAATTCAGTGACACTTACAGATGGAACATAAACAAACTGCAGATGTTTCCCAATCTTAAGTATTTATTTATTGATGCCATAACAGAATGTATTGATCAGATTGAAAACAAAAAATGAGAAGGGAAAAATATTATGGCTCATCTGGGATTTGAACCCTTGACCGTAACATACCATAGGCCAGAAACAAGTGATTTGATCCGCTAATCAAATTACTGTTACAGACGGGGAGGAAGACTAACATCTGGTCAGGCAAAATATACAGATCAAGACCCTCACCTCAGCTTGCTAGTAGCCATCCCTGGAAACAGGCTATTTTCATGGCAGCCTGGCTAACGAGGTGAGGGATCTATATGATCCCTGTAGTAGTCAGTGACACGTAGATGAAGCCAAGCATAGCCCAACCACCTGAACGACTCCGGCCCACCTTCATTAACACGCTCGGGATGTGAGGAAAGATACTGCAACCCGCGACTTAACGTTCTTTTCAGGACGCACAAAAAAGTAACCTACTCATTGTGGGCATTTGCAAACAACAACTGTTAGAGACAGACCAAGGAAATACCGCAATCAATAGTATGGTGGCAGAAATATATATGCATTAATTTTACTCGATATAAATAACAAAATAGAACTATTTTTTTTCCAAATAATAAGGTCCCTTTTTTTTTAACTCCTTGTACATGAATGATTTTGGCACAACCTTCCTACATGGAAGCCAACTTCAGTAGAGGTCTCATGCTCCATTTGCAGCAAACAAATGAAACATAACAGTGTGTTCTATAACCATATATTTGTATATTGACTATATTTTTGTTTTGGTGAGGACCGGCCCTTTCAATAATAATAAATACATCCCGTATTTGTTAGTATAAATAGGCAGGTACATGACTTGTGATGACTGACATATGTATGATATGTTTATATATCAGTTTATTTAACTTCATTAAAACTGTTCTTCTATGTGGTGTTGCTTGGTCATTTATCTGTTATAAATCAACTCATTAATTGTGAAATCTCATACCTCCTAAAATTGTTTTTTGTTGTGCTGAAAAAGTTTTGTTTTGAATTACCTATGGAGGGTGTCAGACTAAAGCTGTAGATAAGAAAATTCAATATGCCATGGACAGAATAAAAAGCTCATAAAGACTGAAAGAAAAAAGGAAATTAGACAGGCCCATAACTGAATTTCAACTAGTTCATGCACAGTACAAACTTTGATTGGGCAGAGTCAGCATAGACACTTTGAGTTATGACAGATCCGTGAACAGACTATTGAATATAATACACTCTCTCTCATTGTTTTCCTGGGGGGAGCTTTTCATTGAGTGACTGGGTATCAAGATGCTGAGCAGTGCATGAGCTTAGTAGTCAGCGACCCAAAGCTGACAGTGTCCAGGCCAGCAGCCCAGAGCTGCCAAGACCTTTTCCACATTCATGTGGTGATCCTGGATAACATGCTGCAACAGGGCAGGATGGCTAAGGAGAAGGGAAAGTTTATCTGGTATTTAAAAAATGCCATACTGAAGTCGGATGTGTCGGACCAAAATGTGCATATATTGTAATCGAGCTGTAAATTACTCTTATGACACAATGCATTCCATACTCCAGACCACATCCTGCTGCTTGCAAAGCTTTTTTCGGGGGCTGGCAGCAAAGACATTGAGAACAAACAACAAAGAAAAAGAATTTAGTGACTAGAAGCAAATTATGAACAATTTTGTCATCTTCTACATTTGTTCTGAAAAAGACCTTGTGGCATAATTTACAGTGAAGCAGCTATATCGAGACCGTTTGATCTGACACAGCTGTTTTTTTTTTGTGGGTACCGGGTTTGCTTTCCCACTGCAATCCCTATTCTGTTAGCCAGTAAACCCTAATTCAGCCTGTTTCCAGAGCCACCGCTTGGAGGTGGAATAGAATCTTGGTCAGCTCTGGTTCGCTGATCTTGATGCAAGCAGCCAGCTTCTTGCTGCTGTCAAACTCATTCCCTCTGTCTGCTGCATCTTCAGCCATAGAATAGCTTCTTCATGGTCACATTCCCCCCCAATTCACTACAAGGCAACTATTGGTTGGTTTTTTGTTTTTAAAATTAGGAGCGTTACTTTTTTATCAGACCTTATATATTGCATCTTCTTTTACTTCAGTGTTTGTCATGAAAAGGAATTTTTGTCAATTTACAATGAGGCTGTGATATCTCTGTCTTTTGGCTCAACACATCCAGTTCCAGCTGGCTTTTTTTTGGGTATCGGGTTCCCACTGTGATTAGCCAGACTACACCAGTGCAACCTGTTTCCAGGCCATGCATCGATGCGTAATCTGGTCTTGGTCAGCTCTCGTTCGCTGACCTTGATGCAAGCAGCTATCATTCACTGCTCCATTTTGGGGCCCACACCCCAATTTGTGAAGACTAGGGAGTACAAAGGCAACATAAGAACTTTATAGTGAGTAGCTCTTTGTGTACCCTGAGGTGTAGAGGTCTTCTCTTATTGTGGCTTATACTTCTTCTTCTTTAAGACGGATGTGTTGGAACGAAAAGTGCAAATATCGCAGTCAAGCTGTAAACTAGCAACACAACGCATTCCGTTCTCTGGACTACATCCTGCTACTAGCAAAGCCCTATTCAGTGCTTGATAGATTAAGATTTATAACAAAATCAGAAGAAGAAGACCGGGGCTTTGCAAGTAGCAGGATGTAGTCCGAAGCATGATATGCGGTGTGTAGCTAGTTTACAGCTTGACTGTGATATCTGCACCTTTCATCCGACACATTCCCCTTCAACTGCTGTGGCTCATAGTTTCTCCAAGATGAGGCTGCTGGTTCCATGTACAACACTCCTTATGACATGCCTAGCAGGATGCATTGCTATTATTCTTTGCTTCCATTCTGTGCCCAGTTAACATACATGACACTTGTGTCAAATGGCTCAACTTATGACTTCTACATTTGGGTTTCAGGTTTGCTGTAGCTCCTTTAATTTTCCTGCTTACTAGTTTTTATTTAAACCTCAGTTTACTCTGCACTTCAGCAGTATTAGGTATATATCATATGAAAAGGTAAGGGTAGTCCCACATCAGCAACTATTGGTCAAGAAGTGTGTTAGAGATATCATTGTACTAAGGTTGTTTCACATCAGTAACTGGTGGTCAGGTGAGGAAATGTGTTAGAGATATCATTGTACTAAGACACAGCATGTTTATGTGGTAGGATGACCAGTCCCCTTTCTTGCAGTCTATTCTTTCTCTAGATGTAACCCTGGCATCAATTTGCAGCCAATCACATGCTCTTAGACACAAAACAGACTGAAGATTGAGCATCATATTTATTTGATGTCAGTTTTATATTCTGTCTCAAGGTCCCTCCATAGAACTCTGCGATACAAACGTTCTATCAGCTTGTAAAACAAATGCTAGTAGCATCAATATTCAAAATGTTGTCTGTGCACTAAATGAACGTAGCGTAAGACCCTAGAATTCCAAGAGACTATATTTCCCTACCAGAATAATGACATTTAAAGCTTCATATTAATATACAATATAATTATGAACACTACTTGTCAAAGATGGTTGAATTATATACCTTAAAATCCTTAGATCGCAATTTTAATATTAACGCTTTACAGCTTGTATTGTTCGTCGTTGTTGCAGAAATCCTAATAATGGCAGCACGGCTCTATCAAAAGGACCTCTGAAGCATTCGTATGTGTTTTGTGATTTAGTTTGCCGATTAAATTTTTTAAACGGTTCTCCACTATGGTTTCGTCCACACATGCGCAAGTGACATTTAACTGTATGATTATTTCCGGTATTCAATTACAAATCGTGATACGAGATTTGAAAGTCTATCCATTTATTGCAACTAAAGTTGGGCTTCAAGACTGTAGAAATGATTTATTATTTGATCAGTCCAATGATCACGCACCTAGATTACTCATGGACATTCAACACATAATAAAAAGGCAAGTGTATAGGAATTGATGGATATATTGGCAAAAGTTATATATATATATATGATGTGGGTAAGTACAGAAAAAAAATTAACCTCTCTCCAAAATTTCACCTGTGCGTTAGTGTCATTTAATGCTTCATACTAATATATAATCTTTATTATGAATACTTTATGTCATAGATAGTTTAATTATGTGTTTAATTTCGGCTAAACTTTTTCAATAATAAATTTCATTTTGTCTGGACTGAAAGACACAAATCGACAACATTAGCCCGGACTTGAAAGGGTTAATAAATTTCATTCATCAAGACGCTGAGCAGCGCATGAGCTGCAGCGGTCAGCGACTCATAGCTGACTGCTAGCGACAGGGCCAGCGAACCAGAGCTGCCAAGACCCTTCTACACCTCCACACAGTGATTCTGGATAACAGGCTGCACCAGATAAGACTGGCTAAGGAGAAGAGATCAAAGAGGGAATGCTAACACGGTACTCAAAAAATGCTTGCTGAAGTCAGATGTGTTGGACCGAAAGGTGCAAATATCGCAGTCAAGCTGTAAACTACGACAACGCATTCCATTCTCTGGACTACATTCTGCTACTTAAGCCCTTTTAGGGTTTGGTAGCGGGAGATTGAGAACGAACGAAGCCAAGACAAGCCATTATGAAAAACAACTATCTGTCATATGGAGTTGTGGCACTTGCTCCGGACTGAACGACACAAACCAAAAAAAATGTAGAACTGCAAAGGGTTAATCACAATTAATCAGACTGCAAGAAGCAAATCTACCAAATTAGGCTTGACTGTAAATGGTTCACAGTACATCACACATAAACTAGACAAATATGTGATACACTACCCATTAATTAGACAAGTTACGCGTATAGCCAGCGACGTACCTAACACAGATGTACTGCTTCAACAACTTTGTACTTGTTTGAAAATGAATTCTTGGGATTTAAACAAGATGAAATCAAGCAACAGTGTCCATCTAATCTAATGCTCAAGCTGATCATGAAACCTACTGTTACAAGTACATCCAAGAACTGACAAGATACACCAGTCTCAGGGTCATTGATTTTAAATCCGCATTTTTGTATTTATAAATTTAAAAAAAACCATTTGTTTTAATTGCATAAAATGTGCCAAGAAATAATGTTAAGTGCATATCAATCTTGGTTATTCTCACATTTACCAACTTGTAGCAGAGACCTTCTCACATAACTTATTTATGCCCTAAAGTTGGAAAGTTTGGTAATCCATTGTTCTCTACAAAGTGAACATAAGAGAAAAATATATAACATAGCTTTTACTTTTTTTCTGACGTCAAAACTTCATCAGTACTATCATTCAATCATTATTAACATTCAAAAAACCATTGAAAAAATTAGTTTTTCCTTTTCTTCTTGAACTTTTTCCTAACTCCAGTGGCTTCCTCTGTATCATCATTGTTATCAAGTCCTCGTTTTCTCTTTCTTGCTGCGATTTTCTTTTCCTCTGCATCTTTCATTTCCTGTGGAAATATCAAGAGATTGAAATAAATAACACATCAAACCATAATGGATCATTGAGCCACATCATGGAACTAAAAGGACCTTACAAATTCAAAAGAAACGCGAAACAACTCCCCAAAAGAAAAGTAACAATGTCAAACATGTTGTAAGAATCAACTAAGGAGGGTTCCACACAGGGGGTGGCTACTCCATCCAGTAGAAACTTTAAGCCACAAAAACTTCCAACATATATTTAATAGATCAAAGTTTGATGATTATGCATGTATTTATTCAAGACGACATTGCAAACTGTCATCTGCATTACACAAACTCCTGTGGTCGGAAAGGCATCATATTTATTTCTGGTTTTTGCCTGGGGTGGGAAGGAAAGCCACAGGACCCCAGAACATATTTATTGAATCCCAAAGTGCTAATTGCTCAGGGAGACTTGAGTAGAAGAAGAAACCATGGGATGCCACCTTCCAATGATCAATCTGATATCAGGTACTGACTGATCTGTCTCATTGAATACCAGAGTTCTAGTATCTAGTATAGCACAAAGTATATAAATAACTCTTTTATGCATATGTTCTTAGGCCCAGTAAACTACAGCACAACAAAGTAAGAATTCACCAAATCAGTATTGCTTCTTAACATTCATAATACAGATTAAGCATTTAAACAAATCACATGCCAAACATTTGTTAGAAAGTAAATGTAGTTAAAAAAAACATGAAGGTACAGTACAAAGCTGTTGTATTTTAGTCACATAAAAGTGTTGGATACAGAACAACCACATAGTGTAGTCTGGATCCAGGGTTTGTTGTTCTGATTAAAGAATAAGGCCACTGCACCCTACTACCATCATCATTGTGGTATAGGGCCACAATATATACTCTACATCTCTTCCGATTGGGGCTTTGACCACAAGACCCTGACTGAACTCCCTCTTTGACTATTCTTCACCAGGTGTTTCTTGTTTCTTTTTCTGAGGTTTCCAATCCAGCGCATGCTTAGTTATACTGCCCAGCTTCTTCCTGAGAGTGTGTTTTATCCATGACCCCTATCTCTCCCCAATTTCCGGGAAGGTAGACTAACGGCTGGTCAGGCAAAATATACTGGCCAATACCCACACCTCGGCTTTCTAGTAGCCCTCCCTGAAAAACAGACTTTTCATGCAGCATGGCTATAGAGGCAAGGGATTGATGAGATCCCCGCAGTAGAGTGACACGCAAATGAAGCCAAGCATAGCACAGCCGCCTGGAGGAGCTCGGTCCACCTTCATCAGCTGTCTTGGGATGTGAGGAAACCCGTCACTTAACGTCGTTTTCGGGGTGCACAAAAGAGTAACCTACTCATTGTGGGCATTCGCAAACAACAACTCCCCAATTTCCTGTTCTATTGATAGTAACCACTTTTTTCTCCCCACAGAACCATGTCTGCCATCACCTCTGATCAAATAATGAGAACATTTGATAACGAATATCTGCAGCCTAAATGTGATACTCTTAGTGACATATCATGTTTACAAGTCATATAGCAGATCCATCTTTACAGCCTAATATTTTGCAAGGTGAAGGCTGTGAAGTTCCATATTAGATAAAGAGAGCCGAATACAAATCTTGCCTTGTTAATCCTGTCGCTAACATCTTGGTTAGTTCCTCTTCTTTGTCAATGGACCTCCCAGATATGCGCACGTTACTAAGCATGTCAATAAGGGTATATAACATTAGATAGGAAAGTCAAATCAATCAGTTAGCTATCAATATTAATACATAGACGACTGACAAATAATCTCAACAGACAAGAGCAAATGTGTTGAACCTCAGAACAGGACACAACCGACTCCGAAGTCACATGAAGATTGACAACTCAGAAGACACATGAAGATTGACGACTCCGAAGACACATGAAGATTGACAATTCAGTCATGTACATGTGGACAGGTACTCCAGACCACATACTATAGAACTGCCTCGAATATGATGTACTGAGAAAAACCAACTGGTCCAGAGAACCAACACTAGAAGAGAAACTGCATGGACATGCATGTGAAGTACACAAGAAACAACATTGCAGATATAGACATTATATTTTCAAGTGAACGAAAGAAGAGAACATCTAAGAAGGGGCGAGCAACCTCATCATGTAAACCAAGGTGTTACAAAAACTGCTATTGCAAGAGTACATAAATACTTTGGCCATAACTGCCTGCTAGAAGGTCAATTGCAACGGTGGCACCAGACTCCGATAGTGAATATTAGGAGCATGATGATTATTATGAAGGTGAAAGGCACAGTGAGTTCCATATCAAACACTGTCGTCGGAGATGAAATGTTAGAGACTTGATTACACATGTCTACAGCTTGTTTATGAAGTGGGATGTTGAGCTCCCTTCCTTCCCTAACAGTAAGCCAGTTACCAACGTACAGCTGGGCATTGCGAGAATTCAACCCTGTACCTTTGCAGTGAAAAGCGAGTGCTCTACCACTACGCTAACCAGACAATTATTAAAAAGGTCATCATGTAGATGTTTGATACTTACAAGTTTGGTGAGCCTCTGTGCCTCACTGACCCTCTCAACCAGCTGCATGACCTCCTCCTCTTCTGTCGTGTACAGAGGTAGTTGTTTTTTAATAAGCTCCTCTATTCGTTTATACAGCTCAATGTCGTACCTAATTGGGCACAATTAAACAATAGACTAACAATATTGTGGTTCGTTAATAAGATGAGAGCAGACAAAGAATACATTATACAGCAAAATCCCACTTCTTCCTTGTTCATTCTCAAGCTACCAAGTCCTAAAAAGGGCTGTGCACGTAGCAGGATATAGTCTAGAGAACAGAATGTGCTGTGCGGTAGTTTACAGCTTGACTGCAATATTTGCACCTTTTGCATGCCTTCAAAGGTGCCGGTTTAGCCTCAGTCGACCTGCACTTCAACAGGGACAAATGTACCCATGCAGACCCCAGCTCTGGCATGAGCTGGATGTAGCCGGCAGGAGAATTTCCTGCATAGCGGGCTAGGCTCGAGGAGCATATTACTCAGCAACGGATGGTGGTTAACCAATGTACGAGTCCATCTCAATAGACTCACTAGAGCAAAGTAGACCCGCAGCCTGCTCTTAACAAGCCACCTTACCATGCTCAGAGTTATGCCATGTCACACACGTTAGTCATCTCTTATGACATGCTTTCTGCAGGACAGTGGTGCTATTCTTGTCCTGTCATATACAAAGACCCTGCGGATCACTTGGGTTAGCCCTCCCTCTTCGACTACTTCACCATAGCCAGACTAATACTACCTTACTGATATTGCCGGGTATGGTTCAGACTCTTGGTCATAAGCAAAATAGCCATTTTTTGGTTATTAACCTGCAATTGATATAAAATACTAGAAACATGTTTATGTTATCATATATCAAGTGTACAAAAGAACTAGGACTAAAATACAACATGCATGTAAAATGTATATAC
The DNA here is from genome assembly GCA_036924085.1 of Ariolimax columbianus. Taxonomy (NCBI): domain Eukaryota; kingdom Metazoa; phylum Mollusca; class Gastropoda; order Stylommatophora; family Arionidae; genus Ariolimax; species Ariolimax columbianus. Next base: position 47,174,662 of record JAVGWX010000002.1, on the reverse strand, counting down.
AATGCACATACTGATGATGTTTCACACTTTCACTCCAAGTCAACTTCTTCTATATACACGTTCAGACATCCTGAATATATCTAAAGGAAGCAGTAGTCGGCCTGAGGTTATTGGTGAGTCTGTCCATGAGTGATGCTGCTGATGACCATATGTGGTTCTCATATTTAGGACATCTTTGTAGTAATGATCAGCAGTCAATTTATCAGTACCAGAGACCCATTTATCAGTATTTCATATCTTCGGTTTTTTTAATAGATAGTATCTCAACCGGTTATGGCTTGTGTGAAATCTAAAGAAATGACCAGTCGTTCATCAGGTTGAGGTAACTTAACACCTTCTCTTGCTAGTCTGTCAGCCACTTCATTGCCAATTATTATACAATGAGATATCCACTGTTTCACAACTCTTGAATCAGGAATATAGTTTCGACAATATTAGCCTTAGTTCCTTTAGAGCTGTATTTCTTGACACCCCTGTGTCACATTGTCTGTCAAGAGTGCTGTAGCAGTTTGTTTGACATGATAATGTTGCTAAGGATTATAACTTACTGGCTGACAAATGTAATGGCCTTGCCTCCACGACCTGCTCGGGCAGTCCGACCAACTCGATGGATGTAGTCCTTTGAGTGTGTTGGGATATCATAGTTCATGACCACATCAACATGGGGAATATCAAGTCCTCTGTTAGAGAGATGGAAAAATGGAAAATCTTTCATTACAATTTAAAGGTAGAGGTTAGTCCCATATCAGACACGGCTGTTGAAGATGAAGATCTAAACTAAACAATTCAGTTAGTTTGCTCAAGCTATGGATGTATACCCCTTGACCCATGTGCCTGTCCTAACATATGGATGTGAGTCGTGGGCAATGACTACATCCCAAGAAAAGCGGTTCAGGCGACGAAAAGGAACAAGATCCGTAACCAGACAATACGTAGCAATCTCGAAGTTGAACCCCTGCAGACAAGAGTGGAGAAGTCCCAACAACACTGGTTTGGCCAAGTCTGTAGAATGGAAGAAGATCGGATACTAAAGCGGTCATGGGAGATAAAACGTCAAGGAAGCAGACCCCCAGGACGTCCCAAAGTACGATGGGAAGACAACATACGAAAGTCCCTTGGTGATTGAGGGCTGAATTGGAAAGAGGCCAGGAAAAAGACGGCGGATAGAGCAGTGTGGCGTTCTCTCTGGAAAACTTCTACACCTCACGGTAGAAGAGGAACGACTAAATAAGTAAGTAAGCGCTCAAGCTAGCAATCTGTTTCTTCTTCTTTCTCAATCTCCAGATACCAAGCTCTGAAACCCTGAAAATGAATTTGCAAGTAGCAGGATGTTGTCTGGAGAACGGAATGCGTTCTGACATAGTTTACAGCTTGGCTGTGATATTTGCACTTAAGCTAGCAATCTAAACTAAACAATAAAAGTCAAATTGTGTGTTGCAGAAAATACAAACAACAAACCTGCTTGCAACATCTGTGGCTATCAGAATAGAGCTGTCTTTACTTTTGAACTTGTTCAATGAACCTAGCCTCTTTTCCTGTAGAGGAAAATTTTTATAAACAAACGTTTATATAACTGGTCATAATATCAGGATGAAAAAAATTGGCCACTGTTAACTTCTTGGTATCATGTAAAAGGCAACTAAAGATGGTTGTGTTTGTGACTAAAAACCTCATAATGTAAAAAAACATTGCCATTATCATCAGCAACTGCAAAAGCTTGGACACAGGTTTCCTGTGAAGAGACCAGCTAAAAACATATGTATGAAACTAGAACAAAAAGTGAATGATTTCAAAATCTTGGAAACAGGCTACCTTTAAAAGAGACCAGCTGCAGTGGTGGCCTATGCTTCACATTGGAGCAAAAACATGGATCGATCATTTTAATTTACCAGTCTTTCTCTTCCTCATCCTTAACTGTCTAAGGAGCACTGGATCACCATGCTTATTACAGGATGAGGTTGCATATTCCATGTAGGGACCTTCTTAATCTCATTAGAGTACATGTCTGTAGGAAGTACTGAAATGATTATGTGTTCCTCAGTGTCGGATACTGCAATGTACATAGTCTTGCTGTGTATAAGAACCTATGAGGAAAGGTATTAGTGTTATTGTTTAATGCTCCCCATTAAATTGAGTCGAGGCGTCAGAAAGCATCTGCAGTTACTTATGAACTGTCCCCACTGCTTAGACACTCGAACATTAGTTTGGCAACAAAGCAACAGTATATTTATGCCAACTCTGTGCTACCAGTGCCAAACACGGCCTCTGTCCAGGGCGGGTGAAAGCAGAAATTTGACGTGTGAAATGAAGTGTTTGAGGAAGGTGATCGTTGTTACCCATGGGGGAGGAACCTACCTCCTACCATGCGCATCAGCAGGGTTGCGGATTGCTGAAAGGCCTCCTAATTTGGAGGTTAGCTGCGAATAAATAAGCAGCCGTGGACAAAAAATGGGCATCCAGGCATGGAGGCTGTAAGGAGGCAGATCCTCCACGATGCAAAGGCACAACAGGCTAATCACCTGTTTATCTTAAAAAACGATTACAAGTGAAAACATAGAGAAAACCGGACTGATCTCAACGGCGACGAACAGGCGAGAAATAAGGACTACGATTTACGGAACATGGAATGTACGAAGTATAAATGGAAAAGAACATGAACTAAGAGGAGATGAAGAGAGCAAAATTGACAGTCCTGGCACTTACAGAAACAAAGAAAAAGGAACAGGGCTGGATTGGAAAGAGGCCAGGAAATAGACGGCGGATAGAGCAGTGTGGTGTTCTCTTTGGCAAACCTCTACACCTCACGGTAGAAGAGGAGCGACTAAGTAAGTAAGATCATTGTTATCAGGACAGACAGAATGCGGAACGACAACATTCGAAGTATGGCCGGCACTATACATTTCCAGGCAGAAAATAAGTTGGTTTGGTCATCTCATGAGAATGCACACTCATCAACTTCCGCTGATCGCTTACAACCCTGGTAGTACTGGCTACAGGGCAATGCGGTGGCTGAGAGGCAGGTGGATAGATTAGGTGACAGAGTGATTGTGCGGCGACAAGGGTTCACATTGTCTGAAGCAACGCACTTGGTGCAGGATAGACGACTTAATCTCCCCACGACGCTCAACAGCACAAGTGGAAAGAAAACTAACTAACGCCCATAATGAGTGAGCTTACCCCTTTGTGTGCCCTGAAAAGGGCATTAAGTGGCGGGTTGTAGTAGTTTTCCTCACATCCTGAGCATGTTAATGAAGGTGGACTGAGGTCCTCCAGGAGATCACATCGATCCACATCTTGTCAGCCAGGCTGTCTTGATAACAGCCTGTTTCCAGGAAAGGCTACATGGAAGTGAAATTGTGGTCTTGGTCAGTGTATTGTGCCTGACATCCTGGTCGGTATGTTGTGTCTAACTGGACTAGCGTCTCAGTTTCCCATGAGGAAAAGTAAGAATGGGGAAGCTATAGAGAATCTGGTGAAGTGGAAGAGGAAGCAATAGAACTTGAGACTTCATGGACAGAACTCAAGATTCAGATAGGAATCAGTGAGAAGAGACTGTTGTAGTGGTTCCCAATGAATCCAAAAGGACAAGTGCTAGTAAAGCCTTAGCATTACAAATAGAACAATCCTCTTCTCCTTGGATTATTGCCCGATGGTTTTAAGGGAAGCATCCAACTATTCCAACTATGACTGATCCACTGAGGATTTAAGTTACCTGGGCAATAAACAAAACTGTGATGCACAATGCCACCTGGACATGATTCGAAGAGTTGGCCTGACTGATGCCGCCATGAACGCCCTGTTGCATTGAGTCTGGAACCAGCAGAGACTTTCATTGAAAACCAAGTTAGGAATTTACATAAACTGTGTCGTTCCCATTCTACTGTATGGTTTTCAAATCTGGACTATTCTGTAGGGCTATCAGAAGCGCATTGAAGCCACATTAGCAATCAAAGGTGCATTCTTACGATCCACAGGTATGACTGGGTCTCAAACGATTAAGTCACCTGACAGACAGGCCTCAACAGCACACTCGCCATACTAAACTATCGGTGTTTGGTCCTATTTGCACACGTGGCCCGCCTTGTGTAGGATGTCCATGCCCATCAGCTTTTTTTTTTTTTTTTTTTTTGCGTTCGCCTTATTTATCTATTCCCCAAGGCGTGTGTGCGTTACACTGTGGTTTTTATTTTGCGCCTGTCGGCCCAGTGCATCCGACTTCAGCATGCATTTTATGTAAGGGTCTGCTTCCTCCTGCATTTTCTAAGGGTTTGCTTCCCCGGGGTAACGGCCGGTGCTGTGATGGGGATCGAACCCAGCACCTTCGGGTCGTGAGCAGTGCCACTTAACCACTAGGCCACGCCGTCCCCTCCATCAGCTTTTAAAGAGGAGGACTTGACTGGAAAGGTTTTCACTGATCTGTCCCTAGAAAGATTGTGTTCTACATACGAGGGAGGAAGCACATAGTACCACACAGCTAATTTAATGAAGATATATACCTGCGTCATCTGGCCATGAAGGGGGATGGCCTTGAAGCCCAGATTTCTCAACATGAGTGCCAGACGCTGAGTGTTGTTGCAGGTACTGGTGAATATGATGAAAGTGTTGCCAGCCAGCTCGGTCAGGATGTGTACAAGGTAGACGTCCTAATAAAAATAACAGGAAGTGGAAGTTCAGTCTATTTTATTTTACAGCTTATGTTTTCTGCTAGTATCACTTACACTTCATGCCTATGAAGGAGCGTGTGGCAAGCTTCAATGCTTGCCTGCTGGCAAGGACGTCAGCGGATTGAATGTTTTTCTGTTGGGGATGAAATAAACATAGCCAACACTGGCAAAGCAGCATGTAGTCCTCTGAAGAAAAAAAACCCTAGACTACCCCAGCAATGGGAATACAGTCGTAAGACAGTTTATTTTTTTCATGCATATGAATGATACACCTGACAGACGCACCAAGATGGCGCTATATTGGCTATTTAGCATTCGGTGATTTTAGTTAAGATAGAGTTGGCTGATAGTTGGAGAAATGAGCTCTTCATGTTGCACATAGTTGAAGTAACCAAACAGCAGCTGATTCCATTCTGAATGGATTACTGTGAGGATGAATATAATACTGATAATTGTCTTTATGCATGGTTTCACTATGTCACCATTATGTACTGACTATGTCACCATTATGTACTGACTATGTCACCATTATGTACTGACTATGTCACCATTATGTACTGACTATGTCACAGTTGTCAAGCTGGAACTTTGAATACTTATAGGTGCTGTTTCTCTGCTTCTTCTTCATTCACTCTCAATCTCCCACTACCAAGCCCTAAAAGGGGCTTTGCGAGTAGCAGGATGTAGTCTGGAAAATGGAATGCGTTGTGTCGTGGTTTACAGCTTGACTGTGATATTTGCACTTAAGCTAGCAATCTAAGAATGTGATATTTGCACCGTACACATCTGACTTCAGGAGGAATTTTTGAGTACCGGGTTCCCTCCCTCTTCGATCCCTTCTACTTAGCCAGTCTGCTCTATTTCAACCTGTTATCCAGGATCACTGCGCTGGAGGGTGTAGAAGGGTCTTGGCAGATTTGGTTTGCAGGCCCTGACGCTAGCAGTCAGCTATGAGTCACTGACTGCTGCAGCTCATGCGCCTTGATCCCCACTGTTTCTCTGTTGAGCAGGCTTGCGGATCTGTTTTACTTTTCAGTACCTGGACAGCACAATTGCTGTTGTTACTAAAATCTTTGAATGTCCAGATTGATATTACCAATAGTTTTTCTGATGTCTCATCTAACTGATCACAGTATAATATATTTTCAGAGTAGGTTAACAAAGAAAATAGAAGATAACCCGTGTAGATGAGACTTTCTAGCCAGCTCATCTGGGAGAAAGAAAATTCTGATAACAAACAACAAATAAGAGTAATCAAGGAGTAACAATGATTGTGCATGGACATCAATATCTCTAGTAAATAGCTGGAAGCAAAACAAGAGAAAGAGTAAATGGCTATGTCCATGAAGCAAGAACTGCAACACATGGATAGATACTAGTGCCAGTAAAATTTAAGAGATATCAACTAAAAAGATTAGAGAACCTATCATTTTATTTGCCTACACAGATCACCTCTTTAAGGAAATACTGGTGATTATAATGGAAGATCAATTCAGTGAGGAAATGTCACTGAAAATAGACATGGTATAGCTTTGAGCCAGGTACTACAACACTAATATCTCACAATTGTGAATGATAGACACCTAACCAGAGATACAGATGGTGTTATCAACCTGACACTAATAGCTAGTGATGATGTTTTCTCCACACACTGGAAAATTTATGACTAAATCAGTAGTCAGCCTGAGGTTTTTGACATTTCTAAAGAGCTTGCCCAGGAATAGAACTGGCATTTGTCAAGAAAAGGTGTTAAGCTACTTCAAACTGATATATACTTAAGAGGCCAAGAGGTTTACCAAGTGTAGATACAGGAACAAGTGTGAAGCAGAGCACATAGACCATCAACCAAATGACACATATTACCAAATCAAAGAGAGGTGAGCAGGTAGTAATCTTTAGACTCCGCACAGGACACAACAGACTGAGATACTATCTGATCAACAAACTAAAAATAGGACATACAGATGAATGTGTCTCTGAACATGACACTGAAAAAATTATTGCTGAACATCTGATCAAAGGTGTCCAACTTGCGAAGAACAGAGAAAGCACATATGACAAATCACTAATACCATCCCTGGACAAGCTCCTTGAAGATACCAATAGCCTGAGGCTAACCACTGCTACCTTTAGATATATTCAAGTTGGCGCCTGAAATTGTACGAAGAAGAAGTGCTGGTGTTTAGCATATTGCTTTCTCTGTTAAGCATATGCTGGGTGAGCTGATAGACAACATACCAGAAGGGATGAAAGAAGGCGCCCAAACAGAACTAGAGAGAAAACACAGATCAATCAGCAATAAGATCTATTAGAAATGGTGAAGGCAGCATTTGCACAAAATTAAATAATGGACAGGAAATACATATCTTAGTGGCCACTGGAAAATTCTTGAGAGCTAAAGCTGAAGCACTAAGAATAGTTGCAATAGCCATCATGGAAAACAAGAACCACTTCAGAGACAAGATAGTTTTCATTACAGATTCTCCATCAGTCATAAGTGCCTTCAGAAACCATATAAGCAATGAATTTGACAGCTTGCCTGAGGCAATCATGAACACAAGCTACAATTTCAACAGAGTGAATATCCAGTGGATCCCTGCACACTGTTGGATACATAGAAATGAGCAGGTAGATAGACTGGCAAAAGAGGGAGGTGGCAAAACCCAAACTGACAACAGTGCTACATATGAAGAAATAAAGACAATAATACAAATTTAACTTAAACAACAAATGGCGCAGAGAACACCCAGGATCTGATATAGCAGAAGCATTCTACTCTTTGCCAAGAAGAGTTCAAGTGACAATATTCATACTCCGAAAAGGTCACAGTAGACTGAAAAATTATCTGTTAAAAAAATAACAGATTGAACACACAGAAATGTCCACATGTGGGGAGAACAAACAAATGGTGGAACATGCTCTGCAGGTCCTACAATATTTAGGTAGTAATTTTAGCTCAATTTGTTTAATATTAATTTATGGGATCAAGGCGCTGAGCAGCCCATGAGCTGCAGCGGTCAGCGACCAATAGCTGACTGCTAGCGTCAGGGCCAGCGAACCAGAGCTGCCAAGACCCTTCTACACCTCCATGCGGTGATCCTGGATAACAGGCTGCAACAGAGCAGACTGGCTAAAGAGAAGGGATCGAAGAGGGAATGCTAACCCGGTACTCAAAAAATGCTTGCTGAAGTCGGATGTGTTGGACCGAAAGGTGCAAATATCACAGTCAATATGTAAACGACACAACACATTCCGTTCTCTGGACTATATTCTGCTACTTAAGCCCTTTCAGGGTTTGATAGCGGGAGATTGAGAACGAAAGAAGCCAAGCCATATTAATTTATATTATTTAAGAACAAAATATTGGACTTGCCATGAACACATATAGGTAAAATTTGCCAGGACTGAATAAATCAATAACTTTTTAAAGGTACATTGTCTTTCAGAAAACCATCTACAAAACTGATGGTCATCCCCAAAATGCCAAGATGAAAAACAAAACCATTAAAAATTAATCACTATCATTTGTTTTCCCCAACCATACAGATCATTGTTTTGTGGCTTCGTAAAACTGCTATTATTTATTAACGTTTGATGATTTGGTATTACTGCAATCCTTCTGCTTTTATTTGTCATTTATTTTGGCTTGCTTACCTTAAATTTGACAGGAATGAACAGATATGACTGCACCAAGTTATCCACTGTCTTGTACTTGCTGTTGACCTCCACTTTAGTTGGGTTCTGTAAACATGCTCGTTGTAGTTTCTGGACCTGTGAGTAGTAACATGGATAATGTAATCTCACATAAATTTTACAAAATAATAAGATATTAGGGCTACTTACAAAGTAATTCAATATTGTAACAGACAATGGCCAAAAATGGAGACAGCCTTTTAAATATTTATCAGGTGTGCATGGGGCTAGCACCCTCATCATGTATTACATGTTGCTACAAAAGCCATCACAGCAAGAACACAAAATACTTTAGTGTAGTCTTCCATATAGGGCCAGCTGTAGTGGTTACCATATGTCTGGTCAGGAGTATATTGGAGAAGAGGAGAACACTTTCTCAACCTGCTTTTAATGTCTTGATTACCAGCTTGAAACCATGTGGATTCCGAGGAGCAAAGAGTAGAATCACTGTCACTTTCTAAGTGTGAGCAAAGAGTAATTAGGATCAGGTGAAACTTACAGTGCTCTTGGAAGAAAGCTGTATCACAGCAGTCTGACCAATCAGGTGGGGATCGACACTGTGATCTCCAGAGGTGATGCTTCCCGAGGAGCCTTACATTGCACTAGTCAGCAGGACCCCATTCCACCTCAGGATGTAAGAATGGCCACTGTAACCCACTACAAAAGAAATCATGAGGTAGCCTAGGTCAGTACGAGTAGCTTCGAACATCCTTGTAAGCATGTCCTAAAAGATTTGTGATTAGGGATGGCAATCTTAGATGCATGGTCTGTGAGGTAGCAAGTCCTTGTAACCTAGCAGGTATACCAAGGGATATTATAGAGGGGTTGTGCATGGGGTTAGCAACCTCATCATAGGAAACAAATTGCTACACCATTGCAATAGTGCATCAAGTGTTTTGACATTGGCTTCATGTCAGTGATACCTTTACATTTTATAAAGAGAAAAAAAATTGGATTACAAGGAGAAGACAAGCAGAGCTCTTCTACTTCAATGTTATCTCGAAAAGAATACTATGGCATAGGTCACATTGAGGCTAGATTTCTATGCCTTTCAGTCTCACATATTTGATTTCAGCAAGACATTTTTTGGACTGAGTTTGTCTTCCCTCATTGATCTCTAGTCTCTTAGCTAGGTTGTGTGATTGCATTCTGTTTCCAGGGACGCCACTTGGACACGGAATAAGGTCTTGCTCAGTTATGGGTCACTAACCTTGATGCAGGCAACCAGCTATCAGTCGCTGGCTTTTGTCAGTCCATCTACTTCCGCATCTTTAGGATCAGGGACTGGGTTTGCCTTTCCTGTTTGATCTTGATGTTCTCAGAAAGGTTGCAGTCTGTTTATTTCCTCCTTCTGCGACATCCGTCCTGAAAAGGTTGTTTGTGGCATTGTCGTAGTTTACAGCTAGGCAGCGATATCTGTGCCTTTTAGTCTGATACATCAGATTTCAGAAAGACATTTTTTGGACCAGGTTTGCTTTCCCTCTTTGATTCCTAATCTCTTTGCCAGACTGCATGGTCAGTTTTGGGGCTGACCATGATTCAAGCAGCCTGCTGAATCACTGTCAGCTCATTCACTTGTGCATCTACGGCCCCCAATCTGTATCCAAGGGCGTCACGGAGTCACTGGCTGCTGCCAGCCCATTAACTCTAGTCTGAACCATAGCTCAATTAAGGAGTTTTTATCTTTTAACAGAAGAAAAAATCCCATACCTTTTTTGTCATTGTGGCTGAAAATAAAAATGTCCTTCTCTCTCTTGGGATAACTGTCAGGATCTTGTCTACCTAGTACACCAGAAGAAACAGTTAAGATACTAAGACGTGATTATCTAGAAGAATGGAGGTATGAATTTTCTATTAATATAAGCATAAGCTCACACACACACCCCCCCCCCCCCCCAATTTATGCTTAAAATGCACAACACAACCAGTCTCACAAAGGCAGCCACTGATAGCAAATGAGGAAAATTAAATGACATCCCAGAAGAAATACACGTTTAAGTGAGATCTCATGACATTTCCCTTTCAGAAATGTAAAACAAACATCCATAAATTATACATCAAATGACATTTTTAAAACTTGAGAAAATATAATTCAAAGACATAATTGACAGTAGCCAAAACTAGTGGAGCCTTTAAACCTACGAGGCGTGTTCAAATGAAACCGGACCTAACAGCTCCATATGAATATATGTACAACGCTCATAATTACATTATTTCTGATGTAAACAGCACATACCAACCGTCAAGTTTGCAAAATTTCATCATCCTCCGACTCATAGTTTCCTCAACATACTGTTGAAAACATGGCGGGTGTGATACGGAATCCGTTCAGAGTTGATCAGTGATTCGGTTTCTAACAGCTGAACAGTTTACTGAATGTCAACTGGTCGACACCCTTCAGCTGTTAGAAACCGAATCACTGCACGCTGATCAACTCTGGACAGATTCCGTATCACACCTGCCATGTTTTCAATGGTCTGCTTAGGAAACTGAGTCAAAGGATAATGAAATTTTGCAAACTTGACAGTTGGTATGTGCTGTTTACATCAGAAGTAACGTCATCATGCGCATGTTCACTTGGTTCAGTTAGGTCCGGATTCATTTGAACACACCTCGTAGTTAATATAGAAATCCACTATCACTGTGGCTAATGGCTCGATAGTCATATTATACATTTAGCAACAGGGTTATATAAGTTATAAATTAAATATAGAAGAAGAGTAAATGTTCCTAACATTTTAAATACATGACGGCTGATACATGTAGAGGTCTTGTTTGTATATAGTAGTACACAGAAACAAAATAATGTCTAAATCGACTGTTATACATACAAATGTATGTCAAGTTAATTCTCTCCATTAAATTGTTAACATTCACAGGGCATGACATCAATAAACATACAAAACAAACGACATTTCAAAGAAACAGAACCCAAAGCAAAACACACACATTGCTGGACTAACCTCCTGCTCAAAGTCCATATTGAGAATTCTGTCAGCTTCGTCCATCACCTGAAATGTATAAATAAAATAACTCAACACCTTTCCATTTATGGCTCCAATAGCAGCATGGGTCCACCACTGAATATTTTCTTCTTGCAGGAAGCCTGTACCAAATCAATGTGCTCTTACAGTGATAGTTTCTGTAACATTATCTGCTAACAATAAAACTGCACAGCCTTCCCTAGTCAACTTAGGGCATGCATAGAACAGGGTACTGATTCTATTCTGTCATTCATAATAATGGAACCCAGGACTCACTTGAGGAAATAAAAGAACCAATTTATGAATCAATTTGGCAGGCTCTCATAATTAAGGGCAGCAAAGTACAGTAACCCTGTAACCTGGCTACCATTCATGGTGTCAGAAGGGATTAAGGATGGATGGACACCGAGACAACCATGTAGAAATAATATGCCACATAAACTTCAACAGATATGGACAAGCCAACTACAAATATATGTTAACCATCCAAGACAGAGGAAAGTTCTTTATCAAAGGCTAATCAAAGGTGGTGTGTAGATAAAGCTTTAAGGAATCTGGGTCGCTGACATATCAGTGATCTTCTAAATATTGCTATTTGGAATGTCTGTAAATTGTATAAGCAAGTGAAGACTACACAGTGGCCAGTACAAATGATAAGATTGCCTCAGTATTAAAATATCCACGATTAGACGAAACCACGCACGGAGAAGAGAGTTTGGGACATTTGTGTGGCTTTGTTCGTTCTCAATCTACCGCTAAGGGCTTTGCAAGTTGAAGAATGTAGTCCAGAGAACGGAATGCGCTGGGTTCACCTTTCGGTTCAACTTCGGCAGGCATTTTTTAAGTACTGGGTTAGCCTTTCTCTTCAGTACCTTTTCCTTAGCCAGTCTGTTCTATCGCAGCCTGTTATCCAGTGAAACCGCATGTAGGTGTAGAAGGGTCTCGGCAGCTCTGGTTCGCTGGCCATAACGTTAACAGTCAGTTATGGGTCGCTGACTACTGCAGCTCATGCGCTGCTCAGCATCTTGATCCCAGACAAATTGAATAACCACTTACACCAGTTGAAATTGGTTCCATTACCCACGTGTACGTGCAGACAAGCAGCGTAGACAGCCAAAAATATCCTGCAAGACTTATATGTTTAGTCAATTGAATTCTGAGACAAAGCTCCACTACAGCAACCTTAATTTAGAGAACATCAATTCATGTGTTGACATAATTAAAAGGTCATGGCGAAAGAGAAGAAGACGACACACAGGTCCGAGCAGACTAAGATACCATCTGTTCAATAAACTAAGGATATGAAATATTAATGAATGTGTCTGAGATATTGATAAAATAACTTCTAAACCGCCGCTACAAAGATTTCCAACAAACATGGATCAGAAAGAGTATGTGTGGCCATCACTAAAACCATTCCTGGACAAGATCTATGGAGATACCATAAACTAATCAATGCTTTCTTTAGATATATTTAATTTGACGTCTGAAAGTGAATTAAGACGAGGATCAAGGTGACCCATTTTTTCAATACCAGGGCCACGTGAACCAAGAGTGTTTGTTCAAGTGGCATTCATTGGTCATCAGGGTATGTGAATCTATTCAAGTTATGGGAAACAATAGCTGAGACTTAGTACAATGAAGTCTCTAACATGTCCTCATGTCTTCCCTGAAGGTAATCTCTGCTATGGGACTACCTTTGTCATAATTATAATTGATCAGTCTAGGATCATCTGTTTTATTATCTAAATTCTTAGCTCTTTAAACTTGAGCTCCATACTATTTATGATTGCTAATGTATAACTTATTCTTTATTGCCATTTAAAGTTATGTGATCAAGCAACATAATGTGACTCATAAAATAAAAAAAATGGCATTTAAAATTATAGTAATATTTTAGTGGATAATTTATAATTATTTATGAATATAGACATATACAAGAATGTCTCTCGAGACTGACAGGATGCCCATCATACAAGAATAGTCCAAATTTATTTATAAAGTTACCTACCAGATATTTCAGTGACCGCAAACTGAATCCTTTGGTGTTCTCTAAGTGATCTACAAGTCTTCCTGGAGTAGCTGGGAAAGAAATGACCTTTTGTGAATACCTAGAGAATGCATTGTTATTTTCTCTGTGTTCAAAATACGATTAATTGTAGACTCAAATGATAAATATTTACGTGTAATTTTATTGCAATGTTTTTGAGTGCAACTTTTGCAGTGGCATTAAATTATCTCTGTTACACTTTTACAAATTGAAAATAATTATGATAACGATATAGCAACCCTAATTTTGTGATACATCTTGAAACTTTTGGTTCAATAACAGTGCGTATTTTTTATGATTTTTCACAAAACTAGGTGCAATAGGGGGGTAGGGCAGAAGTGTGTAAGGGATAGCACCTCACGGTGAGAGGCAGCCACATTCTTGATGGCCAGGATCCTATTTGGTTCCCGCGCTGCTGTCTAGCTCACGTATGGCTCCTAGAGTCTGCCTGTTAAGTTAACTAAGATACCATCTGTTCCATAAACTAAGGATATGTGTATGGAAGCGCCACACCCCCCCCCCCCCCCCCCCCCCCGGCAACGGCTTTGGCTGACCGGCTAAACTACGTGGGTGAAATGACAAGAAGGGGAGTCCACCCCTGACAAGTACACACAGCTGCTGGTGGAAGAGGCGGAAGATCGACCTGTGCGACAACGACTCTGAAAGCGGAAGCTGGAAACGTCTGGTATCAGGCTAAGGGTACACTAGAGACCATAATTGGTAAGCGGACAGAACAACATCCAGAAAGCAATGGCAAACTACTGGATGTAAAATGTCAAGAAACTTATGACAGTCGAGAGAAACGAAATTCAAAGATCTGATGGTGAGACCCTCAGGCCAGGCAGATCATCGATGCCAACTTCAGAGTCAGTATAAGTAATAGAGATGACGGCCTAAAGCCTAACTGCATTACAGTGGACAACTCTGAAATGGGACTAAAAACAAAACTAAGAAAAGGCACCTGGAACGTCAGGAGCCTATACCAGGGCAAGTTTTTCATGATCGGAAGAGAAATATATGGGCATAGATGGGCCGGTCAAGGGCACTGTACGAGCTCCTCAGAAGAAACATTTATATACTCTGAGACGGACAAGGGTGGAAAAAGCGGGGTCGGCTTTATTCTGTCAAAGAAGACAGCACCTTCACTACTCGGTTACAATCCAGTCAACGACCACATAATTGTAATCAGACTTAAGAAAAAGACTAGAAATTTAACAATTATTCAAGTGTATGCACCAACATCAGCAGCAGATGATTGTGAAATGGATGATTTCTATAACACCTTGCAAGAAGCGATGGAAAAAGTTGAAAAAAGAGACATCTTGGTCATCATTGGAGATTTCAATGCGAAAATCGGAGAGGAAAGAGCCGAAGAGGAGAGAAGTGTTCGAGGACCTTTTGGTTTGGGACACAGAAATGAGAGAGGAGAAAGACTGGTTAAATTCTGCAAGGAAAATAACCTCTCCATTGCCAACACATTTTTCAAACAACATCCACGAAGACCGTAAACGTGGATCTCCCCTGATGACAACAGCAGAAACCAAATAGACTACATCCTAGTGCAACCAACTTGGAGATCAAATGTGCTGGCGACAAAAACGCTGCCAGGAGCAGACTGCGATACGGACCCCGAATTACTGTTTGCAGTTTTCCAAACAAGACTACATAGAATCAACACAGGTTGCCAGCCAATACGCTTCGATGTATCAGCAATACCTACTGAATACAACATCAAAGTAGAAAACAGGCGTTGCTTGCTATACAGGAAGAGATGACATCTGAGGAGTTGACATCGTACGCAAGGGATATTTTGATCTCGACAGCAAAAGAAATGATTCCAAAGATATTGCACAAGACACAGAGCTTTATAACAGAGGAAACACAGAAACTCATTGCAGAATGGCAACAATTAAAACAAATGGGAAGTAAGGGGACCAACACAGCATGTAAAAACTGCCCAAGAAAAGTTAGAAGAGAAATAAGAAAAGATAAAAGAAGATACATAGTAGAAACATGTAAGGAAATAGAAAACCTACAACAACAAGGGAGAGAAAGAGATGCATTCAAAGCAATAAGAACACTGACAAGGGAATTCCGTCCGGTTCCACATGTCATAAATGACAAAGAGGATAACACATTAACAGAAACCAAAGACATACTGAATAGATGGAGAGAGTACTGCAGAACCATGTATGGAGATAGCACAAAGCGCTCAGTTACAATCCTACCAAAGGATGAGAAAGAACCTGTGTGCACGAACTATCGAACTGGTCAGTCATGCTAGCAAGATACTCTTGCGAATCCTATTAAGAAGGATAGAGAAAAGGTTTGAATCTAAAATTCACGTAGTCCAGGCAGGTTTTAGGAAAGACAGAGGGACCCATGACCACATATTCAATTTAAGGAATATCTATGAAAAATGTAGAGAGTTTAATGTAGACCTGTACACATGTTTCATTGATTACACTAAGGCCTTCGACACGGTAAAACATCAAAATCTGTGGAGAATCATGAAGGAAATGGGTTTCCTTTGCATATAGTCCATCTCATTGAAACATTACACCAAGATCAACAAGCCACTGTCCGAGTATCTGGGCAAACATCAGATTGGTTTGCAGTACAAAAGGAAGTCCGACAGGGATGTATCCTCTCACCTTATCTGTACAACATAGAAGAAGACTAGCTATGGCAATGCAGAGACTGAACACCCTGAAGAAATTATGGCAGGGCACCAACAAAACGATAAATGTACAAGTCTTGAGAGCCTGTGTTTTTCCTGTGGCAGCTTATGGCTGTGAAGCATGGACGATTACCAAAACTTCTAGACAAAGAATCGAATCCTTCGAGTCAAAATGTTACAGAAAGATCCTCAGAATACCCTGGACAGAGAAAAGAACAAATGTAGACATTCGGCAAAAGTTGAGCATAGAGGAGAACTGGTTTATCAATTCCATTTTGGCTAGAAAATGCAAATACTTTGGTCACATCAAGAGACACAACGGTCTTGAGAGAACGGTGATGGAAGGTATGGTGCCAGGCAAAAGAGGAAAGGGTAGATCAAGAAGACGATGGCACCAAAATATCCAGGAGTGCCTGAGTATGACAGTGGCGGAAGCTGGTGTTTTGGCAAGGGAACGAGTTTCTTTCAGACAGACTGTGATGGGAGCGACGTTCTACAAAGGACATGCTACATGATGAGGTGCAATATGTGATTTCATGAATGACATTCACCCCATATTGCTATGAGTTGCTGTACATACTATCCAGATAGGACACATTTTTTATGTACGCCAAGTAAGCCAAAATGTGTGCCATTTACTTGTTATGAATGGAAAACATGTGACAAAGCTTTGATTTTACAATATCTAAAAATACATATTTTCATCTATTTATACCTCATAATTGGGTAGGAAGACTCTGGTCAGGCAAAATATACTGGCCATGACCCTCACCTTGACTTCCCCGGAAATGGGCTGTTTTCATGACAGCCTGGTTAACAAGGTGAGGTATCGACATGATCCCCATTGTAGTGAGTGGCATGCAGATGAAGCTAAGCATAGCACAACCGCCTAGAGGGCCCCGGTCCACCTTGATCAGCACACTCGGGATGTGAGGGAAGCTACAATGACCCGCTACTGAACATCCTTTTTCAGGGCACACAAAAGAGTAATTATTCTCATTGTGGGCATTCTTCTGCTTATTCTTCGTTCGTTCTCAGTCTCCCGCTACCAAATCCTGAAAGGGCTTAAGTAGCAGAATGTAGTCCAGAAAACGGAAAGCGTTGTGTCGTAGTTTACAGCTTGACTGCGATATTTGCACCTTTCGGTCCAACACATTCGATTTAAGCAAACATTTTTTTAGTACCGGGTTAGCATTCCCTCTTCGATCCTTTCTCCTTAGCCAGTCTGCCCTGATGCAGCCTGTTATCCAGGATCACTGCGTGGAGGTGTAGAAGGGTCTTGGCAGCTCTGGCTCTGACGCTAGCAGTCAGCTATGGGTCGCTGACCACTGCAGCTCATGTGCTGTTCAGCATCTTGATCCCAAACCTTCATTCAACATTTATACTGTTTGCATTACTCATAAAACTACAACACATACCATCCCATAGCCGTAAATGTCAAAAAATCAATAAAGAAAAGCACACACTAACAAATACTTGCCAGTTGGTAAAAAATACTCACCAATTAAAATATGAGGTTTTTTTGCCAGCATTAATGCTTGATCGTACATGTCAATACCACCAACGATGACAGCTAAAAATATAAATGATAATCTGTATAATGCAGGATCATAGACAACAATTATAAATTCTACATATATACATTCATGGGTTCTTGTGCGTTAATTCACCCATTCTGAAATTTTATAACATTCAATAACCACACAAGTTTCGGTAAAAAAATGATAATTAGTGTCTAGCTACAGGAGGCCAGAATTCTGTGATGTCCTGCAGAATGTTGTCGAACGGTTCTAACTGGCGGACTTTATTCCGATGTCGCCACAGAAACACACATGTAGGAATCTATCATGTATCTGTGTGTTCCTTTTTGGTTAGAGTTAGGGTTAGGTGCCCTCTAACCATGTGCCAGAACGAACAGGAATGTCCTGCTGACATATGCAACTTCTCTAACGATCTTGGCGAACTGTGAAAGACAAAGTCATAACATGATTTTTAGCACACAGTCGGCCGGTGTGCATAATTCGTCTTTCCTGCAAAAACTGCACACAATTTATTTTCTTGCGTGTCAAGTGCAATAAATCTATCTTCCACGTACGGTGTTAGATCTGAGAATGACATGGACATAGGTTTGCGCGCGAATTGAAAAGTATGGTGCTTCGTGTGGCTACATTCTACTAAATTTGACCTATTATAATCTGTGGGTGAATTAACGCACAAGTACCTATTCATGTACTCTTTATCTCTGTGTAGAACCCGCGATACCTTACTGGTTGGAAAGAATAGAGCGACTGCAGTCTTATACATATCTCAAAACACAATTAAATAGGTGTGTCCATGAGGTCAACAGTATCGTAATGTAAAACAAATTGTTCTCTTCTTCTTCTTCCTCAAACTCCCACTACCAAGTCCTGAAAAGGAATTTATAAGTAGTCGGATGTTGTCCGGAAAACAGAATGTGCTTGACTGCGATATTTCCACCTTTCGGCTCGACGCATCCAACTTCATAAGGCAATTTTGGGTACCGGGTTAGCCGTCCCTCTTCAATAACTTCTCCTTAGCCAGTCTCCTCTGTTGCAACCTGTTTTCCAGGTGTAGAAGGGTCTTGGCAACTCTGATTCACTGGACCCGATGCTAGCAGCCAGCTACGAGTCTCTGGCTACTGTCAGCTCATTCAATCTATGGTCCCTTTACTTAAAGGCAAAGGCCATCATCCATAGTAGACGATGATGGCATAATTTATAGTGCTAGCGCTATTTTTTTGTAAGAATTAACTGCGCTACTTTTTATCCTCACTCTCTAGTCTCGTGCTGCCCGGCCCCAGTGGCAAGTTAAGGGCAAGTTAGGGGGTGACTATGAGATGCAGGGGACTTCACATCAAGCACCCGCGAAAAAGACGGCGGAGTCCGGAGTCGAACCCACACCACCTGATCATGAGGCCGACGGCTTAACCACTTCGCCGTGGAATCAACCAAATTTACTTAAAATAAGCCAACAAAATCACTTTATGTGATTGTGATATATTTACATATATATATACATGTTTTACAGAGGTGTAGCCCTCAGGCTATCAAACTTGCTCTCCGAGTGATTTGAGTTTGATACATATGGCATATACCATTGTTTTTCTTGTCTTCTTCTTCTTTCTTCTTTCGTTCGCTTTAAAATATTGTCTATATCTGCAATGTTGTCTCTTGTATAAACTTCACTGTCTTTTGTAGTTCACACACAGGTCCATAAAGTTTCTCTTCCAGTGTTGTTTCTATGGGCCAGTGAGATTTTCTCTGTATATCATATTCGGGGCAGTTTTGCAGTATGTGCTCTGCTGTCTGGGGCGCCTGTCCACATGTACACATGGCTGAGTTGCCAATCTTCATTTTTGTGTACATGTGGCTGCGGAGTCGGTTGTGTCCTGTTCTAAGGCGCAACACAACAGTTTGCTCTTGTCTGTTCATGTTATGGTAATCGTCTGGTGTTACTGTTGGTGGCTTTCTGATTGATTTGATCATCCTTATCTTCTGTTGGTATGTAACTGGAACATCTGGTTGCTCGTCTGCAGCACCCTCCTTTACCAGTCGATCTGCTCTCTCGTTTCCTGGTATTCCACAATGAGAAGGTATCCACTGCATGACAATCTTGCGCTGGTTGCTCAGTTCAGACAGTAGAGCCTGTAGATCTGGCAGTTTCTCAAATTTAAGTGCTTGGAGTGGTGATTGTGCATCTGTAAGAAATACTACAGGTTGTGGAACGACATTGGTGTTCAACAGTTTCTCAGTTGCCACCTTGATTGCCTGTATTTCTGCATCATATATATGACAGAATTTCCCAGTTGGTACTTTGACTGTATCCCTAATGTTGTTTGGGTATTCTATGTACACTCCCGCTCCACCATTCTTTACTGCATTCTGTGCTGACCCATCTGTGTATACTCTGATCCAGAGGTCTTGTGGGTATTCTTCATCCAGGAAATTGAGGATCACTATCCTACGTTGCACACTGTTCTGTTCATCCTTGTCTAATATTCCTTTCCCTTTTGTTTGATACATACTGATAGTCCGTGCTCCTCTCTCCAAGGGGTTTGTTCTGGCACAGACTTTAGGGGGATGTCAACTTCAGGTAGATCCATAATTTGCCTGCGAAGTCGTTTCGCCGGATGCATAAAACTACTTCTTTTCAGTCTTCCCATTGCTAAATTTTGAAATCTGTCTTTCATTGGATGGCTCGGCATGCAGTGGAACTTTTCTGCCTGTGTTAATACCTTTGTGTCTCTGCGCTCTCTTAGTGCTTGTATCCTTCCCATTTTCTCCATCTCCACAATAGGTGTTGATTTCATTGCTCCAGTAATGACCCTAAGTGCCTGATTTTGCACCTTATCCACCTCTTTTCGGGTAGTGTTTGCTGCGGGGCACCACGCTGCTTACCCATATTCCAGATGTGGCCGTATACTTTGTTGGTTTTTCTTGTGAATCGATCTGTGATTTATCTGTTCTCATCTACAATATGGTTCTATATTAAACTATACTAAATTAAATATTACAGACAATTCAAATAGGAAAACCAAAAGTATATCAAGGGGACGGCTGGTCTACTGGTTAAGTGACACGAATCAAAACCCGAAGGTGCTGGGTTTGCTCCTCAATCACAGCACCGGTCGTTGCCCTGGGGAAGCAAACCCTTACAAACTGCATGCCAAAGTCGGATGCACTGGGCAGACAGGCGCAAAATAAAAACAGAATAGAAAAAGGGAAAAAAACTGAATAGAAAAATAAGGGAGAAAATAAAAAAAGAAACAAAAATATATATCAAAATGTTCCTACCACACTTAATTCCAATGCCACAGCCAAGTGCTGTGAACTGTTCAGAAATCTGGTAAGCTAGCTCCCTGGTTGGAGTAAGAACAAGAGCAAATAACCTCTGAGGTTTATCCAACAAATTCTGTAATATTGGCAAGGCAAATGCTCCTGTTTTTCCTGATCCTGTCTCTGCAAGACCAATAACATCTTTTCCTGGAATAATGAGACGTTTAAAATATGTTCATTAACACAACTTTTTGTTAACTTTCACACTTAGTAGTTTATCACTCATAATCAATAATGTTCCATTTAAAAGAAATGGTATCTAATAGGAGCATTGGGCATGGACTTGAAGAACAAACAAGAGTCTGTTTAAAATGTTACATGGCCATAAATGCAAAATACATTATGACCACAAGGCCCCCATTATGGACAGGACAAAACAGATGTGCAGTCTGGTGCAATGGTCTATTTGTCCTTTGACAACAGAACACAGAATCAACACTGGGCGATGACATGTTCACATTATTTATAAATTAATCAATCAAAACCTTTTACAAGTCTTCAACAAATATATGCCAAGTTCTCCTGACCTGGGTCATATGTTCAAGCTCTATCCACATCTTCCCAGTTTCCTTAATGGCTGTCTCGGTCGATATTCTCAGTGTATGTTTTGGTCTGTCTCTACTTCTTTTGCCTTGGAAATTCCAGAACAGATATTGCCTGTTAATGCTATCAACTAGTTCATTAATGTGTCCTAATCCAATGCCAGCACCTTCTCCTCACATCATATTCAACTGATATCTGTCTGCTTGTTTCCACAAGCTCCATATTAGTGATTTTATCATATCATTTCATCTTTCTATTCTGTAAGGCACTCATTTATGAAATACTGTGCCTTTCTCATTCCTGCTTTTGTTGCTCTCCTTACAATAGAATGGGACAATGGAGTTGATTTTTATATTTATGTTGTACTTAATTTCTTCTGATTTCTGCAACTTCCGCAATGCAATGTAAGCTTCAGTCGCCTTTTGTATTCTTATTTTGATACTTTTATTGATATCTCTTACTTTGTCTATATTGCTACAAAAATATATGAAAAATTACACAACTTGTGGGAGAGTGTCTTACAACACAATCTGATCGTCATTAGTTGTATTTATTTTCATATATATTTTTTTCTTCTGTTTATTCCCAGTACAATTTCTGTGACCCCTCATTGCAAGTATATTTATTTTATTTTGTATCTGTTTATGGAACAGAAGAGACAAGTCATTGAGTAAGTCCAGATCATCAAGCTGTGTTTTCAAATTCCATTGAATTATATATTTTTATTGGTTGATGTTTTATAATCCAGCAAATAGCCAGCAGAAAGAGAAATGGTGACATTGAACAACCCTGTAAAACCAGTTTTGATCTCAAAGGACTCAGACAAGCTGACCTTCAAGTAGATCTCTCTATTTCCTCTTCTTTGACATTCGTTCTGAAAAAACAATTTTGACGTAACTTGCAGAGAGGCTGCGATATCTGCGTATTTTGGCTCAACGCAACCAGTTACACCTGGCTTTTTTTTCTGTTCTTTTTGCCAGACTACACTTGTGCAGCTTGTTTCCAGGGCTGTAGCTTGGAGGCAGTATAGGACTATGGTCAGCTCTGTTTGCTAACCCTGATGCAAGCAGCCACTTTGAGTTGTTGGCTGCTGTCAGCTCATTTTTCTTCTTCGTACACTTTCCAACATCACTTAAATATATCTAAAGGAGGTAGTGGTTAGCCTTAGGTCTTGTCCAGCAATGGTATTGGTGATGGCCACATATGCTTTCTTTGTTCCTCATATGTTGGACACCTTTGTAGAATATGATTGTCGTCAGTGCCGTAGAAACATTCATCTATACATTATTAATTATTAATTTGTTGTACAGATAGTATCTCAGTCTGTTGTGTGAAGTCAATTACTACCTACTCACCTCTGTTGAGCTGGTAATATGTATCAGTTGGTTACTTTGCTTCCCAGTGTTCCTGTATCTATACCTGGTAAACCTCTTGGCCTCTATATTAATTTAAAGTACCTTTCCCCTTTTCCTTGACAGTCTGTCAGCCTCTTCAGTGTCAAGAATGTTGCAATGAGATTTAAATTCACTGTATCCAAACTCTCTTGAACAGGTGATAATAGTTGATAGAGCATCACTCTTAGTTCCTCAAAGTTTGTTTTTATTTGGCTCCCCAGTGCTGCAACCACTTACAACACATATATGAAGAGTATCACTGTCTCCAAAAAATCTGCAATTTTCAAGGCCTCTGTCTCTGATATAAAGTTACTTGAAATGTTCTCAGGCGACACTCGTGGATTTTTTTACGGCTCAAAAGATTCCTTCACCTCCATTCTCTTTTTCATCTGATGTCGATTCATCTGTATATACATGAGTCCAGCTGTTGCTTAGATAGTGATTCTCTATGTGTTTCACAGTTATGGCCCTTCTTCTTAGTTGAGTTTTTAGTTTAGTCAAAGAATCAACGTCATTGCACACAGTTTAACCCATAAGTGCTCTGTTATTCTCCATATTTTTGGAGAATCTCAGCAAAATGGACGAACTATGCAGTACCGGCGAGGATCACGTAATAAATTGGGTGGCTATTTTTTTTAAAGCCACTGCCCATAATGTTTTTTCATCAGCTCAGAGAAGCACTGTTTTCTCCAGGTGAGAAGCATGTGTCTTATTTGTAGGGTGTTATCCCCTTCTCTTTCACGGTTGCTACAAAGTTTCTCCCGTTCCTTTCATTCTCTTCCAAGCCCATTTGCACATTGGGTGGTCAATCAGCTTTCTGAATTTCTCACCTTGTTGGGTCTTGCTGTCTCTTCTGTATTTGTAATTTATTCCAGTTCTTCAATATGCATGCCCTCTGTTATGATTCACATTGCTTGGTTTTGCCAAAGCTTCATATTCTAGGACTGGACTTACACATCCAGTGTAGTTTATTTAATACACTTTCATCTGCTCCTCAGGTTGTTCCTGCAAGTCCTTGTCAGCTGTTGACCCATGGCAATAAATAAGTTTTCATCCAGCTGCATTTCTCCCATTTAGCCTTATTTTAGAGCTCTGTTAACTAATTCACTGTACTGCATCTTTGGCTCTGATCTTCACATTTCATACGTATTTTTATTATGTTGGTGTACTTCAGGGACACTCCATAGTGATTCTCTGCCTAAGCTGTCAAATGCTGTTCACAAATCTGATATAAAGCTTTGAAATCCATTCCACGCTTTGTTTATTATTTTCAGTGTAGCAATCTGGACTGCACAGTACCTATCAAAAGCATTTCTATTCTTCTATTAACTGTTTGTCTATAGCCACTTTTAATCTCTCTAATATGATTCATTAAATATTTCCCCCATGCACTGATAATAACATTATTACTCTATAATTTCTTCTTGTGCAACTTTATATAGACTTCCTTCTACTCTGCTTTGTATTTCTTCTATTCCCTAAACGTTAGCAAGTAATTTGTATGATTTCTCTGTTTAAGTGCCAATGTATGCTTAGACTGTTTCTGGTGAGATACCATCTGTGCCAGAGTTGCAAATTTCTTTTTAGTTGATTTATCTATATTTGTTTAAGTTTTTGCGGCTCAAAATTTGTACTGGATCAGCTAGCGATGCGTCATGTTCAACCCTCCTTAGTAGCTAGGCAGATATACAGTGTTAATATTCTTTTTCTTATCAGGCCGACATCTGGGTGTCACACTAACTATTCCTCAATGTTTTAGGCCATAATGCTAATGAATGTTCTTCAACGTGATAAATCAACCGGCAACTTAATTCACAAGTTTATCTTATTTAGTGAGTTCCAATTAAAAAGATGCCAGCATCTGTCCTGAAATAATCGCGAAATCTCTTAAATTTTCTTATGAAGTAATTTATATGGAGTATTTCTCCACATGACTTTGCTCCTAAAGTGACCAGTTCCAGCTTTATGCTAGGGTAACAAATCTTAAATTTTCTTGTACCCATTTTGCTCCTTATCAAGTAGAAAGTCACCACTGTGGTTGGTGTATAATGGAAGTGTGTGGTTAATGTGGTGTTTCTGTAGAAATTTGTTTCCGCATGATGCGGTTGCTATCCCAATGCACAACCTGTTTTGTTCCATTTTACTAATGTTTTGAAGAATTTGATCTTTGCTCTGAGGGATTCATGTAGAAGAAAAACTGGATCCACTGATATATGTTATGTTTATTTAGTACTTGATATTGCCAAAGCAATACTATATTAATTAGCATGTAAGTCTATATATATTATTTACAAAAAAATAAGATAGCTAAAGTAAGTAATGAAACTAGAAGTTCAAATTAAGTTAATAAGAGAACAATATCAAATATGCTTACCATCTAAGGCCAGAGGAATTGCCTCTTTCTGAATTTTGGTAGGTTTCTTCCATTTCAATCTTTCACAGGCTTCAATAAGAACATCCACTACCCCCTAGACCAAATAGAGTATTTAACAAATACAGTAATGTCTCTCTTCACAATGGAATTATGCTCATGAGAATTCACATTTCAAAATAAACTGTTAGAAAATTAATCCATTTATAAAGTATATACAGGACTTGTACATTTTATAATCATTTTGTTTAAACAAAATTTATTAAAGCATTTCCGAAGGTTTGGGTTGCGGTTTGGAAGTTTTGAAAAAAAGAATATTACTTTTTTACTTCCTCCTTTGAAAGATTTTACATCAAGGTCATATATGGCATTAATGTCTTTTTGAAATGTGGAACTATTGATTCCAGCCAGAATCAAAATCACATAGCCGATGGGCTGCATATCCTATTACTGAAACAATATTCTGACAGTTCTTTGTATGAATTGTTGACAGCTTTTTCTGTCTTTGTCATTTTGCTCCTTCTACTGCCCTGTCACACAGTATGCTAACTCTTCTAATGCCTAGAAGAAAATATTAGTTTTTATTGTTATAATTATAGTTATTTGACAATCTGGTAAATTTCTGCCCATTTATCTTCTATAAATATTATTTTTTACAAATGTATAAATCACCAAATGACTGCTGGCATTTCAGTAGGTGTGGGTAAAAACTTAGCAGTGATAATGCAATTTAGTTAGCCTAGCTATTACTGTTATATGTATAAAACGTTTGATCAGAAATTGATATAAGGATGAATTTACTTGAAGAAACATTATATAACAGCACATGTAAAACCATTAAATAGTAAACAAGACAAATAAAACAGGCATACCATAAACAATATTATAATTACTATTACTAATGTGTGGATATATACTTCATATAAAATTAAATCTAGATTTATACAATCATAACAAGCAGTAAGATTGTATTACCGTTAGGCGTTATCATATAAATTATTTTAAATACAAGCAAAGCATTGGAATGAATAATTCCCCAAAACATACAAATATATGTTCTACTTAGATCTACATTTACATTTCAATCCATTCCATATAGTATAGGCTTTGTTTGTGAATATCAAACTTGAAGATTCATAGTTAAAATTAATTAATGCGATAATCTATATTTACACACTCTTCTATGTTTAAGGACTCACCAGTCTGCAGCTAAGCATTCACCACTTCAATGTTAATTATAAATATATTTAAAACATCTTCACTGCACTTCTAGGATACAATCTGATAATCTGGTACTGAATTTACTGCAAAATTAATTCACTTAATTCTTTTTTCAGAATTGATGTACATGCACAAATGAGCAGTGTCATTTGATTTAGCGACATACAATAAATCTTTCAAGAGCTATCAAGCTGTAACAATTTTGATGTCCAGAAACTATTTTGAAAATTGTACACAAGTAATACTTGAAGTATCTAGGTACTTTCAAAATAGTTTGTTTCCTATGGTAGAATGTGTTGTACTGTGGTTTGTGCCTTATAGCACAGTAAATCTGACTTCAGTGCGCATTTGTTTTAAACGGCAAAGATGCAGGGCTCAACTCCCACTACTGTCACACACTCCAGTCAACAGCTGTAAATGAATATCTGACTGGAAAAAGCTATGAGGAAGGAAACTGCTTAAAGTCGCTAACACTTCCTTTCCAACCAGCGGCTTGGCTACTAAGTCTAGTCTGC
This sequence comes from Ariolimax columbianus, assembly GCA_036924085.1. Lineage (NCBI taxonomy): Eukaryota > Metazoa > Mollusca > Gastropoda > Stylommatophora > Arionidae > Ariolimax > Ariolimax columbianus. The sequence goes on along the minus strand of JAVGWX010000002.1, from coordinate 47,147,691 downwards.
TAAAAGTAAAACTAAAGGACAGCCTTTACCTGCATCTGAACACATGCATGCTGCATATGACCATGTGCCTAAATAGCAACCATATACCACAACACCCCTTTCTGTGTAACATAAATTATCACAAATTTGATTTATTTACACATGGATCAAAAAACAATATCCATAATCAATATAAATATGTGGTCTCGTTTTTGAAAGCAAAATAGTTATCAAAACTACCTCTAAAGTAACTAGTCTATCCATTGTGGCTATCGAATTAATTCATAATAATCTTGTAATATAGACTAGAAGTCTATTAATTTGTTATTCTTTATTATAGACTAGCCACTTTTTGTAAAGATTCTAAATTACTAATTTAGTAGTAATTAGATTACTCATTTCTATTTTCAATGTTTTCTATAGTCTAATGTCTAATCACTAATGTGAAAATGTCTAGCATCACTAATTACTTCTGATATTTATCAGTCACAGTAACACAAGATGAGTACGTCTTTTCGCTTGTGAAACATTAATATAATTGAGTAGACCTATTGAATTGAGTTCCCAGTGGACTGAAATAGTGAAATGTCGGTGTGCGTGACTTAGTTCAGTCAGTTACTACTAGTCTGTGTAGACTACTAGTATTCAGGAGTTACAACAAAACACACCTTTTTCAGTTCTCATGAAAACTGGGGAAACTTACCAAGTCCTTAAATGAAACCTCCGTCTCATCATCGGCCATGATTTCCGATCAAACTAGACAAGATCGAAGATTATTGACAGTAAAACGCAGATCAAATTCTCATGTGCTCCAACAATCAGTCGTCGTTACTAGTGTACAAGTGTCCAGCAGTCTAGTTCGAGATTGCAAAATTGCCAGATTTTCGTACAATAAATGTCAAACATTCTCTTTTAAAACTTGAAAACAAAAATGTACTTCAGCTATTGCAACATTTTGCTATAAGTGATCAAATCTACAATAATATTGTGTTCCTCTAAAAAAATACATGTATATAAATAGCATAGTCATAGTGAACGCAATGCATGTGCAGCTATTTAACATTTTATTTTATTTGTATTTAAGTGTGGTTGTGGACGAGTGAATAATACTATTTATGTGTTTTCTAGATTGAAAGAACATCGCCTGAGTTGCTTCTGGACAGAAAAGTATGGGAGAAACATGTCGCAAAATGCGACTAAAGAGGGTTCTGTGTGTGGCTGGTAACCTCATCAAGCAAAAACCATGCAAATAATTTTTTTCTAATAAACAATTGATCATCACCTGGTTGATCAGTCCTTAGACTAGTTGTAATGTTGTCTGTGCGTGTCTCTTCATTTGACCTTTTCCTCAGCAGCTCTCTTCACTTCAGCATAGGTTCGTCTTAATAAACGTCTCTGCTTGCCAGAGATGTAAAAGTGAGTCTTTGTTGCCCACTTCATCTTTTCTCCTGAATGTGTCCCTCTGGTATCTTCTGTAGAAGACTTTCATATTTCGTATTGTGTTCCAGCCAACTCAATCGTCGTGTTTGTATCATTTTCAATATGTGCGCCTACTGCAGTGAGAACGTTGGACCTTCTTTCTGTCAAACTCACTCTACGGTAGCGCTACATTTCAAAAGTATCCAAGCTTTTTTCATCTTTCTTTGCTGGAGTCCATGTTTCAGCCACATACAATGCAATTGGCCATATTTGAGTGGCATAGATTAGTGGGTGCCATGGCTCACAACCCGAAACAATTATGAATGTTGATTATTCATTTTATCAGCTCTATCCTGATATTCTTTGAGGTAAACAATTTATTTTTCTCTGAAGCCATTTTTTGCCAATGTGATCTTGGTCTTAATTTCAATCTGATTGCGGACATCTTCTGATATGGTTTGCCAGTCTAAACTGTAAAATGATATACTTGTTCGATTATTTCTCCATGATGATTTTATTCGTTTACCAATATTGATTGGCTATTACCAGTTTTTTGTCCTTCAATGTGTTTATTTTCATGCTAATTGCTTTGGCTGTATTGTTAATTTGTTCATGCGGCATTTACAACGCTACTACTGATCCTCCCACTATAGCTTGATAATGAGTGTTCTCTTTACCTATTTCTTCTTCTTCTTCCTCGTTCGCTTTCAAACACCCGCCTAACGCCACGTGTAGCTGGAAATGGGTCTTGACAGCTCTGTGTCACTAGTCCAGACGCTAGCAGTCAGCTGTTGGTGACTGACCGCTAAAGCGCATGCACTGTCTTATATTCATCATCATGTAGCATGTCCTTTTTAGAACATCGATCCCATCACAGTCTGTCTGAATGAAACTCGTTCAATTGCCAAAACTCCAGCCTCCGCCAGTCATACCCAGGCATTCCTGGATATCTTGGTGCCACCGTCTTTTACTATTTGTTGTTATATCTGACAAAGTTTGCTACATAGGACTCTTCTTCTTCTTCGTTCGTTCTCAATCTCCCACTACCAAATCCTGAAAGGGCTTAAGTAGCAGAACGGAATGCGTTGTGTCGTAGTTTACAGCTTGGTTGCGATATTTGCACCTTTCGGTTCAACACATCCGACTTCAGCAAGCATTTTTTTAGTACCGGGTTAGCATTCCCTCTTCGATCCATTCTCCTTAGCCAGTCTGCTCTGCTGCAGCCTGTTATCCAGGATCACGGCGTGGAGGTGTAGAAGGGTCTTGGCAGCTATGGTTCGCTGGCCCTGACGCTAGCAGTCAACTATGTGTCGCTGACCACTGCAGCTCATGCGATGCTCAGCATCGCTACACGGGACTCGATCAAAGACTTTCTCATAGTCGATAAATGAGATAAACAGTGAACGTCCTTGGTCGGTGATTCTTTCTGCAAGAAACCACAATGATCAGATGGCATCCCGTGTACCTCTGACTTTGCGAAATCTAAATTGGTTATCTTTCAGCACTCCTCTATCCTGCCATCGTCCTCTCTTCTTAATTGTCTCCAAAAGCATTTTTAGATGGATGTGTTGTTAAACGTGTCGTTCCAAATTGCCTGAATTCTAACGCATTTGATTTTTTGGGTAAGGAATTATTATTGAAGTTGTGTGATCACTTGACGAAAATGTCTTATTCAATTCTTCTCAGGTTGCATGTAATCTCTTTTCAATCAGGCATGTCATTTAATGGTTTGTTATCCTGATACAGGCCCACACCCTTGTACTATTCCTGAACATATTCTTTCCATCTCTTTAGACTCTGTAGGTCTGTTATTGTTTTTCCATTCTTATCATTCATCATCTGTGATTGTATGCTCTTATTTTTACTAAAAGATTGTTTTACTTTCTTGTGGATTTTATCGAATTCCCATGTTCTCTTCGGGTGTTAAATTTTCTCACATTGGTCTATTCACCATTTTTCTCATGCCATCTTACATTCTCCATCTAATTCATTGTTACATTGCAGTTGTTACTCATGCCTTCTTGTTTTCTGCTTTTATGTTACCGAATGATATTTCTACAGTCTCTTTTACGGCATTTTTTATATTCTGCCACTGTTGATTTATACAATCAGTATCCTGCAATGAATGGGACTGCAGTCAGGTGTATATAAACCAAGTGGTTTATGCATCTTAATATCCCACTGGTTGACTACGGTCTAAGATGGAATAGGCGCGCCCCGGCCAGTAGAAACTAGTGAGACAAACACATATAATTTTTAAAAAATCAAATGAATATAAACTAAATATGTGTGGACTGCAGTCAGATGTATATAAACCAAATATGTGATGGACTGCAGTCAGATGTATGTAAACCAAATATACGTGTACTGCGGTCAGATGCATGTAAACCAAATATGTGTTGGACCTGCGGTCAGTTGTATGTAAATCAAATTGGTGTTGCCAGACTGATGTGGCATCTGGAAGAAAAACGAATACTAATTCCACAGCAAGCCGGCTTTAGACAGCACAGATCCACTGAGGACCAGGTCATCCTCATAGCCCAGGAGATAGAAGATGCCTACCAGGCACAGAAACACACAGTAGCGGTTTGGGTGGACCTGGAAAAGGCATTTGACAAAGTCTGGAAAGACGGACTTAGAGTCAAGCTAAGAAGAAGTGATGTCTGTGGGAAGATGTACAAGTGGATCAACCACTACCTCAAACAAAGAACGGCCAGAGTCCAAGTACAAGGGCAGATGAGCAAAAAGGTGACACTCGAGCAGGGAGTACCCCAAGGGGGAGTATTGTCACCCACACTCTTCCTGGTATATATAAACGATATTACAGAGAATATACCAAGAAGAGTCCATAGCTCCATGTTTGCAGACGATCTGGCTATGTGGACCTCTGAAAAGAATCTCACCATAGCAAGAAATCGGATGCAGACGGCCCTAACATCGCTGGAAGAGTGGGCGAACTCATGGCTGGTCAAAATAAACGAGGACAAAACCACATGCACAATATTCTCGCTTTCATTAAAACCCCAAAGTACCAAATTAAGTCTAAATGGCAAAATCCTGCAGCCAAACGACAACCCAACCTATCTGGGAGTCACATTTGATCGGCGCATGACATGGAAAAGTCAGATTGAGAGAAACCGAATGAAAGCCAGAGAAAGAATGGCAATCATGAGGAAACTTGCTGGCACAAGCTGGGGAGCAGACGAAGGCATACTAAAGAAACTGTACACTGGAAGAGTGAGACCAGTTCTCGAGTATGGCATTGCGGCATGGACAACAGCAGCGAAGGCGAACTTCGATAAAGTTAACAAACTTCAAAACCAAGCCATGAGAATTATAACAGGTGGCATGAAGTCAACGCCAATTGTAGAACTTGAAAAGATTACAAAACTGCAATCCATGACCGATAGAAGAGACTGCAGAGTCCAGCTGCAGTCAGAGAAACTCCGAAGACTGACCGACCACCCAATGCACCAGAGACTAAACAATTTGGGAAATGGGAAACTAAAGCGGAGAAACTTTGCAGAAATAGCCAAAGCAAAGATGCACGAAGATCCCATAAACGCACTAACAACACCAAAACCCATCACTACTGTACGAAAACCTACCTGGAGGCAGGATATATTTCTAGAGGTGGTAGAAAATATACCAGGTATTGCAAACAAAAACTGCCAGACTGAAAAAGAAAGGAGAGATACTACCCTAAGCTTCAAAACGAAAAGCTACCCAAGCATGGACTGGACCCATGCATACACCGACGGTTCTGTAACAAACACTACACAGAACGGAGGGGCAGGAGCACTCCTGAACCTACCAAATGGCAGAAAAATAACACTGTCATTCGCTACTGGTAAGTACACAAGCAATTTCAGAGCGGAGGCAGAGGCACTGAGGGCGGCAGTGGAAGAAATGGTGACACACAGTGAAAATGAGAGCCATATAGTCCTGCTGACAGATGCTCTCGCCGTAGTCACAGCGCTAAAAAGCCAGAAAAACACTGAGCTTGATGACTTAAGAGCAGCACTCTGCAAACTGTGCCAGCAGTCCGCACCAAAAAGGGTAGTGGTACAGTGGGTTCCGTCACACTGCAACATCCAAGGCAACGAGGAGGCAGACAGACTGGCAAAAGAAGGTGCAAGACTACCACAAACAGATACCAGTATAACGTACGAAGAGTCAAAACGGCTTATCAAAGCCAGATACATGACCAAATGGGAAACCGAACATACTGGTTACACCAAAAACGATGCCTATTACCAGTTGAACCGAAGAGAGCAGGTCGTTGTCTTCAGACTTCGCACTGGCCACAACAGACTGAGGTACCACCTATTCAACAAATTGAAGATAGGGTGTACCGACGAATGCCCGTGCGGTACTGGTAAAATGACGGCTGAACATCTGCTGCAGAACTGCCCGACATACGAGGATCAGAGAGAGCAGATGTGGCCATTACCAGTGGAACTGCAAGACAAGCTCTATGGCAGTGGCGAGAGCCTCAGGATGACCGCCGCTTTTTTCGAAAAAATAATGGTTACTGTCTGACTGCGTACGCAGAAGAAGAAGAAGAAGAAATAGGTGTTGGACCTGTGGTCAGTTGTATGTAAACCAAATATGTATTGGCTTGCAATTCTATCTAGCCATCTATGTTCTGTGCGTGCCAAATTGACACATAAGGCAGAATCAAATGACGAAGACGGATGTATCGGACCGAAAGGTGCAAATATCGCAGCCAAGCTGTAAACTAGAATAACAACGCATTTCGTTCTCTCGACTACACCCTACTACTTGTAAAGCCCTATTCATGGCTTGGGAACAGGAGATTGAGAACGAACGCAGAAGAGGAAGAAGAAATGCTCTCCAGTTAGTACGATGTGACGCCACTGTTTTGACATCTTGTATGGTGCTGAGGCCCATAGTTGAGCCTTCTTGGATGATTGTTCTTCTGAGTGTTTCCTTGGATCTCCCTTTTTTTTTTAGAACACCTCTTGGTGTCCATTCGAGTGCTTGCAATCGAAGACTTATTATTCATTCTAAGGACATGTCCTATGTATGTCCATTTGTTTTTTCCGGATGATGGTCGACAGGTATAGTCGGTTTGTCTCTGTTGTTTTCAAGTCATTAGCTACAAACTGGTCCCAGCGTATATTCTAAAATTTTCTTAAACATTTATTTTCAAAGAATTTAGTTTGTTTTCCAGGGCTTTTGTTGTCTTCCAGCTTTTACATCCATAAGTCAGGACTGATATTATGGTTGAGTTGAATAGTCTGAGTTTGGTATGTTTGATGAGTGTCGTTGATTTCCAGATGTTAGTGAGCTGATTAAAGGTGCATGAAGCCAAAGCAATTCTAATGGAAATGTCTTTGGTAGCATCTCCATTTTGTGTCATTTTGCTTTCCATGCATGTGTAGTGTTGGACATTTTGTAGAGATTTCATCTGGTGCTTGAAATCAATCGTTGTGGTTGTGGAAGCTATTATTTTCGTCTTTAAGGCGTTTACTTTAAGTCCTACCTGTTCTGACTGTTGGTATAGTCTATTTATATTTTCATGCGTTTTTTTTTTTCATTAGTGGTACTTAGTATCGCTAGATCGTCTGCAAAATCAAGATCTAAGGTCTTGTTACCTGTCCATGCTATGCCTAAATGCTTATCATGGTCATAATGTTCCATAATCCAAGCTATAGCAATGCCAAATAGTCAGATCAGGTCAGGTTATAACGTAACCGGTGAGGTCGTTGGGGCACACATGAAGACATCCTCACAACCCCACGCCACCCCTCTCTGTCAGATGCCGCTGCCTGTGACTTTTCTGGTCGGAGACTGGTCCATTCTTTTATGTTGTCCTCCCATCTCTTTTGGGACCAGCCTCTTCGTCGTCTGCCATGCACCTTTCCGTGGAGGATTGTATTTGCAAGACCATTTGATCTCGATATGTGACCGTACCAAGTGAGTTTGCTTCTTTTGACAGTTGCCAAGAGGTCTTCGAAAGGCCGTACCGCTGTTGTAATTCTATCTCGTATTTCCTCATTTGTAACTCGATCTTTGTACGTGACGTTTAAAAGTTTTCGGAAACATCTCATCTCCAAGGCCTGTATCCTTCGTTGAAGGTTAGCTGTAACTGTCCATGTCTCACACGCATAGAGGAATATTGACAATAGTATTACTGTATTACTTCTGTTTTTACGTTAAACCATTCAGTGTTGCTTTAGGTTGTTCGAACACATCATCGTGAATTATCATATAAGGCCTTGATAACATTTATGTATTTTGAGGGTAAGCCACAGTTCTTTAGAATGTTCCAAAATGTTGGACGGTGTAGTTGCGTACGAAGAAGGACGGTGTAGTCTGTTAAAGACCTTCTGGAAGTCAGTGAAATTGATGATTAGTGGGGGTTCCATTTCTACTGATTCTTCTATGATAGTTCTGAGTGTAAAAACTTGATCAAAGAAAGAACGCTTTGGTCTAAAGCCAGCCTGTTCTTCTCTTGCAATTGAATGTGCTTTAATCAAATACGTGCAATGCTACAATAAAATGTACATGGGAATACAGTCGTTGTTGTGGAAGCTACTCGTATACAGTTTCTTTTGTGACCGGTTACAGTGGCTCTTCTTACATTTCAAGGCATAATAGAAAAGGTGGCCTGTGGTCCTCATGTCTCTAGTGAATTGTGAGGCCCTCCATTAAGCTCACTACTATGGGGATTAATTTAAGACTGCATTATAACTGAACATAAATACTATTCATACTTTTAAAAAAATATGACATTATGACATTTGTCCCATTTGCTGGAGTCCACAGAGAGAATTTATACAGCCGATAATTAAAGGCTGCGTGTCCCTACAGTCACCATACAGTGTACCCGCTGTACTATTATCTTACCGATCAACAGGGAATAAAAAACACTATTTTCGTATCCAGGTTTTGAAATAAAAACGCAGTTTAAAAAAAAAAATTAATTAGAAGCTAACCAACGTTTCTACATAAATATACCTTTATCAAGGACTTCACAAGAGAAACAACACGAATGGAAGAAGGAGACATCCCCCCTTCCCAATGTATCTTCATCATCACCAATGTCAGTAGCTCCTTTCCGGGAATAGGTCATTGACAACCCTCCTCCAGCAAGATCGTTCTGCCTCTCTCGTTGAGGACCAGGAACCGATGTTCATTTTCAGTCTCTTCTACTGGCATTTCTTGGTCTACTTATCTTCTTCTTTCTCTGTAGTTTCCATGTTATGGTCCATCTAGCTAAGTTTCGTGGTGATTTCCATAAAGTGCATCCTGTCATTCCACATTTCCCCTGGTGAAGGCAGGTGTGTAGGACCGAAAGGGGCAACTATCGCAGTCAAGCTGTAAACTACGACACAACGCATACCGTTCTTCGGACATCCTGTCACTTGCAAAACCTTTTTCAGGGCTTGGTAGCGGAAAATTGAGAACGAACGACGAAGAAAAAGAAGAAACCCCTTCCTACGTTTGATCTGTTGTTCCACTGGTTAGTGTGGGTTCTTCCTCTGAGGTCTTCATTCCTCACCATGTCTTGCCAGCATATACCCATTATCCTCCGTATACATTTATTGCCTTTGTTGTTCTCCAAGTATCAGCTCCGTACAAGAGTACTGACTTGACATAGGAATTAAACAATCGTAACTTGTTGTTAGTCTTTATTTCACCAAATTTCGATTAAAAAAAATATTGTAACAGGAATTCTGTCCTTGTCTTTCCAATTGTAGCCATTAAATCTACCTTAGTTTAAAAAAATGGATACCATAGAACGAAGAAGTATGTTAACAATGAATCTCCTTCGATAAGGAACAACCTTGACGTTTTTGACAAGACCTGAAACGGCATCTTCCAGAAGGCGCGATCAACAGTAGAAATGACGTAAGAGGACGTAACAAATTAAGTAATCGACGCTAAGGGATACTGGAAAGATATGAATACTACAAATGAGATAAGAGCAGAGGAGTACTTCGGAAGGAGGAGACGGGCCTGAGCTGATCAGCTCCGTGTGTCAATCGAAATAATCCCCGTATAGCATTTGATTTTTGCATCTGGCACCGTTACCCTTAGCTTTTATCCATTCACTAGTAAGTAATGGTTTCCCGAGTGGACCTAGGGGTCCACTTACTGTGGATGCCAGAACAAGTGCACTGCACCTCTATGTAAGTCCTCAAAGGTGGCTAAAAAGAAATGTACATGGAGCTGTCAACACCGTCGTGCAAAACACAATTATACAGAAACCACAACTATAAAAGCAAGTAAAGGCGCAGGCTTCATAATAGAGACCACTTCTCTTGGTTGCTGATATTATGGCTGGGGTGAGCAAGAGACAAGAAACAACAGTAAGCATCGTAGTTAGAGAGCTTTATTTTCGTGTACCCCAGCCCCTAACGACCAACTTGCTTCTCATTGAAAAGTACTGATAATGTCCCTTGTTTCGACACGTTTATGTCTACTTAGATGTAAACACCTGCCGAAGACGGAAATGTCGGGCCGAAAAGTGCAAATATCGGAGTAAACTAGCGACACAATGCCATCCGTTCCTCGGACTACATCCTGCTACTTACAATGCACTGGTCAGGGCTTGCTAGCCGGAGATTGAGAACAAATGCAGAAGGAGAAGAAGACGACGAAGAAGATGTAAACAGTCACCCGACTAATATTTATAGAGAACAAATAAGACATAAAGAAAACTGGGCACCCTTCGTTAAAAAAAGAAGAGTCCTGGTAAAATAAAAGATATATTGGATATATTGATGTCGGATTTAGATAAAATTCGAGAATGGTCTGTAAGCTGGCAAATGGAGTTTAATGTAGATAAATGTACAGTCATCCACATGGGTAGATCCAATATGGAACATAATTACAGAATGGGAGAAAACAATATTAAAAAGATAGATAAGGAAAGGGACCTAGGGGTTATAATAGATCATACAGGAAAGGTGAGTGAGCAAGTTAAGGTAGCAGTGAAAAAGGCAAATGCAATGTTAGGTATGATAAAAAGAAATATTAAACATAGGAGCAAGGAAGTGATCGTCAAACTGTATAAAGCTTTAGTAAAACCTAGATTGGAGTTCTGTGTACAGGTGTGGAGTCCTTATCATAGAGGGGACATAAACATGCTAGAAAGAATACAAAAAAGAGCGACAAAGATGATAGTGGGATTCCAGAATTACAGTTATGAGGAACGACTCAGAAAAACCGGCCTACAGTGTCTCGAAGAGAGAAGAATTCGTGGTGATTAGCTCTAGAATTGCCACAGTTATACAAGTAGGATCGTGTCATCTAAGGAACCTCGACTGATTTAATGAGCCATTCGTGGTTTCACCGTGAGACAGTGTGAACTTAGACATGCATGGCTTAATCTTTGAGACAAGCATATGACTACTGGCAGGATCAACCAGATATCTGTCGGAGACGTACGTACAGCACACACCGGTCAGCGGAGGAAGGGTGTGTAAAAAGCCTCACTGGGACGGCCGCAGGGACCGACTGACGGGACGGACGGATGGTTGTTCCACCCGTCCCTCACTCCGTCGACCAAGGACCGCCTGACAGGGGCCTCCTACAGGCCCCAGACGACCGACCGACCGGGCTCGCTCGAGGAGGGGTGGCAGCGGTCTGTGCAGAACGGATCCCAACGACCTCGGCGATGAATTTCACTGGGACTAGAGACAATTTGGCCTGCCTGCCGGCCTGCCCTTCTCCCGAGGATTGGTCCCCGGGAGAACACAGGGCCTTCAGGCACGATTCCTGCTTTCCATTTGCCGGTCACAAGCTCTTTGCGAGAGTCTGACCACCAGCGAGACGAACTGTCGAGGACTGCTATAAGCCTTAGATAAATCACCACGGACTGACAACGTTTCCTGATACGGACCAGAGAATCGCACCTCGGTGCAGGAGACGCCAAAACAAACCGCACCCCAATAGCTCTACGGGGAAAGGCAAGCTTTTGGCGCCTTAACATCAGTAGAGGCGTCGGGTAAGATGCGACTCGTAGGCCGAGGAAGGAAGCTCGTCTATGAGAAGGACAAACTATGATTTCAAAACCAACTGCTACCTTGCAGATGAACTACTGGCGTATCAAAGGGGGGAAACCGAGGACATCCCGGGTAGATGAGACTCTCTAGCTTGTGTCGTAGCTCATCTAGGAGAAGGAAGACTTTGATCCCAAAACCACCTGCTGCCTTGCAGGAAGACTGGGGACAAAGGCTAGGGAAAATTAACCTAAAACAAAAGACTATGCAAAAAGAGGATGTGCCGGGCCGAAAGGCACAGATATCGCAGTCCAACTGTAAAATGCAGCAACCCACTCACGCTCACATCGCACATATTTACCATCGATGTGACGTTCCATCTGAGAGTCCCGCCAGGCAGACGGAATGCCGGCCCTCAAGTCTCGAAGGGGCCCACCCAAGGCTACTGGTGGCCACCCTGCTCTGTCCCGGGGATCCATGAGAAGGAAACCATGGCAAAATACTACTGATCAAAACCGAAACAAAGTTAAACTAATAAATATCCGACAGTTGAATGCAGAAATGAGTAATGCACAAGCGGCAAGCCCTTGCAGCAACTCGATGATGAGAGCATCGATAAAGTTTTCATTCAAGAAACATATCTCAACAAACAGCACAGGTTCCAAATGAGAGGACATCAAACCATAAGGGTGCATAGAGATGGCCACAATGGAGGAGTCTTGATAAACAACCTACCAGCTAAAGAAATTAAAATTCAAACAAGAGGACATACAGAAATAGCAGGAGCAGGCATTGTGGTAGAACAGGAAGCCCTCAAAGTATATAATATTTACTGCCCACCCAGAAGACCCATGCAATTAGAAACAATCGAAGTCCCAGAGAGTCAATGTACTATAGTTGGAGACTTGATCAGTCGAAGTACCTGAGGATCAATGTATTATAGTTGGAGACTTGAACAGTTGAAGTACCAAAGGATCAATGTACTATAGTTGGAGACTTGAACAGTCGAAGTACCAGAGGATCAATGTATTATAGTTCGAGACTTGAACCGTCAAAGTACCAAAGGATCAATGTATTATAGTTGGAGACTTTAACAGTCATTGAGAGATGGGGGTACAACGAGACAGATACAAGAGGAGAGGAAGTCGAGGACTGGGAGATAGATAATAATTTGCAGCTAATCAATCAGGTAGAAGATCGACCAGCCTTTTATTCAAGGCGGTGGAAATCGACATCTACTCTAAACCTAGCCTTCACAGCAGAAGATCTAACATATAAAATACAAAGAACAGTCTAAGAACAGCTTGGAGAAAGTGACGACAGACCAATTAAATTGGCTGTTAATCTGAATTATACACGACCACAGCAATAACCTCTGCCACTATGGAACTATAAAAAGGCAAACTGGGAACAATTTACAGAACTAACCCAGAAGTACTGCAAGAACATTAGCACACGACATAAAAAAGTGGAAGAAATGGTAGAAAAGTTGTATACAGTAGTGCTTACAGCTAGAAAGAATTACACACCATACTGGCCAGAAGATCTACAGAAACTTTAGGAAGAACTGTCGACTGCTAGAGAGTTAGAAATTGACCAAAGTCTAGAAAGTAATATCCAACTGAAGAAAGCCGCAGCAAAGTACATAAAGACTATGAATGAGGCAACAAGAAACAGTTGGAAAGAAAAAAACCGAGAGCCTCAACTTAGACATGAATTGTACAAAATTATGGAAACTTGCAAAGTCACTGAACAATGAAACCATAAAAACACCAGACATCACCCCAGAAGAAAACGGAAATCTGGTTACACGAAAGCGTGCAGCAAATATATTTATTGAAAAATACAGCATGATTAGCAAAACAAGCATAACAGCAAATAGAAAGAGAAATATGAAAAAAATGCATGCAATCGAAAGGACAAAAACAAACTGTAACAGAGGAGCACATGATGACAAAATGTACCTAACCAGAATTAGAACATGTGCTAAGGAAACTAAAAAACAAGAAAGGAAAGGATGAAATTACAAATGAAATGTTAAAAAGACTTGGACCGAAAAGTAAAATGAAACTAATACAAATTATAAATGTAAGCTGGAAAGAAAGGACAGGGCCGTAAATGTTGAAAGAAGCAACCACGATTCCAATATTAAAACACGGTAAAGAAAGAAACACAAACAATGAATTACAAGTTTTAAAAAGAGTATTGAAGCCTTCGAAATGTGGGTATATAGAAGATTGGGTCGCTTTCTTGGAAAGAGAAGAACACAAATTTGGAGGTATTGGAAAAGTTGGGGATGAAAAGAGAATTAGTGACCAAAATCAGGGTTAGACAGGGTCGTTATTTTGGTCATATAACAAGACATAACTCCTTGTTGAAGAATATACTGGAGGGTAGGGTGGAAGGCAGTCGTTCAAGTAGCAGACAACGTTTTGAGTGGGTGGATACCATCAGGAGATGGACTGAAAAATGCCTCTCAGATTGCACAATTACGACAAGAGATAGACTATACTGGAGATCCATTGCAGCCGAGCTTTGATGCGGAGGTGGCACCTGAACTGAACTAAAAGACAGAACAAAAGCTGACAGTTACAGACCCACCAGCTTGCTTAGCTGCACAGGTACACTGATGGAAACTGGTAAATAAGAGACGTATGTGGCACATGGAGATAACAAACGTGCTTATACACCAACAAGCTGGCTTCAGACAACACAGATCAACAGAGGACCAACTAACACAGATTACACAAGAGATCGAATTTGCTTTCTAGGAAAAGAAACTGGCAGTCTGGGTCGATATGGAAAAATCATTTGATAAGGTGTGGAGAGCGGGGATAAAGGAAAAACTACTCAAATGTGGAGTCTGTGATCGCATGAATAAATGGATAGCCAACTTCCTCCAAAATATGTACCTCTAGAGTGAAGGTACAGGGCCACATAAACCATAAAATGAAATTGGAACAATAGGTACCACAGGGTAGTGTGCTATCACATACACTGCTCTTGTTTTTCATCAACAACATAGTAGATAAAATACCGCAGAGCGTCCACACCTCACTATATGCCGATGATCTAGCTTTGTGGGTAGCTGAAGAAAACAGCAAATTACAGAATGCAAGAAGATTTACACAAATTAGATCAGTGGACTCTGAAATGGCTTCTGAACATCAATGAGAAGAAAACAACTTACACAATCTTTACACTGCCAAACAGAATTACACTGAAACTAAACGGACAGGATATACCATAAGAAAAGAGCCCCCCATATCTAGGCATAACATTGGACAGCAGATTAACATGGACAAATCAAATAGCAAACAGCCAATAGAAAGCTAAACAGCGAATGACTCTAAAGAAAAAAATGAGCAGGAACTACATGGGGTGCAGACCATCATGTTCTGGAAGTGCTATACACAGGAAATGTTAGACCAGCTTTAGAATATGGGATGCCAGCCTGGGCAACAGCATAAAAGTCCAACTTTGAAAAAAAACTTGTTAAAATTCAAAACCAAACAGAAAGAATTATTACAGGAGCTATTAAATCATTATAAATAAAGGAAATGAGGAAAATAACTAAGCTACAACCCATGACTGAGAGAAGAGATTACAGAGTACTATAACTGGCAGAAAAATTCAAACGGCTCCCAAATCACCCAATGAATAAAAAAAAAACTGGAAGGATAGGAAAAAAGCACATTCTAGAGAAACGGCTTTGCTCAAAAAACAAAAACACTAACCCCCTCTATGCCATACCTTGCACAGATAAAGCCAGAGTCACTAAAGACAAACATCATATTTCCACCATAGAAGAGAACACAATTCCCAGAAATAAAAGACAACATTCCAGAAGTGATGAAAAAAGGCATACAAATAGAACTGGTGGAAAAACATATAGCTTTAGAATATATTCAAGAAACATATCCAGCAACAGAAAGGTCCAGCATTATTACAGAAGGATCAGCAATGAGATCTATTTTTTTTTAAACGGAGGAAGAGGCGTTTACACAAAATTAAAATATGGACAGGAAATCCATAGATCAGTCGCTACTGGAAAATTCTCAAACGTCTTGATGGCTGAGGCTGTGGCACTAAAAATAGCTGCTATAGCAGTCGTGGAAATTAAGAAACATGTCAGAGACAAGATGTCTTCCTTACATATTCCCTATCAGCCACAATGACTCTCGGAAATAATAAATACAATGAATTTAACAGAGTGAAAATTCAGTGGATCCCTGGACACTGTAAGATACACTGCAACGGGGAGGCAGATAGACTGCCAAAAGAGGGAGGTGGCAAACCTCTAACCGACGACAGCTACATATGATGAAATTAAGAAAATGGTAATATTTTACTTCAAAGACAAGTGGCACAGGGAACACCCAGAATATGATAGAGCAGAAGCATACTGCTCTTTGACAAGAAGGATCAAGTGACAATATTCACACTTCGATTCGGTCACTGCAGACTGAAAAATTAATTGTTCAATAAATTCACAATTGGACACACAGACATGTCTTCACGTAGAGAGAACAACTAAAGAGTGGAATATGTTCTGCAGGTCTGCCGGCTCCACGAGAAGAGCAGAGTGACAGCATGCCCTCCTCAACCAATTGCGAGATAAACTGTATGGCGAAGAGGCAAAGCCTGAGAAGGAGCGCCACGTTTATGGCGGAGATAGACCTGATTATTTGAGAGCGAACGACGACGCAGAAGACAAAATATTACGGTGGGGGGGGGGGGGGGGAGGGCTTGAAGCAATCACGAGGACTGCGTGACGGCAAGTTTGATATCTTATCGTACCATTTCCATCCCTCTATTATGCGCAAAACACCCATTTACGAAAGTTTGCCCCTTTCTGTTTGGTGTTTTTGTTGTTCTACATGTTTCAGACCATACACAAGCGCGGACTTGGAGTTGAAAATTGAACAATAAATGTGTCAAAGGAATATTTCTCTCGTCGATACTGTAGGTACGCCACTGGATAAGAGAGAGTCTCGTAAGACCACAACTCGTGACGGGCTGGTCCCGCTGTGCTCCAAGTTTGCGCTGAGATATGGTGTTATCAGCCAATGGCTGCCCGTCTGCCTTGCCGGTCGAACAATCAGCCTCGGCTTCGTGTGCTCCTTGAGGGCTTGTACAACTATGCCAATTTGGCCTTTCAAAAATCATATTCCCTAAATCGGAACAGGGACTTCATGATTAAAGCATGGACAAAGCATGCGTATATGCCGCGTCAGAGCGGAAACATGTTCATAATCTACGTTACAACCGAAAGACATTATCAGCCTTTTTTTTTTTTTTATCGGATCCAAATAATTGCATCTCAATCAAATCTATCAAAATCCTGTCATTTCATTTGTTGAAGCATATGCCCATTACTGTATTACTATTTAGCATTCTTGTTTAAGCTTTTATGAAAATCTGATTCAAGTCATTTGCAATGCTGGTTCGCTGTCGAAGACGGATGTGCCAGACCGAAAGGTGCAAATATTGCAGTCAAGCTGTAAATTAGCGACACAACGCATTCTTTTTCTTCTTCTTCTGCTTCTTCGTTCGTTCTCAATCTCCCGCTACCAAACCATGAAAGGGCTTAAGTAGCAGAATGTAGTCCAGAGAACGGAATGCGTTGTGTCGTAGTTTACAGCTTGACTGCGATTTTTGCACCTTTCGGTCCAACACATCCGACTTCAGCAAGCATTTTTTGAGTACCGGGTTAGCATTCCCTCTTCGATCCCTTTTCCTTAGCCAGTCTGCCCTGCTGCAGCCTGTTATCTAGGATCACCGCGTTGAGGTGTAGAAGAGTCTTGGCAGCTCTGGTTCGCTGGCCCTGACGCTACCATTCAGCTATGGGTCGCTGACCACTGCCCACAACGTATTCTATTCTCAGGAATACATCCTGCTACTTGCAAAGCCCTGTTCAGGACTTTGAGTTTGAGAATAAACGAAGAAGAATAAGAGGAAGAAGCAGTTGATTCAAAAGCAGTAATTTTCACATTATTAGTTTGGCAGCCTCAAGCACAATACTCTTTAGTTGAAACCTTACGACACACAAGGACGAAACAGTGTCATATTCTGTTACCCCAGAAATTATACCTTCCTCAAAAATTTTGCTTTCAGTCTCAGGTTCCGTTCGTCACCATACAATTTGTAACCAAGATATAATCCACATAAATCTGTCTATATATGTTTTACCATGTTGTACTAATCCTCATAGTTTCTGTCTTCGATGTGCTAATTTTAATATTAAATATGCCACAGGATATGCAAAGCACATGTATTTGAATTTGCAGTCTATATTTTCATTATTATACATCATGCACTTGTCATTTGCAAAAAACAATTCTGTATTTAATTAGGTTTCATTTTTGGTTTTGTAATTTGTCTGACTTCTATTATATTTTGTCCATGTAAATGTTGAACAGTAATGGTGAAAGCACACGTCATTTCTGTCCTACTGTGATTATTAAAAAAAGAGTATTCTTAGTTCTTAGTCGACCTGTGCTTCTACAGAGGCAGATGCCCCTGTGCAGGTCCCAGCTCTGGTATGTGCTGGATTCGGCGGGAGAAATATTTTCTGTTTAGCTGGTTAGGCTCGAGCAGCGTAATACTTCGCTGTGTTGGAACAACCGCTTACGGAGGGTGGTTAACCAATGTGCAAGTTCATCTTAATAGACTCACACACTAGAGCAAAATATACCTGCAGCCTGTTAGGCGCCATCTATGCTGCTCTAAATAAACCACATAGCCATGGTTGGTGTAATGCCATGTCACAGTTAATCGCCTCTTATGATATGCTCTCTGTGAGGCAGTGGTGTTACTCTTGTCCACAAAGACCCTAGCACACCACTCGGAAAGTGTATGTGATTTCATTAAATGTTATATATATATATATATATATATATATATATATATATATATATATATATATATATATATTTATATATTTATTTATATATGGTACATTTGTAAGTATTAAACAAATATGAAGCCGAAATTGTTAGAGGTGTTTGGCGTTGTCTTGCCACCTTTGGAGTGTGTTTGGCCTTTTCTTGGCTCTTGTTGACCATGTTTGGATTTGTCCACAGTTTTAGTCTGGCCAACGTGAACAAGACCAGTGTGTTGTGCGAGCGAGGGTCGGTGAGTGTGCTAGTCACAAGCTTGGCCTGCTTACCAAGATAAAACTGCGAAAATGAGAACGCTGCTATTTCATAAAGTGGACTATTTATTCAACTGAGTGACGACGTCTTTTTTAAATGGATCGCATTGTGTTAGCCATGTTTCCGTATTCACGCATGTTTCCGTGTTCATGGAAGTGATAGGTAGGCCATTATTAATAATGTTTAAGTGGGAAGATTTGATAGTTTTCTTGTAGTCTACCTACATAATAATAAAATTGGCGATGTTACTCAATTCTGTGCGATTGTTGCCTTGCAGGGCACTTAAACTCTTTCACACTTACCGTTGTGAACTTAAATTATAATTTGATTTAGAATATATTAGTACGATAAATTGTCGTTTCCATAATGAAGGTTGAATACAGTGTCGGTTAATGGTATGTTTCTTCCGTAAGTAAACAATTAGGGGCCGTCAAGGCCAGTCGCCACCTGTGCAATATAAATTAGTCTAGATCTAATAGTCTAATTGCAACATAGTTGCAATTTATCTCATTTGACTTAGCATGGAGTGTAGAGGCCTTTTCTTTTTCTAGTGGCTTATATTTTTTTCAGGTGATATTCCCGACACTAAGCACATCCCCGGTTTGGTCTACGACAATATTGGCAGGTTACAGTTTTTTACTCCATATACGAGGTCCAGTGTAACACCTTGCGAAACAACGTAATTTATAGACAAGAATAACGAAATTTGTCATTTTAAAATAAAATAATTTGTCCCATA
Organism: Ariolimax columbianus; assembly: GCA_036924085.1. Classification (NCBI taxonomy): domain Eukaryota; kingdom Metazoa; phylum Mollusca; class Gastropoda; order Stylommatophora; family Arionidae; genus Ariolimax; species Ariolimax columbianus. The sequence continues at coordinate 47,128,420 of JAVGWX010000002.1, read as the reverse complement.
AAATTTGAATGCAGTAATCTTTAACCGACTGTAGAATGTGTTACAGATCGTGGTTTTTATGGGGAAGCGTTATTACCAAAATTGAAATTATAATCCTTCAAATTTATGGCTCCTTGTGGGTGCATATACCGACATAGGTCGATTTAATGGCACTATTAAACGTGAATATTTCACCTTGCCTTGGCGTACACGCTGAAGTATTTTGTGTGTGTTGGTCCACTTCTAGAAGTCCTTTTTCACCTTCTTCAAAGTGTCTGTTATGTCTTTATGTATGCTAAGCTTAATATTTAGTAGATCTATATTCTTTGCTACCACTAAAACAATGATATCAATCACTACTATCATTATTAATTAATGAGAAATTGATGGAAAACATCAACCGAGAAATGTAAATTATATATTTATAAAATAAGGAATAGTTATAATAGGGATACACAATAACATTGAATATGATATACGATACTAAATATCACAATGAGGAGGATCACTGGTAAAGGGTCGTTTCACCCCAGCTGTAGAAGCATACCGTGAATATTCAACTGTCCTGTTGTTACATTAGATCTGCACTATTCAACTTAGATCTGCACTATTTAACTAATTCATCTGTCCTGTTGTTACACTAGATCTGCACTATTCAACTAATTCATATGTCCTGTTGTTACACTAGATCTGCACTATTCAACTAATTCATCTGTCCTGCTGTTATGCTAGATCTGCACTATTCATCTGTCCTGCTGTTACACTAGATCTGCACTATTCATATGTCCTGTTGTTACACTAGATCTGCACTATTCATCTGTGCTGCTGTTACACTAGATCTGCACTATTCAACTAATTCATCTGTCCAACTGTTACACTAGATCTGCACTATTCAACTAATTCATCTGTCCAACTGTTACACTAGATCTGCACTATTCAACTTAGATCTGCACTATTCAACTAATTCATCTGTCCTGTTGTTACATTAGATCTGCGTTATTCAAGCACTTGTACTGCACTGTTGTAGTCGTGTATGACTTTATTTTACTTGATCAAGTTGCTAACTCAATAACTAATTTTCTTAGTCGCCTTTTCTGACATACATTGTAGGGATTGGGTTAATTCTATCTTCCACCAACTGGAGCCCCGAATCCACACAGGAGGGATACTGTAAATGGTCAAGTGTTATAAGTCATACCATGACTTACACCACATCGACCTACGGTCGCTTTTCATTTACGGACATTTTCGCATTTCGACTTACCTGATGGGTAGGACGCTTGCTTCGGAGTTTCGAACATTTAGCGCCGCGTCAGTTTACAAACACCATTGGATTAACATAATCTTGTTTTTGCTGTTATTTTAAAAAATAAAATGATTATGTGAATATTAAAGTGTTTATAGACTCCCAATTGTAATTTTTGTGTTTTACCGTAATTAAAATACACAGATTAAGTCAATAAATAGTAAAAGGCTGTTCTGTTGTGTTTCAGGCATACCCATAGTTGTTCCGTCTCTCTCAGTAAATGGCGAAGGGTGTGGATACTGATGGTTCCTGCAGCTCCCTTCTCCCTTGCGTCGTTAGATTTTAAAGTTCTATAGTCTGTGATTCCTTTTCCTTAGATTAACTATCGTTTCAACTATATTCCTGCGTACGAAGAAGAAGTTTCAACTATATTCACATGTCCAATTGTTCTCCCGGCAATGCATCCAGTATTCAGCGAAATGGATTGCTCTGTCATTTCTCTCCAGCATGTCGTATCTATTAAATGTTTCCTGGAGGTTGAGGCAAGTCATTAGATGGTCTGAGTCCTGTATTGCGCCACAATCACATCATCATAATTGTATCCCACATCTTTTCATGTTCCTCTTGCACCGTGATGCATCAAATCGGAGTCTGTTCAGCGACTTCCATGTTGTGTATGGTAGATGGTCTTCGGGGGTCTGGTTCCTCTCGTAGTTTGATATCTGGGGTCTGCATCCATTCGTGCCATCTCTCTATACAGCGACCATCAGGGCTTGTCTGTGTCTGCGTTGTTGAGTTTAGGAAGCTAGCAGTACCAACTGACGGACGATATAGAAGGAAAAGCAGTCGTTACAAATTTTGCCTTTGTCACAGTAAAGAGTGCTCCTATACCTCTCTTGCATCTTTGTATGGTCTAATCGACGTGGTGCCTATATGAGAGACTACGATCACACGTTGCTCTGAAGTATTTCAACTGGTCACTCCTGCACATGTATCGAAGGCTAACTATCTGCGACCAATCCCCACACTCCCTAGCAACTATAGAATAATCACTCTACACACCGTCTATGGCAAGTTGCCTGAGAAGACAGTCGCCAGAAAAATCATGTCCAATCTAGAACGTGAACACATCTACCTGATATCTACAGGCCAATGATTGAAAACTGGGATACTGCTGGGGCATTTTCATGTAATGTGAATGAGGAGTCTTCCAGTTCAGACAGGAAGCCGTAGTCGTTCTCGACCTGGAGGATGCTAATAAATCTGTCGACTTTGGGACTTTAATGCTTTGTTTGAGGCAGTGTGGAATAAACATATGGCTGGTGATCTATATATCGCTTGCCTTGATAGAGAGAACGGTTGCACTCCTATTTTGATAAGAGCTGGTGGGAACATACCCAGTGCTGCCACAAGGTTCACTGCTGTTCAACATCTACACAGTAAACGTGACCAACTGACATTCAACCCAGAGGGCCAGGGCGAACGCTAACATTTGCAGATAAATTCTGATAAACAGGACTGGCTCAGATAGGCATGAGATGGCCAGAGACATTCTCCCCCACATGAAGTTACCGTTGATGAATGAGGCATTGACAGCAGGCAGTTATTACAAATAATAGCCTCTACTTGCGTAATGTCAAGTGTTATGAATGAAAGTATTTATTACTTTTAGAGAATAAGATACCTCCATAGACCTTCTAGTAATCGATAAATACAAGATATAAGGGTATGTCCTCTCCATCAGTTGATTGGTCGTGTGGATGTGGTCAATGGCGGAGAAGCCTTTTCTGAATGAGGCTTATTCTCGAGGTTAATGTTAATCAAGTTGCTTGTCGATTCTGTCTACATTTTCGATAGCAGACAAATTGGACGATAGTTCACAAGAAGTTCAGTATCTTTTTTGTGGATTAGGAGTCTTTGGGGATTTCCACTGGTCAGAAATATGTACCGATTGGATAAACAATGTATTCATTCTACGTTCTTTTCGTTTTTATCGGCCTAGCGTTGTTGTGCACTTAAATATACACGTCATGTTTGTGCATACACGCGTCTGTGAATAAATGACGGTGCGCCGAGTTACAGACATGTCTCATTCCTTGTTCCTCCTCGAGCCTAGGATGACACACGTGCAATGTATGTCTGTCATGCGAATCTTGTGCCACATTTTGTTTACCCGTACCATATTTCTCACTGTTAAGTTACGTATTTACCTCTAACCTTAATTATTATCTTCGTTGACTTTATATTTGGTTCATGTGATATTTAGCCGCTACTAATAATAAATTTAGTATTGTTTTAGCTGTAGACCTTGTTTTTCTTACATGTGCACAGGATCATGCCGTTAGTGAATTTAATTTGGCTTCATTGTTAATTCATAGTGTGCCGAAGAAAAATATAATAATGTGTTCTTGTGGAAACTATGTTCTGTAGAGTGGATTACCTCGCCGTGAATGTATCCTTGCCTTGTCGGAAGTTGTGTTCTTGTCAGGATATAATATAAAGATCTGCTTCCCCACATGGACAACCACGGGAAGTACTCGCCACTGGAGAGGCCGAGACTGTTGGAAGGTGTGTCTAGTGGGAGTGCCAGTAGTGGAAGTCACCCATCACCTTTGGGGGAATTCGCTACCCATGTCTCCACACCAACCACCATGACCCCCATCGCACAGTACCATAGTCGATATGGACTGCCTTCAGCTATGCCTGGTAAGTCCTTTCGTGTTGTTATCGTGTTATTTTACATTGCATAAGACGTGCTATATATGTAGTGGTTGCCAAGAACAGAGGTAAGGCACATAAGGACACCAGCTGGTAGTGCAACAACCATAACGGGCAGGGGAAAGTACGGTAGTTAGTTTGATTGATATTTTCACTCCAAGTGAAGCATTGGACACAGTACCAACAGCTGAACCCTAATTAGACTTGTGTTCGAGCAATTTATTGTGGTGGTTTCATTATTTTACATGAAGTTGCTAGCTAGCCCCATGCACATCCATACTTAGTTATCATACTTCGATGATTACAGTGGACTTATGGTCAGTAAGTCTATATACAGTCTCTATAAACATCTGTAGCAAAAGAAGTGGTTAGGCAAGCATACATACGTTCTGATTCAGCAAGGTAATGTACCTATGGGAAATAATCTCATTCCTGAATTGGGATGCACTGGACTCAGCAAACAGGGTACTTCATTCCTCCTTAAAAAACAAGGTGCATCATAAGCATATGATAGCATTAGGTTGGCTGGATAAGACACCAGTGTCTGGGCAAAAACAACCTTCAAGCAACATACAACCAACCCGGTCAGTAACATGTTGGCATTTGGAAGTAGAAGCCTCTGCTTACGAGTGACAAAAGCCTGGAGGTCACATGTGCGACTGTTTTGTGGGGGTCAAATGACGAACAGATTATGTAATGTGTCCTATTCACTCGTGCTTATTGTCACATCAACCGTGTCCTTGTATGTCCGAAGCTACTAGCACTGAGTTGAGAGTTCACTTTTGACATTTAATAGCCATTTTTTCATACCGAGCGTTGAATAAACGCTCTTTTAAATCTAGGGCCTGTCATAAAGGCAAAAACAAACTGAATAAAACTTCTGGGTTACAGTTGTTGGGGATGAAGTTTATTGTACTAGGTCTCGCTTGTTATGAGATGGTGACAACGGCTCACCACACACCCATGCATACGTTTCAGTAAGGTAGTGTCCTTATTGGAAGTAAACCCTTTAAAAAAATGCGTGTTGGCGTCGGATGCACTGGACCGTACCGCACAGAAACACAGTGCCACGCACTTAGAATGTATAAGCTGCTTATACTAAAGACGGGGGCGGACGCGTTTGCGAACTTGTGTGTTTCTGGAGTGCTTTTTTTTTCTTGGACTGTGCTTTTTTTTGTTTGTTTATTTCCTAAATTGAATATGAATTCGAGGATGAACGTGCTGGAAGAGATTAGGGACTTTGAGAGCCCGGACACTTTCATGGACGACGGCACTGTGTTCCGAAAGGGAACACTGAAGATCACCGTCTCTGGCGAGCAGTCTGCCAGCCTGAAGCCACACGAGATGGCGAGCATCATGGCCGGACCAGTGGGCATTGGGCCCTCGGGGGTGATCGCCATATGCAGATTCGCTAACCCCCGAGTGTGGTATGTGCGGCTGACCCAGTCAGCCCACATACTACACTTCAAGAGCCTTCACGCAAGAAAGTTGAATGCATGACTCCGAAACTTTCGTTGAGCATTGAGCACCAGGAGCAGGAGAGGGGTGCTCAACTGGGTGCCGGAAACAACCAAATTGGAGTCGGTCAAGGCGGTCGTGAAAAGAATCACGAGAGACCAGAACGCCGAGGTGTTCCCCCAGAGGAACATCTCGGACAAGTGGGTCTTCGCATATAAGAAGAGCAAAGTGGAGGTGCCCCACTATGTGGCCGTCAGATTCCTGAGTGGGGACGCCAAGCCCATAAGGTTGTGGGTAACCATCACCGGCCGCCGCACCCCCTGTGAGACATGCGGAGAAGAGACGCAGTGGACAAGCCAATGCAATAAGAGGAGACGTCCAGAGATTATAAGAGAGGCTGAGCGACAGCCAAACCCAAAGCTGGCTGAAGCTCAGCCTCCACCACCTCCAGCCTGCCCACCTCCACCCTTCGCCGAGGAGCACCTCGGATGATGGGTACACCGAGGTCTACCGAAAAAGAAAACGAAAACGAAAGAAAAACTCGAGGAAGAGGAGTTCCTCTCCTCCAGCCACCAAAATGGGGACCGGCAACACACCGCCGGCGCCCGAAAAAATGGCCCTAGAATGTGAGCCAGAGACCCTGTCAGAGCCCGTGCCGAAACTGGCCCCAGAACCGGGATCGGAACTGGCTCCAGAACCGTCACCGGAGCGGACAGACAGTGTTGGTCCGGTGTCCCCGCCAAGTCGGGACACCGACGACCAGATGTCTCCCATGCCCTCACTGAGGCTGGAGGACATTAGCTCGGACGACGGCGAGCCGTGCCGTCTGCTCTGGACAACAATGATGGACGGGCTGGAGCTGGGCAAGGACTGAGTAGTGACCCAGCCACAGAAGGGATACTCACGTCCTTGTCCAGCGGTCAATGTTGACATTTAACTTTGTTTACAGAGACGCCTGGCAGGAGCCTTCACAGAGTTCTAGAGAAAAAAACCTTTTTGTGTGCGAGTTTAGTGTAGATGTGTATTTGTTTAAATGCGGTGGTGTGTTGTGTTATTGTTATCTTTATTATTATTGTTATTACTATTATTATTATCATTGTTGCTGTTGTTGTTATTATATGTTAGCAGGGCTCGAACACCCAAGTGGGCGACCATCTTGTAATCCTAAGAAATTGTTGTCCTTTACTTTGTTATTTATTTTCACATGTTTTACCCCATATGTTTTTCAGTATCCCTATCTGACCCTAGTCAGTGGAGAGCTACTGCCCCGACAGGCCCAATACCTTGTATCCGTCCAATGTCTACACTAAACTCCATACACATTATTTCTATTAATATTAACGGATTAAAACAGAAACAACAACACGTAGTCAACATAATAAAGAAATATAAACCTGATTTCATTTTTTTACAAGAAACACACATACACGAAATTATACATGCAAAACAAATCACAACAACACTAGTCTTAAAAAATAGTTGGTTTAGTTTAGGACAACACACAGGCGTAGCCATTCTACAAACATCTGACGAATGGATAGTCTCACAGGGATACAGAGGGCAGAATACAGATTGTACATGTACACAATACACACAACAGTACAGACAAAGACACTTTAATTAGCATTTACGCCCCAGCAAAACCTCTACAACAAATACCCTTTTATGAGAACCTAATAAAAACAATAGAACAACATTTAAAAAATCAAAACATGATACTTGCTGGGGATTTCAATTGCACACTAAGTAACTTAGAGACATCACGTACACAGACAAGAAAAACATGAAACTTGCTGGGGATATCAACTGCACACTAAGTAACTTAGAGACATCACGTACACAGACAAGAAAAACACGAACAACAAGTTTAGAAATAATGTTAGACAAAAATAACCTTATAGACGCATACAGGAATATTTACCCTAATGGAACAGACACGACTCATACAACCCACTCACAGCACGGTACAACACACACTAGAATTGATAGGATTTACACACCAAAAACATACACAGTTAATCAAATACACCACATAGACACAACCCCCTTTACAGACCACAAAGCAGTAGCTATTATAGTTAACGGCACACACATATCAAATAGTCACACACAATCACAACATTGGAAATTCAACAACTCACTACTTAATAACAACAATTTTGTAAAAACCATATCCAATTTAATAAGAGATCTCACAGAACACCTACCAGACACAAACCTAAACAGTTATTGGGATTTAATTAAAAGTACAATCAGGGACCGCACACAGACAATTTCAAAACAAATACACAGAAATACAAAACGCAATAGACAGATCATTGAAGATGCTATAAAAATGACACAATTAATCGATAAAAACTTACCCCAAATTTTACAGGACGAATTAGACAAAATCGATAATTATAAACTACAAGGGGCCCAATTAAGAGCTAAAATACCAGTACTTTTGCAGGAAAACCCTACACAACAGTACCTAGCTGTAGAACAGAACATACAACGTACACGACAAAAACACAAAATCAAGGGACTAACAGGACAAATTTTAACTGAACCCCACGAAATACGACAGACCTTTCATGACTACTACACGACGTTGTATTCTGCAGAGAATACCACGCACACTGAGTGCGGACAATTTTATGAGTATACAAAGCAGTTGAGTGACACAGATAGGGATGCCATCAGTACACCCCTGTCTTTAATTGACTTAAAAAACTCACTCGACTCCTTTCAGAAAAACAAAAGCCCAGGCTCTGACGGCTTGACCGTCGAGTTCTACGTAACCTTCTTCGACAGCATTGGACCCACCCTTTTAAAAGTTTTAAATGAATCATTTGAAACAGGCGAATTGCCAAATAGCCTTAATGAAGCTTACATTACACTGATCCCTAAACCGGACAGTGACAAGCTAGAGGCCAAAAACTACAGACCAATTTCTCTCCTGAACGTAGACTACAAAATTCTGACCAAAGCCCTCACACTAAAGATTAGACCCTTTATGCAACATCTAGTACATAAAGATCAACAATGTAGCGTAAAGGATAGGAAAATCAGCAAACATGCACATTTCCTACGAGACATTATACAATATACTAGCGACAAAAACATACAATCTGCAATTCTCTCAATGGACCAAGAAATATGCTTTCGACAGAGTTTCACATTCTTTTCTCCACGAAATATTTAATAAAAATAACATTGGGGAATACCTCACCAACTGGATAAAAATAATATATAAGAGAACCGAAAGCAAAATAATGATTAATCATCAGTTAACAGATAGTTTCCCCCTAACAAGATCAGTCAGGCAAGGGTGTCCGCTGTCCCCAACACTATATACCCTAGTCTTGGAGCCCCTACTAGAGAAGATTAGACAGGACCCAACAATAGTAGGGACCCATGTACCGAGGTCTGGGGAACAAAAATTAATAGCTTACGCGGACGATACCGCTTTCTTTCCATCCAATAGTAGGTCAATTCAAAATATCATAAACACCTTCACACAATTCGGCACAGAAAGCGGATCCAAAATTAATATCCCCAAATCATCCATAATGGGGATTGGCAAGTGGAAAAATACATTCGATTTTCCATTTCAACTAAATCAAGTAAACACAATTAAAATATATGGAATAATATACCCTGCAAATCCACTTGATCCTAATAAAGAAATATGGGAGAAAATTACTGCAAATACTAAAAACATCCTCAAAAAATTTGAATAAAAAATTACAACAATATTTGGGCGCAGTATAATAGTTAACTCAGTTATAATACCCAAAATAATATATGTCGCAAACATATTGTGCTCACCCCTAACAGCAATCAAAGAAATAAATAAAGCAGTTAGAAGTTTCATATTCCGCAACACAGTACATAATATCCAATCTAAAACATTAATGCAAGAAAAAAACCGAAGTGGGATCGCCCTACAAGACACAACAATTAAAATACAATCACTAAGAATAAAATTTGTACAAGAAATCATAAAATACCCTAATGAATACCCACTATCCCATTATTATTTAGGACTAAGGATAACTAAATTATGCAAGTTAAATAACAATATCCCACACTGCTTTACAAAAATACCAATGTTCTACAAACAATGCATTAGACACATTACAGTAAACGAAACATTACTCACACAAAAACCAGACACGATTTACAAAAAAACTTATATTATTACAGGAACCCCCACTGAAAGATAGGATTAAACGAGGATACAGGTATTTTATAACTAATTACACACATAACCTTTGTAATCTACACAACCTTAAAGTATCACCACACATTAAAGAAGTTACTTACAGACTAATTTTCGGAACAACACCAATACGTAAACAAACTCAAACCCAGCTAGGACACGTAACACAAAAATGCCATCTTTGCAACAGAAAATACAAGAAACAGAAAATCATTTATTCTATCTTTGTAAAGTAGTCAGCACAACACTATGTAAAATTAGACAAATAATGAGCAAATTTACTAAAATAAAAGTAGACATGTTTAGAGCCATAATGCTTCATACACTTCCACGGACAGATAGAGACACACAAAACAAACTCCTAACAATACTGGCAGAGTTAAGATATTTAGTATGGACCTGTCGGTGCAGAGCTCTCTACCACGGGCACACATTTAACCCACGCAGTTTTCTATCTTTATTTATGGGGATGAGTAGGTTCTTTGCACAGATGTTTCACGATCTGTGAATATTCTGGGCAGGACCTACGGACTGCCTGGGAGCAAAAGATAGATATATATGGATTTTCGTACGAGTGAGTGTGAACGAGAATGTATGGTGTGTGTAAGTGAACACACGGGTACTAGGATGAAAATATTTATGTAAATAGTGTGTATGCTTGTACATGTGGATAAATGTGTATGCATGAGTATCCATGTGTGAGGGAGAATCAGTAATGTATGGAAAGTTGTATGCAGAAGTGATGGATGGATGAAGATAAATGTTTTTAGACAGAGATGCCTCCGTGTTGCCTGGAACTGTGATGTGTTTGTGTATACGTGTGTACATATGTCTGCGTGTATATTTTTGTAAATACCATGTAAAAATTCATTTTGATATTCAGTTGATTGTTTATTTTTGCTCTGGTTGCATTTTGAACAAAACCTCATTGCAAGAAAATGACCTTATGTAAATGCAAAATGCGCCATTGAAGCGGAAAATAAAACCCTTAAAATCTTACAATGCATGGGGAATAAAGAAAAACTGGTTTACGTGAATCCAGTTTGAAGTGAATGTAGACGTGGGTGTGTTACCGATTGGGAATGAAGAATCACTGTGACCTTTCATTAGTTCGTTTATTCCTATGGCTGAAGTCTTCTTGCATGATTTATAAGACTGTATACTTGATATGATGTGGATGATACAGACTTACTGTAAAGGTGTCCCTAGGCTTCATTTCGGATGAAAGGGAGACAAGTCGCCTAAACTTGCATCAATTTGGAGAGGAACCCCTGAATTATGCGCGAGGTATGAAACAGTATTCACTATGAGGTTATTTCATCAACGTGAACGCTGTTACAGATAAACAATAGTTAATTCTCTCCTGTCAATCTCACCTTAATCAATTTGAAGGTCATGCACGGGCAACAAAAGCTGGGTTGACAATCCCAACTGCAAATATTCCCTCCCACCTGTTCGAAAGTCTTTTATCACCTAGCACGATTGCGCCACGCGTGTTTAAGGACTAACTCGTGAAAGTTTGCTGGCTTTCCGTATCTTTTTAACTTTATCCTCCTCGCTTTTAGAACCAGCTTGTTTACGTGTCTTTATTAAGATTACCCAGGAGCAGCTTGCTTTCTTTGTTTCTTGGCGTTATTCTAGCTTTTACTATCAGGCCCATATTGTTTTCTGTGTCTTTCCTATATAAAGCATTGCTCACTATCAGCCCGGCTTGTATTCTGTATATTTCCTATATAAGCCTTGCGCACTATCAGTCCGGCTTGCTTTCCTTTGTATTTCTGAGTGTTATCCTCCAACACTGTAGTACCCAGCTCTAGTTCAATGGACTTGTATACACCCTATCTTGGGTCTAAACTAGAGTAAATACACAATACATGTGTCCACAAATCATTCACATCGAATGAAAGGAAATTACAACGACGCACAAGGCACAGCTGGAAACCTGAATAGTGAGTACAAAAAGACAGAAGGCAAATCCAACCAATACACCATAAAGACATACACATTCCCAGTCGAGTCAGCAACAAGCAGCTGTGTAGAAAACCGCGAACGGAAGCAACAATGCTTCACGTGGCACAAATCATATCGTCATGCAACTAGATACATCCGAATGATGTCCCTTTGGATCGGATTAGTAGCCCTCTCCACTGGGGCTGTGAGCTGAAGGCTTAATGGCTCCAGTCAGTTTTTGAGTATTTACTTTCTATATTTTGAGGAGGCTGTGGGGCCTAGGGTAGAAACGTCCGTTTCACAATTCCAGCGCGCCCCATTCGATTCACGACCGTGTCCAGTTTGGCAGACAGACCGGTCCAGTTTGGCAGACACCGATTATTTTTTTTGGCACGATCGCTCCTCCACGTACGGAAAGTAATGGCAACCAGGCACACCTACCGATAAACTTACAACAGCCAAATAGGTGGCGATTGTAAGAAGCGACGTTCTGCAAAGGACATGCTATTTACTTTTATTTGGTACATCATTATTAAATTTCCATATTTGGTATAGAGGTACATACTCACTCTAACAACAAATATTATTAACACACACATTGCATAATTAGTTTCTCCACTAAAGTTAATAAAGTCTGATACACGACTTCAGCACACATTAACAAAAATGAATTTGCTTGCAGGGCAATTATGAAAAATAACTTGGCTAAAGCAATTTTGTTTTTAAGAACAGACCCGTGCGCATTATTTTGAATTTTTGAGTCTTATACATAATCTTATTTTGGAAAGTCTTATACATAAGGGACGGCGTGGGCTAGTGGTTAAGTGACACGGCTCACAAACAGAAGGGACTGGGTTCGATCCATATCACAGCACCGGCCGTTACCCCGGGGAAGCAAACGCTTAGAAAATGCAGGAGGAAGCAGACCATTACATAAAATGTATGCTGAAGTCGGATGGACTGGGCCGACAGGCGCAACATAAAAACCACAGTGCAACGTTCTCCGCCTTGGGGATTAGAGAAATAAGGCGAACGCAAAAAACAACAAAACATACATAATCTTATTTTTGTGCTGTACATTTGTATGTCACCAGCATTTTATATTACATTTGAGTTTTCAGAATATTCATTTCAACATCAAACGGTATTAATATTATTTCCTCATTAGTACGGCATCAATTATGCCTGAATGTGAACGTTATGTGTAGACAATATAATTTCAACTTTTCCTCTCGGTTTTCTAGCTTTAGTTTTTGGTTCTTCAAAATTCAATTTTTGTAATCCTCAGACAAAGTTTGTGCCTTTTTTTGGAATTCTGTATTCAAAATAAAAATGGAATGTAAAAAAAATTAATTAATTCTTCATTTTTATTTTAACATATCCAACAGTATCTAATCATTTCTCTTTATGCACTTCAAAACATAAGACCTGCATTAATATAATTTTTAAAAGCGTACACATTTCTTTAATTTAAATTGTAAAAATGAGGAGCCTATTTAAAAAACAAAAGTTTCTTGCAAATTTAATTTCAGGTATATTTATTTATCTGTTAGTTAAAGTGTAAATAAATCCGTTGGTGACACATTTGTTAAAGAGCTAGGCGTCAGGAAAAGAATGCAGGAGCCAGATTCAGTGCTGGATGAAAAGTTCCTCGTAGAACTCTGCAATATATCCGTGGATATGGGTGAATTCTTCTGGAAAATATGCAGATTTTAATTTATTTTCAAACTAATGCTTTCCTATTTTTACCAATCCTTTGTGTTATGTTTAGACACTACGCGGGAAAATATGGTATTTGTGTCGCTTGAGGGAAATTTTGATAGTAAATACAACACTGATCTGTTGGGCTTTACGGTAACATATCTAGGCGCTATAGTGATCTGGCGCCCCTGATTTGTCATGTCATTCATTATATAACCCTTTGTTCGAATTCTCTTTAGGCCATTTTATTTTGAGTTAGTTTTTTCAGCTTGCCTTTTTTTCCTATAAGATCTTGTACGTTGAACTCATGGCCTAGTACATACCAGTTCAGCACGTATTAAAACAAGAGTTGACTTCCCATAGTGCTACAACCTTGCTGTTTTGCGAATCTTGATCAAGTTTAGCTTGTCCGTCGCGCCACTAACCAGTCTCCGTAAACATGTCGCGGTCTTGGTGTGTGCAATATTTCTGCATTCACGCGGCATTTTGTTGTTGGTTGCCTTTTGTGTTGCTTCCTACCATCTGTTTTATTTAATTTGCTTCCAATTTTCATTTGTGACTTTTTATTTGCCCCTTTCACGATGATGGGATTTTGAAGAGGCCAAAACGTAAATAGATTTCTATTATTGTTACAATGTAGTACTGCATTGAGTTGGTATGTAGTTTTGGGCGGGGCCAGATACATCATCGATTATATAATGCGTGCTACATTGGTATTGTATTTTCTCATGCCTAGGGGGAAACATTTGTGTGCAGCTCGATTGTGTTAACGATTCATTAGACAGGAATGGTGTTACCAGAGGGACATTGGGGGTCAATGCTAGATGTGCGGGATGAAAATACTGACCAAAGCAACACGTTTACGCATGTACCTGGAAATTGACTTACAGCAATCTTGCTGACGAGGTGTACTTGCTGAGAAGTCTGGCATTGCAATACAGCCAGCAGGGAAAATAATAAGCCGACTACTAAAGAAAAACTCACCTGCGAGTAGCCGCGAACAACCAAAGGAGTTTCAGCCATGCTTGAACTGATTATGTTAGTGGTCTGTCGTTGTTTTGCTGTGGCCCGCCACACCATTTTGTTGCCATTAAAAAGTCTTTGAAAGCTCTCTCATTGCGAGTTGCGTACGTTGAAATTAACTTTTTTTAGTGCCAATACGTCTTGGTAATTAAATTTGCATGTACAGTGGATCCAGCTTAACGACCGGGTCCCGTTCCAAGGATCCCATCCTAACGAGGGTTCGACATAATGTATTATTTGCCAATACACGACGGAATACAAAAATGTATATTTTATAGCAACTTAACCCGTATGACGTCACAGGCTGTACATCGTAAAAAGGACTGGTCGTTTTGTGGTTGCGTCGTAAAGCAAAACTTCGCTGTACTTATATAACATTATTTCAGTAGACAACATTTTATGTCTTCAGGATGAATACGTAAATATCTAATTGCTGTGGTTATTTCGCGTGCTTCGTTTAACTTCTCATAACCGTGTACTATTATCTGTTTTTGTTGTACCTAGTAGCCAATGAAAAACTTTTGGTCGTAACGTAGATTTATTTTGGCGCCCATAAGTCTTCTCGTTGTTTTCTTCTCCCACAATAAGAAACAAAGACCGACGACCACTGCAGCTTGCCTTTCAAGTTGTAGAGCATCACTTACTGTGATGGTTTTTGTAGCAATTCTTTTAACATTATGAAGTTGCTAGCAGTCTAGTGGCTGATTGAATTATTCTTAGGACTAAGCTCTTATTAGCGATGCACAAGAGAGTTCAGGATGATCGTACCTTCGTCAAAGTCTGCGAAAACATTTACAAACAGTAATATGTCATTGCTGGTTCCAGGAATGGATGAAAGAACAGTAATGCTGTAACTTGCCGGTATGGCGTAAAAGGCGACTAAAATGGGGTGAGCATGATGCTACCTACCCCATCCTGCAAAAACTTCATCAACAGATTATAGACAGGTCAGCTCGTGAGGACTTGGCATTTATTTGTTGAAGATCTATGATCTACAAGGCGAAGCGTCTACTTGGGTCGACCCAGCCTCAATAATTTGGTACCAGAATAATCTGGGAAAGCAAAGGGTCAGTGTGACGTTGACATCATCACCCCAAGTGTGCCGTTGGTCAAGACAAATTTGGGCTTAGCGGCATATTCTCAAAATACCAGACTGGTGTGTTAACGAGGCCTTTTCTTGCTTTAATGTAGGTTATTGCTTTTAGCATGGCGGCTGGCCTGCAGATATAGCATGACCGAAAGATCCTAAACGCAAAGAAAAAGAGAAGAAAGAGCTTTATTTTGAAGCTACTCCACATAACAGGCATGTGTTTATCTTGTACCGTCGAGGGTTAATGCTCCACTCACTGTTAGCGTAGTAGTCGCCTCTAACTCAATGCTGTCTTTGAAAGTGACATTTTCGTTTATTCGTACGCTTTCATACATTAACTTGAATATATCTCAAAGGGTTGGTTTGATGGTATGTGTGACGGCTACACGTGCTTTCTCTGTTCTTCGTATGTTGGACACCTTTGTAGGAGGTGCTCAGCAGTCATTTTGTCAATTCCGCAGACACATTCATTT
Source organism: Ariolimax columbianus (assembly GCA_036924085.1). Classification (NCBI taxonomy): domain Eukaryota; kingdom Metazoa; phylum Mollusca; class Gastropoda; order Stylommatophora; family Arionidae; genus Ariolimax; species Ariolimax columbianus. Next base: position 47,112,575 of record JAVGWX010000002.1, on the reverse strand, counting down.
GTATGTTATATTCTCAGTATGTTAAACAGATGGTGTGGAGTCTATAGATTACTACCTGCGCACCTATGTTGATCTGGTAATATTCGTCGTTTGGTTGATGCCCTGCGTGTTCTGCTTCGCGCTTGGTCCTATATCTGTAACTGGTACATGTATTGGTAATTAATAGCTGTCCATCGTTGTCGATGAGGACCGCCGATATCATCCTTGTCACAGATTTCCCTGTTGGGTGTGGGTGCGCATGTGGCTGAACAGGCCAATGCGAGCACGAAAACATTTGCTACATATCGGGCACACGAGGTTTGTAGAAGGGGATGGTGTTCCCGCTGCTCGGAATTTCCGCGTCTCGCGTCTGTTCTGGGCTTTCACAACACGGTCATCTTCACCGGCAGCTACACCCGATTTGACTGCGCTTCTCCAGTCAGATCTGTTTTTCGCAAGACATTCCCAGGTGTCGAAGTCTATCTGGCAACTTTTTAGTGAGTCCATCAGACCGTCTTTAAAACGTTTCTTTGGGCGCCATCCCTCTCTCAGGTCGCCGTAGAGAAGCTTGTTTGGGAGCCGCTCGTCTGACATACAGACGAGGTGTCCGGCCCATCCTAGTCGTGCTTTTTCTAGCAGTGCATGTATGCTGGGCATGTTAGCCCTCGAGAGAACCTCGATGTCAGTGACACGGTCTTGCCATCGGATGTGGAATATTCGCCTCAGGCAACCTGTATGGAAGTGGTTTAACCTCCTTGCATGTCCAGAGTATTGGTACACCAGTTAGAAAGTGTTATACTCATCCGGAAACGTTTCAGAAATCATTTATAGTTTTACAAGTGCAAGCTTTACATGGGCATCTGATATTTATAATTGTATGTGAATCGCAGTACTGCTGATCTGAAGCTACCAGTCATCTATTCTTGTTTGATGACAATTTGCTAAATTAAACACAATAGTTACCACTGCAATTGTATTCCTTTGTAAACCGTTCGCCACTTTATTTGTCACGTCACTTTGTCGTGTAACATCTAGTGGTCATTTCTACACCGGCAGTGGTAGTTTTTGTGACAAATGTCAGACAATTAGTTGGCAATGCGCTTCTTTGAATGTCTCATGCTCAGCTGTGAGTGGAAATAATTGACATGCTCCTTTGAAGACAGAATTACGTGCTGACATTTTCCAGAGCATTATGTCTAGACATGCTCGCCGTTTATTCGTCAGCCAGGTTTGTGATGTGGCATAAATTCACATCCTGTTTCCCTACATCATGTTTTCTTCTTCCTTAGATCGTGTTTGTACGATCATCTATTCATTTTTTTGATTTTAAAATGAGACAGTTGTGTAATCAACGATATTTCTAGATAAGTGATAATTCAACTTTCTTGTGCGACTGACAAATATATTTTTTTTCGGCGTTCGTCCTCAAAAGGATGCTGCTACTTTGTATAATAGTTTAAAGCCATATCGGCGCATTTCAGTCCTAGTCATCGGGGTTCAACAATTTTTGATCTGATTTACCTTCCTTCTTCGATCCCTATCCTCTTAGGCAGACTACACTAGTGCAGCCTGTTTCCAGGGCGCTCGCTGCTCGGTCGTCTATTCTTCGCTGACCTTGAAGCAAGCACCCAGCTGTATGCTGTATCTTCGCCCCCCCCCCCCCCCCTTTCTTCTTTCATTGTAACCCACTCCGTCGTAGACACATTTGATACTGGTAACTTGAAGGAACCATTCGTGAAGCGCTGTATAGGAAAGTTTTGTGTATGAACCACTGTCAGGGTAAATACAGCACACCATTCCAAACAGGCATGTCAGCGCGGTATAGACAATAGAAATCAATAGATGGAAACTTGTCATGGGAAATCGAATTGTACAGATAGATACGGACCGTGGAATATATATCTCTTTGAAAGACTCATGTGGCAAATGAAGGAAAAAACGTTCCAGGCTTTCTCTTAGCAGTCGTGACTTTTGGGGATGAAGTGCGAGATACATAATTGTACCAGATCTCAGCTTATTCCAACGTGACATGACTGCTTCTCTTTCTAGTCACCTAGCTTTTAAAACGGTAACTCTAATACTCGGCTGGATAAACTAGAGCATGTCTAAATCAGGACCTTTCTTGTGAGATAAATCCACTAGCCGTACTTAATACGCTCATCATACAAACTTATTTTCTTATCGAAGCAGTATATACTCATTGTTGATGTCAGGGGGGGGGGGGGGTTACTGGTATCTTCATCAATTTTATCTGTTATATTTATACGTGCCGTTGTCATTTACGTTATTAGAATTGAAGCACAAAGTATTGGCTCTACGTCTCATCAATCCTCTGTCCACATTTAGTACAGATCACCTGAGCAAACAGGCCTGTAATTTAAATGACATATTTTCTGATTTTAAAGAAATGGATTTTCAATCTTGGATAGCTTAACAATGTTATTGGAGTTAATTGCCAAGGAAAATAGCCACGGAAATGCAAAACTATGTTATTTTAACTTTATTTCACATAAAAGAAACAATGGCATGGCTTTGCGATGAGACAGACACGCATTTGTTTTTTTTTGTTGCTTAGATGTTTGCCTCACTAGTTTCTGCTGGCGGAGGCGCGCCATTTTCCACCCCAGACCGTAGTCCATTGGGCGATATCAGGACGCATAAACCAGTGCTTGGATGAATGTATGCGTCTGTGTGTACCTATGCTAGGTTTGTGCGCCCTCAGAAGCCAGCCCAACCAAAGTGCAATGGTAGAGCCTCACCATGACGGCGCGTGTGCAAGAGTGTGACTGTAGGACAGAGTCAAATGAAACAGAGTGAGGTAAGAGAGAAGGGGAAGAGTTGCCCCAGGGTATGACAGACACGCATTACCCAAATGTCAAACTAGTTTTTCCAGAAAATCGCCAATTGACCCTTCTCGTCATCATATTAGTTGCATGTGGTTTTTGTGCCGTACATGATTTGTTACTGAAGCAAAGAAATCGTATGTATATCATAAACCACAGCCTACTGTAGATCTAAAGTAGGTCATGCCACAAACCGCGGGGATTAAGATATTGAACTGGACAAAATGAGTACCCCAAATAAAAACGCAACAGACATCAAGCCCAAGTATCAGATTCGCTTGGGGATCAAGACGCTGAGCAGCGCACGAGCTGCAGTGGTCAGCGACCAATAGCTCACTGCTAGCGTCAGGGCCAGAGCTGCCAAGACCCTTCTACATCTCCATGTGGGGATCCTGGACAACAGGCTGCAACAGAGCAGACTGGCTAAGGAGAAGGGATTGTAGAGGGAATGCTAACCCGGTACTAAAAAAATGCTTGCTGAAGTCGGATGTGTTGGAACCGAAAGGTGCAAATATCGCATTCCGTTATCTGGACTACATTCTGCTACTTAAGCCCTTTTATGGTTTGGTAGCGGGAGATTGAGAACGAACGAAGCGAAGCCAAGCTTCGTTTAGATTTGTATATGCCCAGTTGAGTTTGTTATACTTTTATAATATACGTATAATATCAAATTTATATTAATTCCAGAAAGTCTAATGAGCAGTGTTAACTACATTACTTTAAAAAAAAATGTAAAAGTACACTTTAAATGATTTATAAGTTTTTTTCAGATCTTGGTTGACTATTATGCTAAGAGGCATAACAATATATGAGGAGTTAGGTCAGGCATTATCCAAAAACGGTTAGGAAGCAATGCCCTAGACTAAAGAGCCGATTGGTCACATGATAAATGTCCGGTGTATATTTAACATAATCCGTGACTCAAGTTTTACATCTATTGTTAACTCACGGGACATTAATCCTGTTAAACATGGAAAAGAATATTGCCACGCAATCACAATTTTAGTTTATTCTATATAAATAAACGAAGCTGCTTTCCCATCCAAGTCGGGAGAATTTCTCAATTTTGTTTTGACTTACACCAACAGTCAATCAAATCTCCCTCGCACAAAACAGATAAATAGATTGACATGCATCTGGTAGAGAAATAATGAAAAAATTTCGAGCTAAAGAGGTGCTCCAAACAACGAAACTCGTTTGACTGCTAGCACATAAAAGATGAGATCACAAAAAGAAGATAGATAGACCATTTTCTATTCATATTGTAAAGGCCCTATTATTTTTAGTGGCTTTACTATTAATATTGGCAATTGCATGTTTATGCTGTAAATAGAAGTAAATACAATCAACGAATAGAGCATAGATAATTGTTTTCTTTAGGAATAATATATTTACAATTTACAGATCACGTTTAAGTACTTAGATATAGTTGTAGATATAATCGGTTTTATGCACGAGTTCTATACGAGAAACATTACTTAATGGTTCACACGTCATATAAACTTGAAAAGAAAGGTTACACAGTTTAACATGATATGGAAAATACAGTCCAAGGCAGGTTGAACGTGGTGCGAAAGAAAGCCAACGGCATATGCGACAAGCACAAGTAGGGACACTTGTTGGATTCCATACTTACGAACACGCCTGATTGTTGCTGTGGTACAGAAGGAGAATAAAGATAGTAACCTGTCAGACATGTGAGAGGCGACCAAGCAGGGTTGTGCATGGTGCTGACTACAAAGATATCTACAGAGATCAACGTTCGATGATTATATATTTCTTGTTGAAGACCCATTCTGCACGGGTATCTGTTGATTGGTGATCGCCAACATCACGTAAAACAACAGGTCATTGTTGACACTGCCTTCGTTGCTGAAATGGTGCAGACTTTATTGAAGGAGGTTTCATCTGCTGTTTGTTTTTTGAAATAGTGATAACCAGTTCCCTTCGTCGCTGTCTTACCGTCCCTAGCTGTAATTCAGTCACCCCTTTGCAAATGGGTAAACTTGAGAGTGTCGAGATAATTATAATGTGAAATAAACAGTACATACATTATAAGGAAAGTGTGTTATGACCAAGACGTCTATCGCGTGCGAGACATGCATCAGCAACGTGGTGGCTATTTTTGGTAAATCGATAACTTGTAGCACAGCTTTAGAAACTGCTACTACCAGGGCTCAGCAAGGGGACCGCTTCACGAATAATGCGCATATTCTGGTGTTTACCGTGGCTACTGCGCACATTTTAACGTCTACCGCTAAATACTGCGCACATATGGTAAGTAACTTACTTTCAAATATGGCACATGTTATTGGAACTTCAGTCGGTAAGGGTCAATATTACTTAATGTGTAAACTAAGCACGGGGTCGAGGACTGGTTGTGTACAAGTGGTTCCAGTAAATGTCAAGTCACTTCAGTCCTATTGTTTGGTTCTGGAGGCACCCAACACTCACATCAGTTCAGTCCTATTGTTTGTTTCTGGGAGACCACCACTCACGTCAGTGCCAGATGGGAAAAACTCTCGTGCTCTTGATTGTGTTACAGCAACCTTACCAACGAGTTGAGGATTCACACTGTGCTTGCCATAATGGCATGCCTATGATTAACCTCACATTCCATTAGTCTGGAGGGCCTATGTCTACTTTCTATACTACAGCTTGGTATATCTTCTTCTTCGTACGCTGTCAGACGTCAACTTGAATTTGTTCGAAGAAAGCAGCTGTCATCCTGAGGCTGTCGACACTGCCATAGAGCTTGTCTAGCGTTGGCACTGGTGATGGCCACATGTGCTTTCTCTGGTCCTCGTATGTCGGGCAATTTTGCAGCAGATGTTCAGCGGTCATTTTCCCTGTACCACACGTGCATTCGTCAGTGCCACCTATCTTCAGTTTATTGAATAAATGGTACCTCAGTCTGTTGTGGCCTGTGCGGAGTCTGAAGACCACGACCTGCTCTCTTCTGTTCAACTGGTAATAAGCATCATTTTTTTGTGTAGCCAGTATGCTCTGTTTCCCATTTGGCCATATATCTGGCCCAAATAAGATTGGTATATAAGAAGAACAGCTGTAACCTGTTACAAGAGAAACATTGTAAAATGGGAAGACTCGGCTTCGAACAGCCAAAACAACGTGACTCTGAAATATGAAGGCAAACAAAACAAAGGTATAGACTTTCATAAATGGGTGTCTGCTCAGAATAGAAGGATTGAAATGTCACGACGTGTTAATTAGCTTACCTGGGTGATAAGCTCATCTCGGTCGAAGTAATCGTGATAAAGAGTCTGCGGCTTTACTCCTCACCCCGGACAGATCTACCAGAAATATTCAGGTTCTTTCCAGACCACAGGAGAAGCATACGCACCAGGTGTTGTGGAATGCCGAGTGTTGAGCTAACGACTCGGTGAGCTCAACGCCTCCGCTACACATACACGGTGTCTCGAAGGGGTCCCGCCATTTCCTTTGTTTCAACATTGCAGTATATGATAAGATACATTCAAACGTTGTACAGTTCATAGTATGATAACATCACAGATATTGGGGGTACTTGAAAAGAGACAAACAGATAATAGTCGAACATACGGTAAAGTTAAGACGATGGAGGCGGACAGGACACACATTCAGGGAATATGTGAAAGCATTATAAAAGACATTCTCAGGTCTGGAATCCACGGATCAATAGAACTAGAGGAAATCCAACATATACCAGGAGAAAGAGCTCGAGCAAAACACGAAAGAAATTTAAGGATAGATTTGGGGATCCTGGCTCAAGAGACGTGTTTCACAAATATTTGTTGAGGATCGGGGCCCCGTATGGAGCTCTGAAAAGGTTATGCTTGATTAACTTCGTTAGAATCCTGTACGATAAATAGCATGAGCGGCATGTTAGCACATTGGTTAGAGAACTTGCATCTCACGTCAATTTTGTTCGTGGTTCGACCTCCGTTATCGGCACGCTGCAGTGGACCCCGCTATAAATTGGTACTAAGTTATGAATGTTGAGGAAGGGAGCTGGTCACCCCCACCTACACCAAAATAGCCAACACCTGGTAATATAGTCACGTCCCAACGGCGGTATCTGCTTCCGGAAGCCCGTACCTATTTTTAATGTAGAGTATGGGACCACATTTGTGAAAATCTTCTCAACCATAGTGTGACGCAGTGGCGTGCCAAGAGAATGGGTCTGCCCTTGGTGCCCAGCACGAGAGGGAGGTAATGAGTCAACGGGATCCATCGCGCGGGGAATTATGTCATATTACTCTTGAAGTGTAGACATTAGATAAGGAAAATTGGGAATGTGCGTGCCCAATGAATAATCGGTCCCAGGTGCCAAATACCTCAACTTCTCTTGTGATTTTTTATCAGTTCCTTTTGTCTGTGGCGCCGCGCAAACAGACAATCCTTACAGCTCCAAGCGGAGCTCAGACATGTTACACGCCGCAATCAACACGACCGGTGCATTTGTTCAAGTGCCATTATTGTCTTCCATGTGCAACAGGCGTGTTGTAGAGTATTCACTTCAATTTTTCCACACCTCACTAACACGCACACATACGTATGGAGAGATATAGTTATTATAATGTCTTCTATTTCTCTGTGTCAAAATTTCCGCTGACAGGTCCAACGACGACCGACTAGTTATCGTTCTTCAAACACGTGTCTCTGAGAAATCATGAAACTCTTTGGCCTTTTTCACGAATGAAATTCTGCCTTGTTAGCTGCGCACCAGCTTATGCGCTATTATTTTCTTTAAAAAATCTTTTATTGTAATGTGTTAGTTGTTTTCGAATTGTAGTTCATGCCTTTGGTCGACCAAATCAGCAACTCCGAGTTTGTTGTTGGGGGGCCTCAGTTTTCTGTTTGTTAATGTGGCCTATAATTTGTACAGAGAAGGGTAATCAGCCTAATCCCCACATACATACACAAACGTCCTTTTCAGGATTAATTCCAAAGCAGAATAATCATTTTTTACGAGAGGTGATCCAGAACTAAAGGTAGCTTGACTATATACACGGTGACCGAATAAAGCATTACTCTTAGTCTACCATTAGATAGCCTTTGTGTATGGTATTTTGTTGAGCAACGCTATACCTCCGAACAGGGTGAACTGAGACGCTAGTCCAGTCATGCACAAAATACTGATCAGGACGTCGCGTCAGGGTCAATACACTGGTCAGACCACAACCTCTCTTCAATGTAGCGTTCCATGGAAATAGGCTGTTTTCAAGGCATTCTGGCTGACGAGGTTGATCGATGTAATCCCCATAGTAGCGAGCACCACGCAGATGAAGTCAAGCATAGCTCAACCGCATGGAGGACCGTGGTCCATCAGCATGCTCAGGATGTGAGGAAACCTACTACAACCCGCCACTTAATGTCCTTTTCAGGGCGCACACAACTTACTCATTGTGGGCTTTCATCGATAGCAATGACCTTAGAACAGTGAAGACCTCAGGCTAGTGTTTCACGAGATTCAACTTTGTGGACAACTAAGGACGATAACTGCGAACCGTTTAAACAAAAATTGAGGACTTGTTTGTAGTCCCACACCACACATATTAATTAGAAGTATAATTCCATGCAGTGTATGTCTTTTTTATGTGCGCAGGCATCACAAGGTTTTAAATGATAACGCCCACAACAGTTCCGTCAACCCTACCTTAGGCTCCTAGCGAAATTGGAAAGAAAGAAGTACCGGTAACACATCGACGTATCTCTTCCTTGTCTAACTTGCCACCTGTCGGCTCTGACCGTCACGCTGTTTCATTACCGCACAACCGATCCAAGTAATAGTTGTTACTTTTCCATTTACCTGAATTCACCTCAATTGTATTTGCTTTATCCCCCCCCCCCCCTCCCTCTCACCCCCCCCCTCCCCCCATCATCATATCTCGCTTTGTCCGCGGTTCCGTTCGTAGGAATTCGTTAGGGAATGAGTAAACAGCTGGCGCCTGTTCGATTTTTTGTTTTCCCCGAACGAACTTTCTGTGGACCACATGTACACTACATAAATAATGTAGTATACCTGATCTTCTGTTTACTTTCAAACATCTGCTGCGGGTGTTACATATAAAATGATACAAGTAAAGTACAAAGGATATAGGTGACCGATCAAGTAAATAATATCATGCTCTCTGTTCTGTCCTATTGTTAATTATGTGTGTGTTTGACGTACATGTGAGATTTAATTAATACATATTTAAAAAATCGATGTTTTTACCTTGCATTCATTTTTCAATATGCATATGAGCAGGGCTTGGCGCATTTTAGGGTGGTTCACCAGTCAGTGATTCACAAACCAGCTTATGTACAATCTATTTCAACCGTAATATCTTGCGAGAGTCGTTATGTAGTAACGATTCAATCGTAATTAACAAATAACGGATTTTTTATTTTATTACTTGTCAAGCAAGCATTTCTACTCATCATCGACTAGCAGACGATCACTTTTGTCAAGCCCTGCATGTGAGATACGTCTTTGTCTTACTGGGGCCCGAGATTGGAGTACAGAATGGTAGCATTAACAAAACCAGGCATATCGTGTGGGACGACTAGGGAGGTTTGGGCATGAGGTTGGTATCGTATGAAAACTAGGGTACAATAAGCATACAGGACTTACCACTGTGTTGTTGGTGTACAGGGGTTCCCTGGTTGTAGTGCAATGCGAGGATTCTTACCACTATGGGGATCACAATGTGGATCCCAAATTCGTTAGCCATATTGCTATGAGACTTGTTTCCAGCGAGAACTGCTTGGAAGGGAGGTTCGGGTCCTGATCAAACTATTTCCCCTGACCCTCCCCACACACGCTACGCTAGAGTAGGAGTGACTAAGAAAGACACAACATGATATTTCATTCCAGCCGGAGTAGTCTTACCACTATAGTTGGTCTCCTATAGGAATCCTGCGCCAAAGCACTTTGTAGTGGTGGTTTCTGTTTGACGTACTTGTATTTCTTTCTGGCGCTAGTCCTGAAAAGTACCCTGTGTCGTAGTTTACAGTGAGGATGCAATATCTTTACCTTTTGTACCGACGCATGCGGTTTCAGCTGGCTTTTTGAGGGGAACTTGGTTTGTCTTTCCACTGCTGTCCCTCTTCGTTTAGTAAGATTACAACACATGTTTAGTCACCGGGAGGGGGTATATGGCCTTGGTCTACTTTGGTTCGCCGACCTTGATACATGCATCTTCCACCCCTCATTTGTTTGACATAGGTTGCTATCCCCATGTATAACACTCATTAGCCGCCATTTACGACATCCAGTGGTCTTATTCTTTGCTACCATAAGTAAAGGGCCCCGAATGAGTTCTATTTACTCATTGGTTAAACCAATACGCCACCCGGCTTGAAAGGAATAGTCCACGAATGTCAGAAAATACAGCAAAAGTTGGTTATGCATGGGGCTGGCAACCACACCATATAAAACCAATACCATTGCAACCGCCACTGCAAATACTCTGATACAGGCTTCGTATAATGGGACCAACTTTAGTGTTGACTATATGCTTCACCTGGATCTAAAAGACGGACCATTCGTCGAGGGATGTCAAATCTTGTCACAAACTGTACAGCAGAATGCACCCGTTTCCTCACACTCCTTGCCAACAACTACAGACTGAGATATCTATCAGACCTGACGTTGTCCTTTTCTACCATGTATTTTCTTGCGACCTAAAGGTTCGACAGCAGCTTTTCTCTACCGGGGTATCCCTGAACCCTAAGGTCCCGCGAGATATCACATGGGGTTCCACTAGAAATACACGGCATTTCACAATGATTTAAACAATTTCAGCTTGCTGTATTTTATTCATATATTGTCAAATTAACATGTAATTTCACACATATAATTTGTAGCTGTCCGAGTTCAATTGCCAGTGGCTATCCAGCAGTTACCTAATAAATGCTTCAGTGCAAACCATTGATTAACACACGCTGCAACACGTTGGCATCTGTAGAGTAACAAAAGACGCTCACATTGAACATTTGTGAGGTAACTTCAGGATACAATTTGGCAATTGAACTTGGACAGCTAAAAAATATATGTGGCAAATTACATCTTAATTTGACAATTTATTAAATATAGCAAGCTGCAATCGTTCAAATCATTATGAAATGTACCTGTTCTACGAATATACTAATCATATGTAAATTTGTTTTCGAGTACATTTGATGTGTTTAATTTCGCAATTTTACTTTACATGTCCCACATATAGTTGGGGAAAATTCTTGTGTATGATAATAAAGACTTCAACTTGTTATATTATTTAGAAGTATCATTGACTCCGACTTAGGTATTTGTGTACAAAAAGACAAGCACAGGTTTCACTTTAGAAAAGTTATCTAAATATGGCTTCATAAATTATAATTCTTTGACACACATATTTGTTCATATGACATTTGATCTTGATTCATCTTGTTATGTCTTTTCTTCAAGGTGGCCAATAAGCGATTCAGTTATTGTAGAAGTTATCTGTTTTCGTTTTATTTATATGTGTTACATTCGAACTTAGGTATTTAAATTTTGTGTGTGTGGTTACAGGTATATTAATTTGAGGTTTCGTGAACAAACAGTTTGATTAAATTTGTTGTGGTATTGTCAATACAGTTGCGAAAAACGTATGAAACTGTGTTTCTTCTTCGTTCGTTCGTTCTCAATCTCCCACTACCAAACCCTGAAAGGGCTTAAGTAGCAGAATGTAGTCCAGAGAACGGAATGCGTTGTGTCATAGTTTACAGCTTGGCTGCGATATTTGCATCTTTCGGTCCAACACATCCGACTTCAGCAAGCATTTTTTTAGTACCGGGTTAGCATTCCCTCTTCGATCCCTTCTCCTTAGCCAGTCTGCCCTGCTGCAGCCTGTTATCCAGGATGACTGCGTGGAGGTGTAGAAGGGTCTTGGCAGGTCTGGTTCGCTGGCCCTGACGCTAGCAGTCAGATATGGGTCGCTGACCACTGCAGCTCATATGCTGCTCAGCATCTTGATCCCGAAACTGTGTTTAATAGCTATCAGGAAAAAAAATGCGATGTCTTCCTTGTGGATTTTAAGTTTATCTAAGAGAAAGAAAGAAAGTAATAATGTATAAATAGGGGTTTCCTGAGACAAGAATATTATTTCAAGGGTCCTGCAAAGATGAAATGGTTGAGCAACGCTTTTCTACAGGATCTAATAGCCAGAGATAGTATAAAGAATAGGGTTCGCAGTGAGAAGGACAATACGGTACCAAACTTATTCAACTGAAACCGAATGTGTTGTCCCGAAGGCGCCGCCTTGCTGTAAACTGTGACACAGAATCAATTTTCAGGACGAAAGCTGAAGAAGAAGAAGAAACTTTATGGAAAATAATTGCTGTCACAAGACGAGACAGTGCGAAATGAGGACATTAGGAATATGGTGAAAACTACTTTTTGTGTTTACATTTCTGAGCAGGCATCAAGGTGGTTCGGTCATCTCTCACGAGAATAGGGTCAGATCAACTCCCATTGCGCGCCTACAATGCCAGATGTTCTGGTATCAAGGCCTGTTACAAGTCACGTGGTATACGGATAAATGGCACCAGGATGACTCGGATTGACAGCAGACGCAACCCACTTGACCCGAGAGGGTCAACACTACTTGCGGGAGACTAAACCACTTTGTGTGCTCCTGCGGTAGGGATTTCTGTAGTCATTTATTGTACAGGTTGAAGTTGCTAACCCCATGCACAGCCTTCAATAGTCGCCTTTTAGAACTTGATTGTAAGATAGCAATGGACTTATTTATTTCTTCTGGGTATCCACGTAAATTATTATGTTTTGGGATTTCTCTCCGGTGGTCGCACAAGGTAAAATGCGACAGGAGGGTGTTCAAAATACAATGTATAGCGAAAAATAAAAACTCAGAACTCCTACTGGAGCTCGGTATAGAACAAAACTAGTTAATAAATAAAATTCATTACGTCCAGGCATTAACTTACTTCGGCGACATAAAACTTCACAATGACCTAGAAAAAACGATAGTGAAGGTTATGGCGCCTGGCAAAAGAGGTAGACCTAGGAGAAGATGAACAAGGGACATACATATACTGTGGGGTTGAAAGTGGCAGAAGAGGTAGACCTTGGAGAAGATGAACAAGGGACATACATATACTGTGGGGTTGAAAGTGGCAGAAGAGGTAGACCTTGGAGAAGATGAACAAGGGACATACATATACTGTGGGGTTGAAAGTGGCAGAAGAGGTAGACCTTGGAGAAGATGAACAAGGGACATACATATACTGTGGGGTTGAAAGTGGCAGAAGAGGTAGACCTTGGAGAAGATGAACAAGGGACATAAATATACTGTGGGGTTGAAAGTGGCAGAAGAGGGACTGCTGGTCACGGATTGAGTATATTACAGATGAGTGTTAGTATGAGAACTACGTTCTGAAAATGACATACTACATGATGCTGATGGTCGAACAATAAAATAGGGCATAGGCCCTGACTAGGTTAAATGGGACTGATGTCCTTGACCGATTGTATTTACCGCATTCGTGTGGTCATTCATTTTATGCCGGTATCTTCACGCTGGCAATGAAAGATAAATCGTGATTGAGAGTAGAGGCACTTGCATGATGCTACTGACGCTTATTTAGTGTATGACTCTATTGCACATTGCGTTTGTTAACTTTGACTGTTCCGTTGTTGTTTATCGTGGCTGTTGTTTTGAAAACAAAACTTGGCGTCCAGTTGTATCTGTTATTTTACTGCAAAAAATTGAATAGGTTTCCCATGGAAGGTAATCACATACCAGACATCGATTTCTGGGATTTGTTTTAGAGTACTTAGCTTTGGTTTTTGTGAGGTAGCAAGTTGCATTACCGTTTTCTTTGCTTCCCTTTACAGTAAGATATGTGCTCGTTCACAGCTGGGTCTACTCGAACATGCTGATAACGGGGATCTTACCCAGAACCTTTGCTATTACAAGCGAGTACTAAACCACTCTGCTACTTATACGTCCATATTTATCGTCACATGCCATTCCAGATGACAGAGTTTAGGTACAATACAGCATTTGGTTTAAAATAAATAGCGTTTAGTGGATCCTGAATCAATTTGTTTGCAATGTGCTTTGGAAACAATGGTTTTTAACATTGTGAAGTTGCTAGCCCCATATACAGCATTCTCTAGTATGCTGGTTCGACCTTATTGGGTGCTCTCGCAACAGTGTTACTTGATGGATAGTTTTCCCAGAAATGAGAAGAATTAAACAGAACGTCTCATTAACGCTATTATCTTGGTCAGGATATGTAATCAACATGCCTCCCTCGAGAAACGCATGGTCGTCCTCACGCTTCATAGCCAGTGCACAAATGGTTTTCACAACTCAGACATACGTCAATTGTCCCTGGTGGAAGATGCAGTTATTTGTGCAAACATCGCTGGAGAGGACACTTAATGCGAAAAACGGACGATCGTTGGAGTACAGCGACAGCAACATGGTACCCAAGAGACAAGAAACGAGCAGAAGGACGACCACCAACACGATGGTCTGACTCCCTTGCATCTCACAATAACATTTACGGTGCCACAGGTGGGCGACTCATTCTCCACTGGTCCACCGTGGCCCAAGACAGAGACCGTTGAAAGAGAAGTTGGGACCCGCAACGGTATAATCACCGCTAAAGAACGGGTTGTCCAATAATGTAATCAACAGCAGACACGTACACAATCACTTTTTTTTTCTTCAGGGAAACGTATAAAACGGTGCATTTGATGTCCTTGTTCTGGGTGACATTTAGCTGACATTTGCGCAAGGATGTGTCATTTGTAAACGATTTTAATGTGCAGTATGCTCGTGGAAGGTCGACTCGGCCTACATGCCTGGTTGTAGGAGAAAACGTGATCGTCTAAGTGATTCTCTTTATCGCCCGTTTTGACGGAAATATATTAGGTATGTGGTGACACCGAGGGTCGTTAGTATACATCAAACGTTGAAATACTATTGTAAAACAAAAACACGGAGAAAACTGAAACAGTGGCCGGTAAACTAAATATGCCTACCAAAAAAAAAATGATTGAACCAAGAAATAAGTAGATGAAACTAATTAGGAAATCCCACTCGAGTAATAGCCATGGGGTCGATCAGTCTCCGCTTATTTGATGCTGAAACTGAATTCAATGAACTGTCTGTCAATGCACAGAGTGCATACTTTTTACATCAATCGCTGGTTGAGATGTGAGTGCATAGGAGGATGTACAACCAGCGGGTTACTGGAAATATGAGTATCCACATTCTTCGCTATCTGCTAATGGGTATTAAACACCTGTGGATTTATCTGGACATCGATTCTTGACATAACAGATGAATAGAACATTTGATGTACTATATGTAAATGGACGAGGACACTCAACAAAACAAGGATAGAAGTAAAAGCATAAGTAGTGAAAACGCCGTGTTGTGTTATGACCGTAGAGATGAAAGACTACGGAAATGATTCCCACGCCTCGTTCAATATTTCACTAGCACAGAAGCTGAATAGGTGTCAGGGTCAGGTGAAACATACG
Source organism: Ariolimax columbianus (assembly GCA_036924085.1). NCBI lineage: Eukaryota > Metazoa > Mollusca > Gastropoda > Stylommatophora > Arionidae > Ariolimax > Ariolimax columbianus. The sequence continues at coordinate 47,097,230 of JAVGWX010000002.1, read as the reverse complement.
AGGTGGGGACCGACTCTGTGATGCAAGGGTTGTAGTACAGGTACTAAGACTCCGTCCACCTTTCAAAATACACCTCGCGGTGTTAGGAATGGTCACTAAACCCGATATGAAACAAAGGGCTAACCGAACTTCACTTCAGTAACTTACTACAACTACATTGTTTCTTCTCCGTCGGCGTCTATCTTGAAAAAAGGCCGGTGTATCATAGTTTACAGCGAGGGTGCGATATTTGCTCCTTTCTGCCCGACATGTCATGTTTCGCAACTAATATTTTTGCGACTGGTTTTACTTCCCACTTCAAACCCTATTCTATTAGTCAGGCTGCATGCGTACAGGATGTTTCCAGGGCCGCCACTCGGAGGAGACGGAATAGATTCTTGGTCACGGACCCAAACGTAAGCAGACAACTGTGAATAACTGGCTCCAGTCAGCTCATTTACTTCTACGTCTTCAACCCCCAACAATAGTATGTTAAGACAAAAGATGTACTCGTTTCAAGATCTTCACAACTTTCTGCTGTGCACAAACTCCGCCGTTGACCGTCTTCTGTGCGTGATGTTAAACCGATCAGCATATTCTATTATTGTCTCTCGTGTGTCTTGTTTTACACACCTGATGAGCACAATCTATTTAAATAGAGAATATCGATATAAGGAGTAAACCAGCAACCCTAATATGGCATATTCTTTTCATAACAAATATTACAGCTTCTTGTTGACTACCTTCGTGTATTGGCAAGGGTGGCTGAGAGGTTATCATACAGGTAGCTCGACCAAGGTGACACGTGTTCGAAATCTCGGCATGGTCTCACTTCTCATCTTCTTGGGCGTTCGGCCTGATTAGGACATTGCGTAGTAGTTTATAGCGAGGCTGCAATCTCTGCTTTCTGTCTTTCCAAGTGGTTTGCTGGTGTCTATATGTATGACAATGACAAGAATAGCACCACTTCCACACTGAGAGCAAGCATGTCGAAAGAGGCGACTAACTGGGGGACATGGCATACCACCGGCCATGGTTACGTGGTTTGTGAAGAGCAGCATAGATGTCGTCTAACAGGCTGCGGGTCTACTTTGCTCTGGTGTTTGAGTCTATTAAGATGGACTCGCACATCAGTTTATCACCCTCCATAGTGGAGTAATACGCTGCTCGGGCCTATCCAGCTACGCAGGAAATCCTCCTACTGGCTACATCCAGCTTACATCAGAGATCGGACATGCACATGGGCTTATGCCCCTGTAGAAGTACAGGTTGACTAAGACACCCAATATCAGTTGGTATTTCTGGGGACTCTGTGGTCTCAATGTAAGGTCCGCCTCGTATTCTGGTAAAAATGCCTCTGATCTCTGGTTAGTGAGATCGGAATCCCGTGTTCAGTGTCGAGAACGATAAAAATCAATTGGCAGTTAGAAATCGAAAAGAGTAGGCTGTCCGGAAAAATTCAAAATTCTAGTTAAAAATCTACCCAAATTATATGTACCTTCGAGATCCGAGATCCTTCGGCTACCTGGCAACAGACATTAACATTCCTGTTTGATTACCAGGATTCTAAGTATTTCTGGGTACCGAGTTTGCCTTCCCATCTCATCTGTGTCGTAGCCTAGATGGCCGTAAGCACATCCCATCTCATCTGTGTCGTAGCCCAGATGGCCGTAAGCACATCCCATCTCATCTGTGTCGTAGCCTAGATGGCTGTAAGGGCATCCCATCTCAGTGAATCACGAATTGCTTGCCGACACCGTACTCTATTCTTTGCGCGCGTTGCTGTTTCAACCAATGTCATGCCTGTCTACTTGTTTATATAATCTGTCCAGCCATCTTAGGGCGACCTCTTCTTCCCTAGCCAGGAACTGCCTCTCGGAGTATCACATTGGACAAATCACGAGAGCGCATCACATTACCGTTTCTTGTTTTATTGTTGCCACTTTCAGCAGCAACATAAATGAAGTACACATGGTGGCGCCTATGTTTAATGAAGTCGGTTCTATGAGTCATTTTCTATTTATCGGCTCATATAGAAGTCTGGGTTGAACACCCCGTGACGACTGCAGGGTAATGCAGGCTATATTCTTCAGCATTATACATCCCAATGGTGACTCCAGTAAATTTTGTTTTCATGGGAATATGAATGTAATACTGCTTTGCTAGCCATCATGTATACAGACAGAACCTTGTCATATTTTTGGTACATAATGAAAAAGCAACTGCGGCTTATTCTATTATCCACATCGCTTAACTGTCTCATTAGTCATTAGTCATAAACTGTATATGATTATTGACACATCGTCCGTGTGCCGTCAGAACCAGAATGGTAGGCAATGAACAGTAAACACTTTACCCTTCCAGGAATTTCATAAAAATCGACAATGTTCGACTAGGCATTGGGTCGACTTTTTTTTCTGCGTTCGTTCTCAATCACCAGCTACCTGAACGGGGCTCTGCAATAAGCAGGATGTAGTCCGAAGAAAGCAATGCGCTAGTTTACAGATTGACTGCGTTATTTGCACATTTCGGTCCGACACATCCGTCTTCAACAGATTGGGTCGACTAAATCAATATCCTTTAGAAACTAAACTACAAGCAACATACATTAAGAGCCCTCGTCCAGTGTAGAGAAGAGCGACTATTGAAGTTAGTATACTAATACTCACTCGTTTATTTATCAAAACTTCTGCTGGTAGTGCTGTGTAGTTGTATTCTTACCTGTTATTATAGTTAACTAATACAGTATTTCCAATATGCCTCATTGGTGTGTAAACGGGTTTATATTTAAAATATTTATTTAAAAAATAGTACAGCAGACCTATTCGTTTATTGATAAAACACTAGCTTATTACGGTAGAGTTACAGTCTTCAACTCCCGCTACCGGCACCCGCAGTCGACCCAGCTGTTAATGAGTGCCTGATCTACGGTTACTGAAATGAACTGGCCACCCCACCTCGTACAGGCACAATGAAGACTTCATCTCAGCCGGTTTTGTCTGATATGTGGTGTGTTTGTATAATACACTTAGCGACACGAAACGTACTCACAGATGCCCGAATCTGCTTCTGTACACGAGTAATGTTTTGTGTCCATTGAATGGAGAAAAAAAACTTGAAATTGCCCTAGCCCGGTCTTGCAGCGTTACCTATGCACTGCACTCCCTGCACAGGGAGTGAACCCAGTCGAGGATCTCTCTTTCTCTCGCCCCCCCCCCCTCGCTCTTCTCTCACTCTCTCTCTCTCGAAACCAAGCTTCGTCACTATAAATCCTGTGACATTCCAATCCTTCTGTATGACTTCGAAAGCTGGACTACCGTAAGACCCTACGCTGAGATCAAAAGAGCTTTGAGACCTTTCACATTTACACCCAAACAACGCTGACAGGACCTTGTCGCCAACAATGAGATCGCCCGACGGACACAACATGAGAGCCTTTCTTCAATGTTGGATCGACGTCGCCACTCGTTTTTCGGTAACGAAGACTTTCTACCCGTCAGCTTCTACATACTTTCGTGGAAATCAAGGGTGGTACCTACCGGTGTCAACAACGCAACACCTGTTTGAGGTTGAGATAAATCGCCTCCACTCTGTGTGCCCTATATTCTTCCTGGAATGGGCATTCGTGTACGGTCATCGCACTGGACCTCGGTTGCCTAAGAGGTGGAAATGGCTTGGGTGTAGTAAGAAGTAATCAATGTAATGATATTGATTGTTACTAAGTCTAGTTTCCGATTTCTTTATTTTTTTCTATTGAGTTGTTATTGTGCTGAGTGCTTCGCTTCTGACGGATTTGAAATGGTAGCTGACGGAAGTCGTATATCCTGGAACCTTTACTTCAGACTCACCACTACGGAGATCACATTGGTCAGGTTGTTGAAACAAAACGTGTTTCCAGGCGCACAGCGCAGAATTAAGGTGGGAATTTATCAGTTTATTTCAGCGGACCATGACGCTCAGCTTCTTTTTCGACTTATTCTTCCTCGTCTTCTTCTTTTTCCATCAACTGGTGCTGTGCTTCTAGCCCGGTGATTTTTACTAAGGTTTAGGTCTTCGCAGATTCCCTTCAGCTTTACTAGCAATGTCACTTCCCAGGTGTCGCACTCAGCAACCTGATAACAATACCGTGTCGGTGAAAGTCTACGCCTTGAATTGATACTGCAAGCAAGATGGTATGTTTTCGGTTATTAGAATAGAACAATTTTTGACAATGTCGACCAAGGCGAAGGCGGATACAAGATATCAAGGATACTCTAAACATGAACATGGAGCAGGCCGGAAGATTGACTGCAGACCGAGATCCATATCGTCTGGCTGTGATGAGAGCGACGTTTTACAAAGGACATGGTGCATGATGATGAGTACTGGACACATTGCTTGGGGGGTCAAATGGAAATAGATATTAGCTTTGTTAATCCCATAATATCCTGGTTTGTTACTTATTTGTGATTACAGTAACAATTCGAACTGCTCTGGAAATTTATCGTTGCGTTTTTCTACATTTTGAACATTCTCCTGTAATTTGACAACCGCTTATAAAAGGGATTGAGTAAAGAAACGAACATTTAAATACAAATCTCCAGCGAACCTCAGCAATATAATAATGTAAAAACTTTCGTACGACTTTATGCCAATTACTGGGGTAGTCGAGGAGTTGTTAGGACTGCATGCGCTTCGCCACTGCTTCCGCCACGTCGTGTGCTGGCTGTCTGTTCAGTTCACCCCCAACAGAAAAAAACAAAACAACTTATGCATACCGGGGATTCGATCCGCTATCTTCCTTGTCAGCAGGCAGACATCGATACCATTGCAACGGGATAAACGCCTTAGTTAATTGTCCCTTTCTTCTACAATTGGCGACTGTGTACTGTTATGTATGTGATTGTCGCTTGTATATTATCGTGACCTTTATTTGTTGGCTGGTGCTATCGTTTTCTCTGTCCTCTTCCGGCATCCATCGTTGTGTATTTATAATCATAGTTATCTAGATAACACACATTCTCCAATTCTCCAACACCTACCAACGGCCAGAGTTATTCCTGTCTTCTACTTCTGCTGTTTCCTCCAACGCCTACTTAAAAGTGGTAACTAGATCAATTTTTGAAACTAAGCCAGGTATCACTAAAAAAAATCCAAATGCCGCACAAATAAAGCCAAACACCTTTCCACACTTACCGCATACAAGATACATCCAAACAACGACATAAAAACCCAAACGTAAAGCATACAATTGTCCACATAAAAGCCAAGCAAGTTAGCATAGATTTTCATACGCACAAAAGTATTATTGCTACTATAACCATGCGCCATTCACTTTGTCAGATGTCAACACTTTCAAATCCTTGAACGTGAGATATTGGGAACAGGATGACCAAATAGTTTTAGAAGTCGAACAATATTTCATTGGATATTGGAGACGGCGTGGGCTAATTGTTAATGGATACGACTCACAGCCCGGAAGTGATGACTTCACTCCCCATCACAGCACCGACCTAATATCCCGGGGAAGCAAACCGTTAGAAGATGCAGGAGGAAGCAGGCCCTTAGATAAAATACATACCGAAGTCGGATGCACTGGATCGACAGGAGGAAAATAAAAACATAGTGCAACGCACACCGCCTTTGGGTAATAGATAAATAAGTCGAAAGCACAAAACAAAACAAAAAACACAAACTTTTATAATTAATTAAAATACTTTTAAAAATACATTCGCCCCCGTAATTTGAATGTACTAATGTGAAATTTCGATTTGATTCTGGGAAAATATACTTTCCATTCTAATATATGAAATCTCTCAGATCAATCAGACCTAGGGGTTATAATAGATCATACAGGTAAGGTGAGTGAGCAAGTCCAGGTGGCAGTGAAAAAGACAAATGCAATGTTAGGTATGATAAAAAGAAATATTAAACATAGTAGCAAGAAAGTGATAGTCAAACTGTATAAAGCATTAGTTAGACCTAGATTGGAGTACTGTGTACAGTTGTGGAGTCCTTATCATAAAGGGGATATAAACATGCTGGAAAGGATACAAGAAAAAGCGGCACAGCTGATAGTGGGATTCCAGAATTATAGTTATGAAGAACGGCTCAGAAAAACCGGCCTACAGTGTCTAGAAAGGGAAGAATTCGAGGTGACTTAATACATGTTTATTAGAACATCAAAGGAACGGATAAATTAGACCATAACACGTTTTTCAAAATACAACCACCTACAAGAACAAGAAGGCATCGCTACAAATTAACTAAAGAAAGGTCCAGATTATATATTAGGAAATATTTTTTTAGTCAGAGAGTGATGAATGCGTGGAATGCATTGCCACAGGAAGTAGTAGAGGCAGGGACAATTAATGCATTTAAGAATAGATTTGTATGCGCATAGCTCTTAGAGCAAGGTAATGTAAATGAAACTGGTTGTATACAGACTCTGCAGAGTCTTCTAAACCAGTATAAAGACATTAAGTAAGTTATAATCAAAACTCAAATGAAGTCTGGATCCATATGATGCGAGACCTGATGTTTAACAGATGGTCTTTCGTTCGTCGTGTCCAATCTGAACTCTTTTTCGAGCTAATCCTACAGGTATGGTCAGGCACGGTCTTGGCTTTCCTTCCCGTATCCCTCTTCGTCCCATTTAGCACTCTCACTTTTCCCTGACAACCGACTATGACGCTATCTTGTGTGTCAATTTCGCATCATGCCTTCCCACCCCCTGCCTGATATCTGTGTGAGCCGAAAGCCTTGGTGGCTGTGCTGGGCCTTGGGTAGAAGCCGCTGGTTGATTCACGTCAGCAGGAAGTACATCAAAGAGATCCTATTTACAAACTGCTGACGTCACTTCCTCCCTGTTTCTGGTCAGACATTACCAGCATTAGCCATAACTTCACTGACGGCTGTGGCCCAATCCTTCCCCATCTTGTGTACTATGAGTGTAGAGAAAGTCAATGCATAGGTATTCCACATTGCTGCTACTGCTGTAAAGGATGAAGTGTTAGAAACTTCATCCCACAAGACTGTGCTAATTTTTAAGGCGAGGTAACCAGTCCCTTCCTCGGTACCTTCCATTATCTAATATATGGGGCGTCTCCTTGTTCAGAACTGCCATCTAAGTTCCAATCAAGTCACCTCACGTCCATGCCGCGCACTGGGAAACAGACTGCATTACAGCTGCCTGTCAAACGAGCTGGTAACCGACAACGTGATCCCCATAGCAATGGGCCTGCTGAGAATTAATAATAAATTTATACGTCTCCGTGTAGAAGATGGGCGCTGTCAATTTTCATTAAGTTTGCAAAAACTACCAAAACATGGAGGCTGCGTACACGTGGTCACTGTACTGTTGAAGCCACCTAGTAGTACGTGTTGCTCTGGGCTATGTATGTCTCCCACAATTGCTAATAAATCCTCGTCGAACCCATCTTTGGTTTCAGGCGTGGTGTACAAGGTAGGTGCATATGCACTGACAAGGGTGAAGGGGCATATGGTCGTATGTAGACATTCTGACCTAGTTCAAACATGTGTATTAAATACGTTTTTACTGCAATGTATACAGCGTGCTCTGTCATTTTGCTGTGGTCTTTTCCTTGTCAATAGAACATGTAGCCTTTCTTACACATTGATGCCGAGCTCCCTGAGTTTCTGTGCGTTGCAATGTCAACAGCTGGTCTTTTTAATTCGCCATTAATAACGCATGTCTTCCTGATATGACTTATAGTATGTAGGCTATCCGACAATACAGTCATCATGGTACGGACATTCCAACATGGTAATCCTCTCCATGTCGCAAGCTTGGGAATCTTTCTATGCAGAATAAGCTGTTGCCAGTGTAGCAGGTTCACCACGTAGCTAATTAATCAAGTGTAATAACATTAGCCGATACAGCCTGCAGTCAGTTACGTCGGAAGTGTTGCAAAAATAGTGATGAAACCACCAACAGACTTCTTGACGAATTTTTCCTAATGGTTACTCCCGGAGCCTTTCCCGTGAACAGGTATCCCACAAGGCAGTGGGAACAATAATGGTAATGTCGAGGTCCACATCACAGTAACAATGTTAACAAACCACGTGCGTTTTCCCAGTCAGTCTAATCAGGAAATGAACGAATATATCGTTATATGATCGAAAATCCTCGAATTCAAACCGGGGAACAGCTATGCGTAGTAGGTATTTTAGAACTTCATGCGGCTTACTAGGCCCGAGGGAAGATACCTCTAATTTGGGTAGATTTTTAATTAGAATTTTTGAATTTGTCCGGGCATCGGCCGTTGACTCTACTCTTTTCTACTTTTCTAATTGACAAGAGATTTTTAACGTGCTCGACGCTGAATGGGATTACGATCTCACTGACCAGAGACCAGGAGCATTTTTACCAGAAGATTCACGTGAAGAAAGTCCCGTTCTCCACCGTGATTCGAACCCGCAACCTCCGACACACGAGGCCCCAATGTGATATTAATAGATGTTAATGTCTGCTCATGCTATATGTGACCTATCGTCTTTATGAGATGTACTACGGAACATTCAGGGATTCATTCTCGCTCCATTTCTATTCTTGTTTGCTACAGATTGGATAATGAATACATCAAACGATAAAAACATAACTGGTATTCAGTGAATATTGGAGACCTGTAGTACGCAGATGACTGGTATTTTTGTCACAGTTATAGCCAAATGCAAGAGGAACCTGTCAACGTGAAGGAACAAGCAGCCAAATTGAGACTGAATATCAACCAGAAGAAAACCAAAAACACCTTAAATCAACAATATTAACAAAGAACCAATCATGATGCAGGGGGAGCCGTTGGAAAAGGTGGATGCCTTCATCTATTTAGACATCACAATTGACATATCATGGGGTACAGATGCAGATGACAAGACTACAATTTTAAATTCAAGAAGGGCATGTTTGACACTAAACACCATATATCCAGATCATAGATATCCAAATTCAGACCAAAGTTAGAATGTTCAAAGCCAATGTGAAGTCGGTGCTGGGGTATGGAGCCGAGACACGAATAACGGACAAGGCGATACAACCAAGACTCCAGTCCTTCGTTAATACGAAGATAATGGGCATATCATGGCAGGACAAGGTGAGGAATGAAGACATGGGGTTAAAGAACCAACAAAATTCATAGGAACATCACATTAAGAGAATCAAATTGTGCTGGATAGGACATACGCTTAGGAAGGCACCATCCAACATAGTCAGACAGGCTGTCACTTGAAATCCTCAAGGGAATAGAAAGAAACGTAGACCTACAATAAATAGAGAAAAGAATAGAATGTTACAGAGGACTAAGATTGAATGGTTTCACCTGGAGAGGCAGAAATAGTATCACAGGATCGATCGTCTATGCGGTCGAGGTGTGGTTAGTGGTCTATCCACCGAGGGGAGCGGCAGGCTTTGATTGACAATCCAACATTGCCAATACATTTTTAGTTTGTGTAGAAAATACGCCGTGGCTTGTCCTTACCCCGGATGATAAAGAAGGAGATGTGAGTGGGACCAGATCTGTCACACCATAAAACCTTCTTGCTATTAATACGTCAATCATTTCATCTAACGAGCCGCCCTTGACTGACAAAAGGCCTTTCAACGGGGTCTGGAGAAAATAGCATAGAACAGTTCTGCTAGGAGAGAATTGTGCTCGCTTCTCTTCTCCTCACCCCCTCCCCTCTCCTTACCACAGACAAAGAAAAAGCGAAGACTAAAGTAAAATCAATAACAATAGATAATAATTAATAAAGATGGCGACATAACTGGCTGCCGGTCTACATTGTTCTGTTGTTTTAGTTCATTATAGATGCCGCCAGACTATGGGTTTGCCGAAATTCACATTAGTCGACGACTTACACTTGTGTTCACGGAAACGTGTTGTTGTTTTCCATTTGGACTGGTTAATTAGTTTGTTTTGTGTGTTTTTTTTCCAATCCATTATCCTGGAATGAACATCGGCTGTATGAATAGCACTACTCTTAAGCCTGTGTCACATTTCACGGTCAAGTTCACACGGCTGAACTTCACGAGATTGACGCCCTTCGCCCTGACTGCGGACAATGTCAGCTTTGTTGTATGAAATTTAGACAACTATAATGAACTGCCACCTGGAGAGAGATGGGCTCCGGCAGGTGTGTAGCAGCCCAAGACACACCATTGTTGTATGGCGGGAGATGGTACGACAAACTGCAATAATGGTGCCTCAACAACCTTCTAGGTTATGCGACTGATGATGAATATTTTCATATTAACAACTGATTGACTACAGGATGTGGAATCATTCATGTTTCTTGATAGCAATATAGACATAGCAGGAGGTATGTACAACAAAATAATAATACAGGAGGCGAGATGAGTTTTTATTGCATTGGGGAACTTATGGAAATAAAAAGAAAAATCTCCTATACAAAAATAGAATATCTCCAGTGTAAAGTTCGGGGATGTTTTGGCTGTGAAACATGAAGAACAATAATTCTTCTTTGCGTTCAGGATCTTTTGGTCATGCTATATCTGCAGGCCAGTCGCCATGATGAATTCTGTAGTCTTTTACAGGTCGGAGCGGCTGCCCACAGCTTTTGTCTGAGCTACGCACTCTCTGGCCAGGTCTGGCATCTCATTTCCCTATAGATTGGGCATTCTTGTAGAATATGCTCAGGGTTCTGGCATCCTGTTCCACGTGGGCACTCGTCGGTGTGTGAGATCTTCAGTCGGTATAGATGTTCTAGTCTGCAGTGTCCAGTTCTCAGGCAAAATAAGGTAGTTTATTGATTTCTTTTGAGATATTGAATTGGGTCTGGGTGTACTGCTTATGTGTCTGTCTTCTCTCCACTGGTGTATATACTGATTTCTGATGATGTTCTTGATTTCTCTGTATGGTACTCGATGATTAAATTGTGCCTTTTTGCTGCCATCTTTTGCCAGACAAACAATAAAAACGTTAACCAAAAAGGTACATACCCTCAGATTAGAGAGATTGAAATTATATGGTAAGATCATTATGACGCCGTCAGAAATAAGCAGGCGATGTTAGTGGAAGGTGACGTGAGGAAAAGTCGATGCCGTTGGGTATTATACACGTTAGGGAAGTCAGCTGAAATCATTACAAGAATGTTTCTGTTCGGAATCCTGAAGGCAAGAGAAGTATCGGAGGGTTGTAGTAACAGGCTGTTGGCACCTACCTTGATTTCGGTGTACAGGTTGTGTCCCATTCTGTTGTGGCCAGTTCCGAAACAAAGAGGATAAGCTGGTATTTACTGGACAATTGGTAGTATCTCTCATCCGCATGATGCAAAGGGGGGGGGGGGGGGTTGACAAGTTTTGCCTCTGAGGAAATAATTTCATTAATGTGAAAAATTAACACATTAGTTATACATTTTCTTGAAGCTTGGAATGCCATAGGATGATATGTCATTATTTTTGCAACGTAGTCACCGTTCGGGATCACTCATAAACGCCAACGTCGGACAAGCTGTTGTATCCCGTCGATGAAAAATCAGATGTCTCCTTCAGAAACCAGGTACGAACAGCTGCCTGCATCTCCTCGTCCGCAGCGTAATGGTGTCTCATGAGGAAGAGGAAGAAGTCATAAGTTGCCAGATCTGGGCTGTACGATCGGGTGCGGTAAAATGTCGTCAAACTTAAGACGCTCTAAAACAGTCAGTGTTTATCGACTCGTGTTTAGATGAGCATTCTCGTACTGAAGAATTGCACGAACACGTAGCAATCGTGCTCGAAGTTTCTGCAGTTTCTCGAGTTTTCACATATCGAGCGGTATTGCCGTGCTCTAAAAATACAGTTTATTTCCTTTGCAGTCCTAAAAGATGGTTATAATCACTTTTTCCACCGTAGCGATGACCTTGCATTTTTTTAATAAATGTAGGTGAGTACTTATGTCTGTACTCCATGGACTGGAGCTTGTTTTCTAGGTCATAATGATATACCTAATCATCGTCGCCAATGACAATTATGCAGATAAAGGCATCGCCTTCCAGTTCATATCGTGACAGTTATTTTCAGTTTGTATCGAAGTCACGTCTCTTAAGTCTGCCCATTCCCTAGATGTTCATTCTTTGGTGAATTCAGTGGTTCAGGAGTCTCTTGTATTTCTCTGCCCGCTGCACTACTTTTTTGTCCCGTCTATCCTGAATCGATTGAAGTCCCGTCACTAGTGCCTCTGTGGTTGTGGACATCTTGGTCCCGGTGACGATGCGTGTGGATTGGTTCTCAATTCTACTATCTTATCATAGTGCTGCTCGTTACCGTGATTCCATACACTAGTGTTATGGTCTGACTCGTCGTGTGTATTGTCTTTTCATGATGTTATCTACACCAACATTCACGTGTCATAGCCTTTTCATTATACCCATCCGACACCTGGCTTTTCTTCCTATCTTTTCTATCTGCTTGCTCCATGTAATTCTCAAGCAACTTAACCAGACATCCTCATGATTTGAACCTACAGGGAAGGAAAGAGTTAGGAGACGGAGCAACTAGTGAAGAAAGATGGAAGAGACGGGGGTAGCTAGTCTTACAAGCCAAGTTCAACAAGCCAGTCCGAAACAGGAATCGGCGAAGAGCACCTGTTCAGACCTATATTCCAAAGGGAAAGAAGCATTCGGTAAAGTTATTGCTAAGGATATCTTTTAGATTGGTCCACATAAGATATGAATGTGAATGTAGTGTCATCAAAGGAGACGAATCATGAATCGTTTGTTGAGAAAGTGGGGATCTTTGACGTTCTGCCTGATTTAGTTTTTGACGTTCTGTCTGGTTTAGTTTTTGACGTTCTGCCTGATTTAGTTTTTGACGTTCTGTCTGATTTAGTTTTTGACTTTCTGTCTGATTTAGTCTTTGACGTTCTGCCTGATTTAGTCTTTGACGTTCTTCCTGATTTAGTTTTTGACGTTCTGCCTGGTTTAGTTTTTGACGTTCTGCCTGATTTAGTTTTTGACGTTTTGCCTGATTTAGTTTTTGACGTTCTGCCTGATTTAGTTTTTGACGTTCTGTCTGACTTAGTTAGGCATTTTGGCCTCCTTTTGGCGAGGTACTCACTTACCAGTTACCGTCCATTTGACTATATCATGACGTGTTTCCCTTCTTGCTGGCGTGAAAGCCTGCCCGAATTAAGTATTCTGTTAAGCAACTTAAATAACAATAACGTACTAAAGATGTAAATACATTCATTACCACACACTCGCCGTTCTCTTTTTTTCTCTTTTATCGGGCTCCCCCCCCCCGCCCCCCTCTCTCTCTCTCTCGAATTTGGACACATGTGAGGTCCTATCTACTTTAGCAGATAACGGCTGAGCGAGTGGTTGGAGGTCAAACGGGTCCTCAGTTGTGTTCGTCCAATAAAGTAACGAGCGGTTTTACTTACACACATTGAGCGCTAACACACTGCTACGATAAGTGTGTAACGTCTGCCCTGCGGTGTTCAGTTTAAATTGGACTTGTTCTGTTCTGTTCTAGGAGTCGACATCACTGCACTCCGGGCATACCCATAGGTGCCCAGTCTCTCTCAGCAGACCCCGCAAAGTGTGGATGCTGATGGTGCCTGTAGCCTGTTGGTTGTACATCTTCCTGCTTCGTCCTCTCAGGTTCCCTGATCGACTGAATCCTAATTTGATTCCAAAGTGCCTCAGCCTGTCTCTTGCAGACTCATCCAAAGCAGTGTCGTTTCCCATTAGGTGGTCCTTGATAACCTTCACTATGTCACCGTTATCCATGTCCACTGTACCTGTTATGGGTGGTGCGTGTGACGCCGAAAAATCAGCTCGCTCGTTGCCCGGAACCCCAGCATGACCAGGACAGTAGATCCACACCAGCCCATGGCGTTTTGAGGTCTCCAGCGCTGCTATCCACTCATGTCGTACCCACCCATTCTGCACCTTCCGACGTAGTATTTGGAAGACTGACACGATGACTGCGCCTGTTAAAGATGTCTCAGATAGCCACCTCAGAGCTTCTGTCACCGTCTCATCTCCATTCTCATACTTGATGTTGTAGTTTCGTATGCGCCACTTCGTTCAGCAACGATTCGGTCTTTTAATCTAGCCGAGAAACCCCAGCCGGATGTTCCGCTACTTTGCACTGACCCATCAGTGAATATGGTGGTATCACTTTCACGCGTGTTGGCGCCTATCAGCCGGTTGACTTCGAGCTTTATCTGGCGATTTCGCCCCTTCCTACATTCACTGCCCATGATAATGTACCTGATAACAAGCTAGTCAGATCCAGGAAACGCCTCAGAACGAATCACTGTTGGTAAGATGCCGAATCCTATCGCACAATTGGGACAAGACTGCAGTACCAACACGGATAGATTCACTACACTCGGTGTACCAAAGGGCTGACGAAAAGAGAAAGAGAGACCTACGGAGAAGGAGAGAGAAATGCACTTTTGGAGTGAAACGATCTTGGAAAAGGAGGAAATGGCATTCTGACATATGATGGAAGTGATTCAATGGAGCAAACAAGGCTGGAGACATTGCTCTGCAATATGTGACTACCTGTATTGAAACCATAGTTACGGCAAGGTAAACATCCGATTTAGATATCCGGCCTCTGACACGTGAGAGGCATGCGACGATTTCTTTTTATCCAGCAAAGTACTTATGTATTCTTCCCATATGTGATTCGCTAGTTCGTTATTGTTCATTGTCCCCGACGAAGATCTATTGGTCGTAACGTAGTTTTCGTTTATGTTTTCGCGTTAGCGATGTATCTGGCCATACCTTTTTTGTTTTTTGCACGAGGAACACTTCCTCGTTTGCTCTTAGATACTATTTCTTCTAGTACGGCCGTCTGAGTACTAGATTGGTAGAGTGTTAACTTGTCACGGCCGTCTGAGTACTAGAGTGGTAGAGTGCTAACTTATCACGGCCGCCTGTGTACTAGATTGGTAGAGTCCTAACTTGTCACAGCCGTCCGAGTGGTAGAGTGCTAACTTGTCACGGCCGTCCAAGTACTAGAGTGGTTCAGTGCTAACTTGTCATGGCCGTCCAAGTACTAGAGTGGTAGAGTGCTAACTTGTCACGGCAGTCCGAGTACTAGAGTGGTATAGTACTAACTTGTCACGGCCGTCTGAGTACTAGAGTGGTAGAATGCTAACTTGTCACGGCCGTCTGAGTACTAGATTGGTAGAGTGCTAGCTTGTCACGGACGTCCAAGTACTAGAGTGGTAGAGTGCTAACTTGTCACGGCCGTCTGAGTACTAGATTGGTAGAGTGCTAACTTGTCACGGCCGTCCAAGTACTAGAGTGGTAGAGTGCTAACTTGTCATGGCCGTCCAAGTACTAGAGGGGTAGAGTACTAACTTGTCACGGCCGTCTGAGTACTAGAGTGGTAGAATGCTAACTTGTCACGGCCGTCTGAGTACTAGATTGGTAGAGTGCTAGCTTGTCACGGACGTCCAAGTACTAGAGTGGTAGAGTGCTAACTTGTCACGGCCGTCTGAGTACTAGATTGGTAGAGTGCTAACTTGTCACGGCCGTCCAAGTACTAGAGTGGTAGAGTGCTAACTTGTCATGGCCGTCCAAGTACTAGAGTGGTAGAGTGCTAACTTGTCACGGTACATGTTACGTGTTTGGTCCTCGTTATCGAGACACTCCAGTCGACCCAACTGTACATAGCTACCTGGCTGTTATAGGACAGGCAGCAAGGAAGGGAATTCGCATTGCAATCTAATAAAAGATAGTCACCGAGAAAACACCATCATGAATGTGTTGTTGTTGGAGACTGCACTTGCTGTGAATTTCAAACCTTCTTTGGTGGCTTGTTACAGTGGCTATTCTTCTATCCCGAGCTGTAATGAAGAATGTAGATATTCACCCTCCTGGTTGTAGTACAATGCGGGGATTCTTAGTGAGCTAGTTACTATATATGGGGATCAAAGTGCTATTCCCATCGCAATAGCCATGTTGATTTAACGCAGCGTGTTTCTAGAAACACGACGAAGACGAGATATGGGGGGTTTTGGTCAGGATGGTTCACCTGGCCCAGACGCAGCCCAGACGCAGTTCTTGGCGTCCTGCTATCGGAGATACAGTGAACATACTTTCATATGCTAGGACTCATCGACTTACATGGCGAGTGAACATTTCCTTCGCTTGCAGTTGTAGATTATCTAATTATTAGCCAAATATCCATTTACAGTTGGATAGACTAGAGCAGATCATGGACGGGACACATGTTCTCAACGCTATGTCAGTCAGATGTTGCAGATTACAAACGACTACAATTTTTTAAAATACATTAAACGCTTACAGGAACATAACAGGAAGGTTGTCTCGAAAGTACACCACACAGTTTTAAAAAAGAAACAGCAACCCAAAACTCATTACACTTTACTTGGTAAAAGGTTAATGAATAAAGCGCCCTCAAAGTTGGCTCATAGTGTACAAGCTAGGATTTTATTTGACCCCAGATATATAAAAACAAACGTCGGCTTTACTGTTGTTTTGAACTGTTGGTGAGAAGGCAGGTGTCATGAAAGCAGAGGTGGATATATTGAGGTCGGATTTAGATAAGAATTTGGGAGTGGTCTGAGCGCTGTCAAATGGCGTTTAATGTTGATAAATTTAGAGTTATCCACATGGGTAGATCCAATATGGAACATAATTACAGAATGGGAGAGAACAATATTAGAAAAGGAAAAGAACCTCAGGGCTAAAGTAGATCATACAGGTAAGGCGAGTGAGCAAGTCCAGGTAGCAGTGAAAAAGGCAAATGTAATGTTAGGATTGATAAAAAGAAATGTTAAACATAGGAGCATGGAAGTGATTGTCAAACTTTATAAAGCATTAGTTAGACCTAGAATAAACATGCTGGAAAAGATACGAGGGAGAGCGACAAAACTGATAATGGGATTAAGGAATTACAATTATGAGGAAAGACTCAGAAAAGCTGACCTGTGATGTCTAGAAAAGAGAAACATTCGTGATGACTTAATACAGGTTTATACGATAAATCAACGGAAAGGATAAATTAGACTATTACAAGTTTTGTTCAAAATGCAGCCGCCTACAAGAACAAAACGGCACACCAACACATTAATTAAAGAAAGGTTTAGATTAGATACCAGGAAATATATTTTTACCCAGAGAGTGCTGAATGCTTGGAATGCATCGCTCTGCGGAGCGGCCAGACGCATTACGTGATGGTTTTCACGTAATGTTTTCAGTGAATGCACGCTATTTGAGCCTTATTTCAATTGGTTACACCAGAGAGCATCATCGGCAGTCTCGGGATGTGAGGAAAACTACCGCAACCGGCCACGTAACGTCCTTTTCAGGGCACACAAAAACGTAACATACTCATTGTGGGCATTCAACAACAATATCAAAGCGCACGAGCCATCCAAAATAGTAATCGTCCATACTCGAACCCATGGGGACAGGAGGAGGAAAGAATGTAATTATGATTTAGGCGCTAGGTAAATAAATGTAAGAGCCATACATAGTGTTAGATTCAATGTTCATCATAAGGTTGTGCAACATGCTGGTGGCTATGGGTGAATTGTTCTTATGGGGGAATTGTTCTTGAGAATATGAATTCTAAATGTACACATTCAAGTTTATTTTCAAAGTCACACTTTTTACCTATTTCTGATATTACTTATTTGTGCTGCGCCTTAGCGGCTACGTAACATTACGCAGGCAGTCTAACCTTGATAGTCGATGGCGGAGGTTGTAGAGAAAACATTTTGAGAAAATCTGAGGGTAATATACGCCATGAAGAAAAGTAAACAGAATATTGGCCCAGAAATGTTAGGCGCCACAGTAACATTTGTAAGCGCCATGGCGACCAAACGCCCGGGTTTTGCCATGCTCTGTCGTACACTTGAATGAAGAGAATAGCTGCTCGGATGCTTCGTGAACAATGGCACGCATAATAACTTGTGGAGCATGGCTCGAAGCCTCTGTGGACCTCAGGGTGCAGTCCTTGGGGGTCAGTCCCTTCAGAAAACATATCCGCGTACTCGGCAAGAGCTTCCTGAAAATGCAAAGACAAAACAAACCGCCCAAAGTAATGTAGTCACGGCGTGGGGAATGACAAGATAAAACTTCACCGTAGTTAAGGTAGAAGTGGTCTAATTGCAGACACTGATGTCGGGGATGAAGTGTTGGAGACCTTGTTGTTCGAGACCACAGCTTGTTTATTAGGCTACCTTTGCTTATCTACTAGTATGCCAGGCTTCCATTTACAGCTTGGCGGATAGGAGAGTATTAACTATCCCTGCAGTAAAAAGTGAGGGATCTACTACTACGCTATTTATACGTGGCCATTTTGGAAACAGATGTGGGGGGAGGGGGTGGCAAAAGGGAGGAGGGGGTTGTGGTAGAGGTGATAAAATGGAATCGTGGTGGGATAGAAGGCCGTAACGTATCGGGAGGAAAAATTAAAACCGGCATCTTCGCCGTGAGAACCAAGCGGTGAAACCATTGTGCTACTCTGACGCTCCAGGCAAAGTCCACACATTTTTTAAGCATTAAAAATGGCTTCCTAATAAACACCGATTTAAGAAACAAAATTCCCAGACAGTCAGTGACCGTGAAGAAGGAGGGAGAAAAACTGAGCAGCTCGGAGTGATGCATTAGAAAGATAAAGAGACTGCTAGTCGAGATAAGAGAAACATCTTCGGAGAAGCAAAATTAAGACTTTTTAAAAAAAGGTAGTTCGCTAAAATAAAAAAAGAAACTGAGCAATTGCTCTCAAGAGCAAAGAGCACGATAAGACAGTACAGACTATTAGAAACGAAGACAAAACTCACATGGTTAGAATATTATAAAGAAACCCATGAATGAACTCACCGATGGTAAGATCTCTCTTATCCAAGGGGCCAGATACGCCTGTCTCTACTTTAACTCGTTTAGATCAGAGATCTGGAACCGGGGCGAATGATTTTTAATGGCGTAACAAGTAGTAATAATTAAAATGTTGCAGATAATGACGGCTTTAAAAATTACAGATACAAGTGTGAATAATTGTAAGTATTATTTCACGTTAAGCCATTTGTGCAAATTTGTGAAAGCGACAGCAATATTTTTGTTACATTGAAAACTATTAAACCTACAGCAAAAATCTTACATAGGTCAAATACTTCTATTCGAAATAGGCGTAACCAGACCACACGCAAATGACAGATAGGTCAGTTTGCTTTAGTATATCTATGATCTACAATTTCGTAACAATATTGCTTCATGATTCAGTATCACTATTTCAAAGATCTCATTTATGGATACAAATATTTGTAGCATTATAATTTGAACGAACCTCACCATTAGACCATTCACATATATGCACTATTTTTGTGTGCCGGACTCGTGAGTAGGTTAGAAAGGCCACTATATACATTTTATTACATTTGATGAAATGACTTATATTTAACAACATATCTGCTTCTTCTTCGTCGTTCGTTCTCAATCTCCCACTACCAAACCCTGAAAGGGCTTAAGTAGCAGAATGTAGTCTAGAGAACGGAATGCGCTGTGACGTTGTTTACAGCTTGGCTGCGATATTTACACCTTTCGGTCCAACACATCCGACTTCAGCAAACATTTTTTGAGTACCGGGTTAGCATTCCCTCTTTGATCCCTTCTCCTTATCCAGTCTGCCCTGCTGCAGCCTATTATCCAGGATCACCGCGTGGAGGTGTAGAAGGGTCTTGGCAGCTATGGTTCGCTGGTCCTGACGCTAGCAGTCAGCTATGGGTCGCTAACCACTGCAGCTCATGTGCTGCTCAGCATCTTGATCCCTAACAACATATGAATGGCTTATTATAATTCTAGTTATTTGGTAAGACTTGTCATTTTATGTACATTTATCTTCTGTAAATCTTGTTTTTAGCGGCATTACACAGCTTCGGTGTTTGGGACACAATACCTCTGTTCTTAGTCTAGCGTTCATATATCTCCATTACTAAAAACTCATGTGATTGATTCTTGTGGATATAAGCTCAAAACATATACATATTTTGTTTAAATGTTACCGTTTTAAATCATTTTCACGTAAGATGGCTTCTAACGGGATAAGGTAATACATGGCAGAGTTCCTCATTTACGATTTCACAAAAATAGAAGACAAAAGAAGTCACAATGTGTAATCTATTTGAAAATTCTTACTGCAGAATCTTTCAAAAGAATTAACAGAAGAAACATTTGAGCTCACATCCATTTTCCTACCCTAGAATACTTTCTGAATTCGGATAGATATATAAAAAGAAAGTGAATGGAAAGTAACTGAGACATACACATACATTTTACCAGCATCAAGAGTTAGTCTTGTCTTGTTGATTGCCCGATCTAAAAAGCCACATACTACTGGTCAAACGTTCAGCTGTGGCAATGGTGGAAAGAAGCCGCCGAGTGGGTTCTGTAGTGCCTTTGTCTGTAGTGAGTTGTGAAAGAGATCATTGCCTTCTTCAATCAAAGACAGTAAACATTTTGTTATTAGGTTTGATGTCAGCAACCCGAACTGGAAATTGTCAGAATGATATACTCAAGATTATCAATCCTGTCACTTGGCAAGCACTGGACATGAGATCATTTCGGGATTTATTTGAGATCGTGGAGGCAAATATTTATGTCTCGTTTTTATGCAGAATGATGTGACTTTCGTGGCTTTCACTTCGCAGATGTTCTTAAATGAGTGTAGGCACCCGGAGCTGGGCTAGAGATCTAGGGGATGAAAAACATATTATTACAGTTAAATTGAGAACCTCTACTTGTCTTGTACGTCTCCTTTAGTTAGTTGGCACCTTTGGGCGTGTGAATACATTGAATATGGATTTGCAAGGGAAAAAACATGGTCATTTTAGCAAGAGAAGATATTTCAGGATTTGGATCAAAGCTTCTATACTGAGACCAGAGAGTAAAATAAAACAATTTGTGGAAGATCTCAGTCTTTGTGACACCAAGGGGTCAGTAAGAAGACATCTGATCAAACAAAAACAGTAGCTCTCTGATTTCGTTCCAGAACTTGATCTACATAATGTCAGTTGGATTGTAAATCCCATCAGCAGTGAATTTGATTGTTTCTTTTTTTTTAAATTTTGCGTTCGCCTCATTTATCTATTCCCCAAGGCGGTGTGGTGTGCGTTGCACTGTGGTTTTTATTTTGCGCCTGTTGGCCCAGTGCATCCGACTTCAGCATTCATTTTATGTACGGGTCTGCTTCCTCCTGCATTTTCTAAGGGTTTGCTTCCCCGGGGTAACGGCTGGTGCTGTGATGGTGATCGAACCCAGCACCTTCGGTTCGGAGCCGCGTCACTTAAGCACTAGCCCACGCCGTCCCCGAATCAATTTGATGATAAGAAGGATTGACTGAGGCAGACCTTGAACGTTGCTCCAACAGTGAAGCACGCGTATAATTTCAGTACAGACATAGCTCTTGATCCTGTTCATGTCTAAAACTGCTGCGGATTTTTAAATTGCTCACGTGGAATCGTCGAAAATACTGCTGCCTTTGCAATATACGATTTTATAGTTTATGAATTTTAAAACAAAGTGCAGAAATCAGACACCAAAGACATCATTTAAGTTCCTCTGACATAAAAAAAAAAGCAAGCTCTTATATGGATGTTGTTTTTTATCTAAAATGAAACCGTACCATTTTCAAAAATCGAAGTAGATATTGTTAATGAGCGGTCTCAGTTCTTCAATCCTATTTAATTAATTTTGTATGTGTGCTTTTATTATTACATAGAGCACGTGTGCGTGTTTTAAAGGCAAAGGCCGCCGGTCATCGTACACGATGACGGCATAATTTATTTCGCTAGCGCTATTTTTAGTAAGGATTAACTGCGCTACTTTTTATCCTCACTCTCTCGTCTCGTGCCGCCCGACCCCAGTGGCAAGTTAAGGACAATACGACTAGGGGGCAACTACGAGGCGCAGGGGACTCTGGGAAAAAGTCGGCGGAGTCTGGAGCCGAACCCACACCACCTGATCACGAGGCCGACAGCTTAACCACTTCGCCACGGAATCCCAGTGCGTGTTTTAAAGTCGTTTTAATTTTGGACTACGAGAGCATTTTTTCCCTTCTAAACCTAAGTATCTGAACTTCGAAGTCCGCGTGTTTGTGTGTGTGTGCAGGTAAATATTTATAACAGAAATAGATCGCGGGTAAACTACCACAAAGTTTAGAAACCTCTGGTTTAGATTATTCTTGCTATTATGATCATTGGAAGAAGTAATTCATTCATTTTGTAGGGTGTATTGTTTCTAGAGCGTTCATTCAAACCATTCATTAGGTAAACGGAGAAGTGCAGTTTCATGATTTTGAGAATGTGCATACATATTTTCTGTTGCATTGCACTGAATCGAAGATGAAGATATTTTGGTTGTTTCCGTATCCGTGTCCTTTTTCATATCTGACATACACAAAGTTTATCCAAATTTAGTTTTACTTCATCCCGTGCGAATA
This sequence comes from Ariolimax columbianus, assembly GCA_036924085.1. Classification (NCBI taxonomy): domain Eukaryota; kingdom Metazoa; phylum Mollusca; class Gastropoda; order Stylommatophora; family Arionidae; genus Ariolimax; species Ariolimax columbianus. The sequence goes on along the minus strand of JAVGWX010000002.1, from coordinate 47,074,828 downwards.
TTTACCTAGGAATTGTTTATCCACATTTGCTGCTTAGTTTTACTTCATCCCGTGCGAATATTTACATAGGAATTGTTTATCCACATTTGCTGCTTAGTTTTACTTCATCTCGTGCGAATATTTACATAAGAATTGTTTATCCACATTTGCTGCTTAGTTTTACTTCATCCCGTATGAATATTTACATGTGAATTGTTTATCCACATTTGCTGCTTAGTTTTACTTCATCCCGTGCGAATATTTACATAGGAATTGTTTATCCACATTTGCTGCTTAGTTTTACTTCATCCCGTCCGATATTTACATAGGAACACGGTAGCATATACATTGCTCTGCCTATAACTTGTGACGCTTGGTGACACCCATTTGAGGCAGAGGTAGTTGTTCTCAGCCTTTTGTGCTGAGCTGAGCTAACCCTTGACGACGTTTCTGTGGTAGTATCTCTTCTTACATCCCGAGCGAGACCTCTTTAGACCTGGGTAGTGCAATGCGGGGCTGCTCAGTAAGCTATAGAAGGATGACAGTATGGGTCCCACCTCGCTTGTCAGGTTGCTGTTACTCATCCTTGTTTCAAGAATCAGGAACAAGGACGTGAGGTGAGGCTCTTGACCATTATGTTTCAGTTGACCATGATTACTGTTTGTTCCCAGGTGACCTTAGTCTCACACCTGTCAACTGTATTGTTTGCGATACAATGTTACATACCTCATTATGGAAGATCTCATGTTATTTTCGCTTGGGTTTAACCAGTCCCCTTCATATCAGCCTTGTCTTCTCTAGCTGTAAGTCTGGTACCCATTTACAATTTGGTAGACTGGAGCGTGTAGAGTACAAGGAGGATACCATGTTCTCTTGCCACGAGAGACAATAGCTCTAACAGATTCAACACTCGGTAAGATTCACTGTATTCAAATGTATTTACAATCATCAAAACATCTAAGCTCACCATGAACATAGGTTTTCAACAAGTTCACGCCAAGTCCTGTCGTCCTGGTCCATCTGTTCCAGTTAAGCAGATTCCTTGCGGCTTCTCTGCATCATTAGTTCTCTTCATCATTAGTTCTCTTCACAGAGAACCTTCTCCTGTTTTCGTTGGTTGAGTTATATATTGCTTTTTATTGACCTGTGTCCATATTTGTTGAAGCTTATTTGGCTTAAGATTTCTGCAAGTTGAGGTAGCTGGCACCATGTCCCTTCTGAGACGCCCTCTCGACAGGCGTGGCAGTGTTACTATCTCTCCCTACACCTTCGCGCTCCAGCAACGCTCGGACGATATGTTAACAGTGGTATACAAATATGACTGAACGTAAGACTAGGAGGACCTGAGAAACTGGCTGTGCTAGTGACTTAGTTCTCTGGAGGATAGAACTGCGACAGATGTTATCCGCAGATTCTTATCTTATGTCGTCTTCAGTAGGAAGCAGACTCTTACATAAAATGCCGAAGTCGGATGCACTGGAGCCACAGGCGCAAAATAAAAACAGTGCAACGCAGACCGCCTTAGGGAATAGAGAAATAAAGCGAACGAGAAAAAAATAAAAACTCAGAGCTGGGTGTACAGAGCATGACGTTATCGGGGTGTGAACCCAGCTGCCCAAGTCATGATAGTCGAGCTCTACAACCCATCAGCTATGATTATTTTTTGCTTTCTCTCAAGTATAGGTCCACCACGACAGCTTGCCATTTGCACGGCGCTCGAATTCGACGCAGTGGTGGTTTTAGTAACAATGGGTTCACATGATATTGCTAGCCCTATACACATCCTAATGTTGGGGCCTTTGATAACATTCTTGTAAGTTTACAGTGACCCTATTCATTCCAATCCGTGTACCACTTGGGTGGCAGACTGCGTAGGCAGGATACTTTAAAAACTTGGTATTTTATAGCAGCGGAACACAACCGAGAGCAAGAACAGTAACACACTTTCTGTAGTTCCGGTTAAGTTGCGTAATCACAAAACGTCATGAGGGTGCTGTAAGACAATGACAACAGAGAACCATGTTTTTCACAGTGATCTGAACAAGCCAGTGGTCTATCAGGTTACGGTTTTCGGAGCTATTTAGGTGGTTAAAGCTAATGTTTTTCGGCTCTACTCAAGAGCTTTGACCGAGACGCCGGCGTTTATTTAATCGCCAAGGGGACGGATTTGTTTGTGTAAATAGCTAGCTGGAATGACTCCACGTAATCATTTTCCAAAGTACACGCAACATGGGCGAGCGACTAAATAGCAGAGCAAAGGTACCTGATTCAGCTCCAGATCCTGGTACACTACCGTCTACCCAGATGTCAATGAACATGAACTGGTCACCCCAGTCTTTAAAAAAAGCAGGAAAAAATGTATAAATCATAAATTTACACTGGAAAGAAAGAAAGAAAGAAAGAAAGAAAAGGACACTGTGCCACAAATGTGGAAGGAAACAACTACGATTCATGTATTAATACATAGTAAGGACATAACAAAAGCTGACAGTTACAGACCCACTAGTTGGCTTAGCTACACAGGTAAACTGAAAGACATGTGAATACTAAGATTTGTTTGGTACCTGGAAAGTAAAAATACATAACAAGCTATCTTCACACAACACATGTCAACGGATGCCCAACTAACAAATATCACACAAGAGATGAAAGATGCTAACACGCCAAATGGAATACACTGACAGTCTGAGTAGATGTGCAGAATGTCTTTGAAAAGGTATGGATAGCGGGGATGCAGACAAAAACAAACCCAACAGCTCCGCAATTATTTGCATGAGAGCATGTACACTTTCTCCAAAATACATATTATCGGCGTTCATCCCGAAAAGGACTAGGAGACGTTCGTTTACAGCGACGCTACGAAATCTGCTTTTGTTCGGACCGACATATTCTATTTCAACTGGCTTTATTTGGTTTACGGGTTGCCTTGCCACTGCTGTCCCTATCACTAGTAACTAGGTGGAAGATTGGGTCTTAGTCAGCTATTGTTTGTTGAAAGTGGCAGGTAAGGAGTCGCTGGATATCAGTTCACCTACTGCTACATCTTTTCTCCCCAAAATAGATATATCAGGGCAAAGGTACTGGGCCATTGAAGTCATAATTAAGTTAGAACAAGACAGTGCGATATCACTTACACTCCCCCTGATCTTCATCAACAATATAGTGGATAGGATACAGGCAAGTGTCCACAGCTCGCTTATATGCCGATGATCTACCTTTATGGTAACGTGAAAATATCAAAATGGCAAATCGCTGTTACTGGAATCGCGGCAAAGATTGGATCAGAAAAATCCTGAATATAAATGAGAAGAAAACAACAGACACCATTTTTACACTTTTAAAATAAGGAAAACAGAATAACACTGAAATAAAACTGGCACGAACTTCCCGAAGAAAGGAACTCCGTAAATCTAGGAATAACACTGGGTAGCAGACTAACATTGGAAATGAAATTGTAAAGTGTTAACAAAAAACAGCCAGTGACGCTAATGACAATATGATAGGGGGTCTGACCATCACATACTGAAACCACTGTACACAATGACATGTGAGATCAGCATTAGAATATGGAATGCCAGCCTGGACAAAATTCAACTATCAATCAACAGTGAATATTTAAAAACCAAGCCCAAGTCATTATTAACAGGAGCTGTGGAATCAACGCTAAGAAATATATGAGGAAAATAACGAAGCTACAACCCATGATTGACAGAAGGGATCAAAGAGCTCTACAGGAGGCAGACAACTTCTAATGGCCCCCAAATAATCGAATACGCTCACGCCTAAAAAGATATAGTCGAGACAGACTATTTAGCTTGTCGTTGTCGTTGTTCTTCTTTTTGATTCTTAATATTTTGTCCTCTATTCTTCTTCCTCCCCCTCCTTCTCTTCTTCTTCTTTCTTGTTCTATGCCCGTATCACATTGAGGTGCATATGCCATCAACCAATCTTATGCAAGCAGACCAAGCCATTGCTATTTTCGCCATTTCTTGTCAGCGTCTTCGATTTTATTATATCCGTCTCTAGGTCTCTTCTACGTCTATTCTTTGGTCTTCTGTTGCCTTTTTTCTCCTGTGGATTCCATACTAGAGATTGTCTGGTGATACTGGCTTGGAACATCCGCAGTACGTGACTTATACAGCGCCACATTCTTCTTAACACTGACCGTTTGACCTGAGATTGGTCGTCTGTCGTGTTTCCGCTCCATATAGCACTGACTGACTACACAATGGAGTTGAAGATTCTTGGTGTTTTGTTGTTGTTTTTTTTGCGTTCGCTTTATTACTCTAATCCCCAAGGCGGTGTGCGTTGCACTGTGGTTTTTATTTTGCGCCTGTCGGCCCAGTACACCCGACTTCAGCATACATTTTTATGTAAGGGTCTGCTTCCTCCTGCATTTTCTAAGGGTTTGCTTCCCCGGGGTAACGGCCGGTGCTGTGATGGGGATCGAACCCAGCACCGGGATCAAGATGCTGAGCAGCACATGAGCTGCAGCGGTCAGCGACCCATAGCTGACTGCTAGCGCCAGGGCCAGCGAACCATAGCGGCCAAGACCCTTCTACACCTCCACGCGATGATCCTGGATAACAGGCTGCAGCAGAGCAGACTGGCTAAAGAGAAGGGATCAAAGAGGAAATGCTAACCCGGTATACTAAAAAAAATGCTTGGATGTGTTGGACCGAAAGGTGCAAATATCGCAGCCAAGCTGTAAACTACGACACAACGCATTCCGTTCTCTGGACCACATTCTGCTACTTAAGCCCTTTCATGGTTTGACAGCGGGAGATTGAGAACGAAAGAAGAAGAAGAAGAAGAAGAACCCAGCACCTTCCGGTTGGGAGCCGTGCCACTTAACCACTAGGCCACGCCGTCCCCGATTCTTTGTTTGATATACATTCTGTTCATTCTAGAATGGTTTTCAACATGGCAAAGGCCACTCTTGTCTTTTGTATGCTGGCTATAAAAGTCTCATCTTCACCACATGTCTTGTTCATGCTGCTTCCTAGGTATGTGAAGCTCTCTACCTCATCCAATTGTGTTTTATCTTTTTGATAGGAACCCGTGTTGTTTGTCGCATTTAATTCTCCAATTTGTGTTTTTCTTCAAATCTATAGACATACTATACTTACTGGGAGTTCTCTCTTGTGCTTCTGTGTTCTTCTACATTTGGAGTTGGCTGTGACATAGGATAGTTATGTCGTCTGAAAAGTCCAGGTCTTATAAATGTCCAAAAATTGTTCTCATAGGCTGTCAGTTTAAAAAAAAAAAAGAATCCAGTCAACAAACAGAAAATAAGGTTATATAAGATATCCATGACGAACCCAATATTTAATGTGAAATAATTCTGTGAGTTTTCCCACAATCAAAACTCTACACTGCGTGTCCTCGTGCGTCTGCTCTGCTTTATTGTGCTTGTAAGCGTCTTCAATATCCAGAGGTGCCTTTGTACTTTCCAAAGTACATTCCTCCCTATCCAAGGATTTTTGATAGTCATCAAAGTTGATATAAATACTTGAATTCAATTGTGACTGCTCTACAATTATGTACAATGCGACTATCTGATATGTGCACGATTTGTTTTGCTCAGTTCTTAACTTGGTATCCACATATTGTTTTAGTTTTTCAAATGCAACTGTTTAACACTTTACCTGGTATTGGCAAGATCACTATTCATCTCTAATCTGTACACTCTTGTAGATCGCATTTCATTGGTAGCTTAACCAGATAACCTTATATTCACACTTTTGGAATACTTTCTGTATCCAATATATTTCCAATAAAAATGTAAAGCAAATTGGTGGATGTTTCAATAAAATCTTACTTTGAAGAGCACCTAAATAAGCCTCCACCAGTCAACTCACCTGACATTTGACCTGCTGAAGAGGACCTCGGAATGAACTGTGATAAATGAAGTAAAGAAGAGATCAAGAAACTATTAGCCTTCTAATGAATGGAAAGCGGCAGGATGATGTGCCAACTGAAGCTATTAAAGCAGATATTCTGTTTTTCAAGATTTGTTACCCTTCATCACTATTTGTCTTTTTAATTGATCTCCTTTCCTGTTGGAATTCTCCTGACAGTTTTCTGATAGTGATATACAGACCTTTCAAGTTTTCCTTAGCTGCAACTTCATCTTCTTCTGTGGTCAGACGATTAATTTCAGTTTCTCTTGCCTACCTATCGTACTGCTCGCTTTGACTTCCTTGTTTACCATGTGTATTCTTTCCCTGCTTTTGGTGACTAGTTCTAATGTTGAGTAATGCATTAAAAGAAATGATCTCTCTTCAATCTTTGTAACATGTATCGCTTTTATCCATTCTTTATGTTGGTTTTCCTTTTTACACTTCCTCGCCCGTTGTTGTCCAAACTTTTGCAGCCGTTCCCATTATTCAAATCCAGCCCCTATGCCTAGTTCTTCCCATGTTACCATTAACGCCAGCCCCTATGTCTACTTGTTACCATGTTCCCATTAACGCCATCCCCTATATCTACTTGTTCCCATATTCCCATTAACGCTAACGCCAGTCCCTATTTGCAGTTATTCCCATTAACGCCAGCCCCTATATGTAGTTATTCCCATAAATTCCAGCCCCTATGTGTAGTTATTCCCATATTCCCATTAGCGCCAGCCCCTTTGCCTAGTTGTTCCCCTATGTCTAGTTGTTCCCATATTCCATCAACTCCAACCCCTATGTCTATAATTCCAGTGGTTGCAATATTTATGCTGAATGTAATACTGAACCATATTTTCTTTTCATCTCACCATTAGTTCGAGACCTGTTGATTTAAGTTGCTTTGTTCTTCTGTAACTCAACCTTAACTTTTGCCGTCACTATGTTGTCGCCCGAAGCCACGTCTGCTCCCCCGTAGACACAGACTTCCTTCAAAGATAATCTAAATTTAAATAATACAAAATTGAGAGACCGCAACACACAGCCCATTATGAACCGCCTGTTTGCACAAGTCTTCTCATCCACTTTCCTTCTCTCTCTCTCTAAATATTTTCCCCGTCTATTTCGTAATACATGTATTTTCTTTCTCTCACTTCTTAGACCTTCCTCTTTTTATCTTTTCCCGGACATTTCCCCCTTGACTATAATCAATATATAACCAACAATTGGACATATCAAGACTTGGCTAAAACTAGACCAAATTTCATAATCATTTACCGCCAAACAGGAAAGCTCGTATGTTGGTATGAAAAGAAATAAATTGAGACAATAAAAGAGACAAATAAAGAAAGGAAGGACAGAAGAGGGGATAGAGACTAGAAAACTGAATACTAAATATTGATGCCGTGCGGCTGGATACAGTTCAAGCGAGAGATCGGTCTATTTTTCAGTTTTGAACGACGACGATGAGCATGAGGCGATGCTTGTCACTCTTGACATCAGCCTTTCCCTCGGTGTTCAGGGCCACTGAAGTGGTTGGAGACAAGGGAACCATCGTTCTTGGAGACGTCAAGAAGTTGTTATCGGAAGCACGCACGGAGTTCTAACATAGTCTCCCCAATGTATGTAATGTCATATGGATGACAACATATGAAGTAAATGAGGTTGCGGGCCTTGTAGGTGAATCGTTCTTTCATGTCGAACGCTGGTGCGGTAGAGACAACCGAACTTGCCTAGGAACACGTAACGCAACCACGGGTGTTCTTGCGTGACAAGGTGCCGAGTGAGTGTGGGTTTGTAGGCAACAATGATAAAATAAGCAAATACCTGGAGGGTAGAACGATCAGAATGAAGTGATAGGTAATTGGCGGAATAAGATCTCTGGAATCGAGGATCTATGGGAGTGGTTCGGTGAGGACATGTTTTACACGGTCAGAAGGCGGCCGGTGAGAAGAATAAGGAGACAATGCGGGTAATATGCAAAACTCGCTTCGTTGTGTTTGAAATTAACAATATCTACTGACGAACTGCACATTTTCAGTTAATCGTGTAAAGGGGTTTTAATTGTTTCACATCTTCGTTCTCAAATTCCCGCTACCAAACCCTGAAAAAGGCTTTGCAAGAAGCAGGATGTTGTCCGTAGAACGGAATGCGGTGTCTTATTTTACAGATTGACTGATATTTACACCTTTTGGTTCAACATATCCGACTTCAGCAGGCACTTTTGGGTACCGGGTTAGCCTTCCCTCTTCGATCTCTTTTCCTTAGCTAGGATCACCGCGTTGTGGTGTAGAAGAGTATTGACAGCTCTAGTTCACTGGTCCTGACGCTAGCAGTCAGATTTGGGTCGCTGACCGTTGCAGCTCATGCACTGCAGTTTATCACATACACTATATATAGCTGCATATTTCAAGAAAATCGTGTGTAGCCGTTTTAATTGTTCACTTGATGCACTCTAAATCCGATTCAGTTTGCGAACGACCTAGGGATATTAACGATTGTTTTGCCCAAGCGAGCTTTTCATTCGTCTACCGTCCAGAACATTGGATGCAGAGTATGCTGTTGAGAGATTGACAGTGACAGATACAATTTGTTCTTCTATTGATCGTCTGGATCACCAGCTATTCACTCTTTCATTATTGTATCGCCAATACGACAGTGTATTGTTTCTAATGCTTTTTATTCAAACAGTGAAATCATTTCCACACTCAGCAGGTTTTTGGCCCTAGGGAATGAGGGAGAGTGCAATGTAATGAGTTGGAGTCGTCTACCGTGACTGTTAATAGTCTCTTACGTTATACTTTTATCACGTGGTAGTGGACATCTACATAAACAACAACCTCAGACGAGAAAAGATTGATTGCTATAAAAAAATGTATTCGTCTTTTTTACTTCTATAGAAGCAAGGTACCCTCCTTACAGCTGGCCCCTTTACGTGAAGGATGCATCCGTGCCTTTGCAGAGTAATAGCAATGGTTTTACATAACGAGGTTGCTAGCCCCATGATCAATCTTCTTTAGTCGACTGTATGGCAGGCTTGTAAGATTACATTGGTTCTATTCCTTTGAACTGAAGTACGAGCATAGAAGCTGTTATCCGTACTGTTCTCATACTTCCTCTTACAATACCCCCTTCTCGTCTCATCTGGAAGTAATGGGTAACCCACTTAACTGGTCGTACAGGAACAGTCCTGTAAGTACGGGCTCAGAACTGCATTTTTTCAGGATCGGCGAAACTCAGTTCGGTGAAACGATATAGGAATAGGAAAAAAACATGTTCTTCTAAGAGGAACCACACAAGTAGCTTGAAATCTGTTTTGTGTATCTGGTTCACAAACACGCACTAGTAACTGCTTGCTAGGGTGTTTGTGATTTCATTCATATTGACACGAAATTGTACTCGCAAAATTAATTCAACTTCAGAAATGAGGTACCTAAGAAAGGCGGTTCAGGTGACGAAAAGGGACAAGATCCGTAACCAGACAATACGTAGCAATCTTGAAGTTCAACCCCTGCAGACACGAGTGGAGCAGTCCCAACTACAGTGGTTTGGCCATGTCTGTAGAATGGAAGAAGATCGAATACCAAAGCGGTCATGGGAGATCAAAAGTCAAGGACGCAGACACAGAGGACGTCCCAAAGTACGTTGGGAAGACAACATACGACAGTCCCTAAGTGATAGAGTGCTAGATTGGAAAGAGGCCAGGAAAAAGACGGCGGATAGAGCAGTGTGGCGTTCTCTTTGGCAAACCTCTACACCTCACGGTAGAAGAGGAGCGACTAAGTAAGTAAGTAAGTAAGTAAAATTAATTCAGCCGACACAATATTTTGATTGAACTATTACTCAAGTTTGAAAGGTTCAGAGTGAACAAGTGTAACAAATACAATTACCTTCCAATGCAGACGTCTGTTGTTTTGTACTGAAATTAACAGTGGCCAAACAAAGAACAATCTTCGTGTACTATGGTATCCAATGCGCCCAACTGCCAACGTTTATGTGATTCGCCACATACATTTTTTGACGTGTATTTCGTCCCTTTGCTGTTTTCCATAATGTCTCGATTCTGTGTATATTGGCTCCCTGAAAACTTCAATCGATAAATGACGTCTTAGTGCCAGGATAATGACGTAAGGTATTTATTTGGTGAGGGTGAAGAATTCGGGTGAAATAACAAACAGACACGGTATAACATAAATTTTATTTGAGGTCAATTCAACTTTTTGTAGTTCAGAAGTTTACATATTTGAGACGCACCATAACAGAGACGAAAATTAGGACAAGGATTGCATTAGTAAAAAAGGTGTTCAGCAGCAGACATTACTAACTTCAAAGAATATATGGATATCTATCTATCTTAAGCCCACTTATGACGTTGTGACCTCCTTTGTTTCATTTTTTATGTTGTGTTGGCAGGTGAAACGCCACTGGGGACTTGCTAGGTCAATCCCAGCATCTGTTAGCCCCTGGAATATACGATCGCCTATTTTTGAGACTGGGGAAGGTGGAAGCGTACTTTAGAACAAGATAGAACCGCAGACTGTCAGGCGCCATCTAAGCCGCTCCGCTAACCACATAACTAAGACCTGACGTTATAGCCACACTGTTCCCTTTTTCAAACATATTCTCTATGGGGCGAATATCCCTAGAATAATTTGAGTAGAATTTTAACTTGAATATTGCCCGAGTAGCGGCCGTTAAGCCTACTCTTTTCGATTTCCAACTGCTAATGTATTTTAACGTGCGCGCCGCTGAACACGGCTGCCTGATCTCACTCCCCAGAGATCAGGGGAAATATTTACCGGATGATCTACATGAAAAAATCCCGGTCTCCACAGTGATTTGAACCCACGACCTCCAGCACCCGAGACGAACACCTTACTTCGCGACCACTGGGTCACCCATATATGGATATACCTAATAATAATAATATTGTTCACTTAGGCGTCTGAGGTCCGTTGTGTCGGTCGCCACATCCATGATCCACTGCTACACCGTGGTTCCGGGCCTCGTCCAGGGGGGAGGTGGAGGTGCTACTTGCTGGAGCCATACCGTCCGGGGACGGCATCTTCTACGCTTCCATCCGATCAGGGGAAGTCTTTTGGCACGGATGAACAACTAGTGTAGTATCTTGTGTGCCGGGATTTCCTGGTCCAGCCGTATAATATGAGACCGAACAAAAAAACTCGACGGTGTTCAAGTGTTTCTGAGATTCGGAGAAGGCCTGTTTTGGCGAAGACCTCCACTTTGCGGATGTAGTCTTGCCATCGGGTGCCCAGGATACGCCGCTGGTTGCGCATGTGGAAGGCCTCTAGTCTCGACATGTTGTGTTTCAGCAATGTCCAGGTTTCGGAGCCATAGAGCAGGACTTGAATAATGTAGGACTGGTAGATCCGGATGTTTGTCTCAAAGGAGATCTTGCCATTACTCCACACACGACGGAGGTCGTGCTTAGCAGACGCAGCTAGTCCGATCCGACTTGATTTACCGGGACCGCTGCGCCCATCAGATGATATCATGCTGCAGAGATAGATGGCATCTTGCTACCGAGATAGATGATATCATACTACCGAGATAGATTATATCATGCTACCGAGATATATATCATGCTAGAGATAGATGATATCTTGCTACCGAGATATATATCATGCTAGAGATAGATGATATCTTGCTACCGAGATAGATGATATCATGCTACCGAGATATATATCATGCTAGAGATAGATGATATATTGCTACCGAGATAGATGATATCATGCTACCGAGATATATATCATGCTAGAGATAGATGATATCATACTACCGAGATAAATTGTATCATGCTACCGAGATAGATTTTATCATGCTACTGAGATAGATATCATGCTACAGAGATAAATGATTTCGTTGGTGCACTTCGCTGTGTGAACTTGGGTTTGGATGCCCTGGAGTGCTGTGTCGGAAACGATGTTCTGTACTTTGGTCTTGGCCCAGAATATAAACATGCCATATAACCAAGGAAAAGAATAATTACTACCCCTAGATGGCCAATTGCACTCTATGAAGGTTGAAACTTGGACTTCAGAAAAGAGCGATGATAAAAATTTTGAAGCGTTTGAAATATGGTGCTATCGCATAATGCAGCGAGTAAGTTGGACAGAAGAAAGATCCAATGGCAACGTCCTTACTGAGATACGCCAAAACAAATATTGAAAATGATAGCAGAAACAGAAAAGTCTACCAGAAGATACTAGAGGGAAAGAATCAGAGAGGAAGGGGTGACCAAAACCCACCTTTACGTTTTAGGCATGCAGAGACATTACTGTGCCACCTATGCCGAATAAAGAACTGCAGAGGAAATGGTCCAATGGAGAGACATGATCAGACAAGCTTCCAACCAGTCTTAGGTGACCAGTCAGAGGATTGGGTAAATGGAGATAAATTGCTCAGACATCCTTACAACCAGTCTAAAGACTGACCAACCAAAGGATAAAATACATTGGGGAGACATGCTCAGACAACCTTAAAACCGGTCTTAGGACTGGCCAACCAGAGGATAGGGTCCAATGGAGATTAATTGCTTAGACAACCTTACAACCAGTCTTAGGACTGACCAACCAATTGATTATGAGTGGATTCTATAGAACAATGTAGAGGATCACTATAGCCTTTCATGGATGTCATTAAAAAAAACAACACAACTACAGCACGGTTCTAGTAACATCTTCACGTAACATAAATTGCTACTACGCGTTTACCGCTTTCGCGCAGGCTTCCTACTATGAGGCCAGAATCGAGTGATAACCTATGCTCCATAACGAACTAATTTTGAAGGAAAAGAATATATTTAAATAACAAGACACGCTCATAAAACCAAACAGGCAATGATGTGTTATTCTGCTGAAGGGGTTTATAGGAGAAGAGAACAAACGCCGCTATTCGCGAAGTCGCCGTACTGTTTTCAGTTTTATTTAAACCTCGACAGCAAGAAACGTACATGCGTTTTGATCCCGTTCCTCCTTGGTCAGGAGACATATGTGCACATCGGTCGACTACACACTACTCACTATTAGCTAAGACAAAAACACTTTAGAAAGCATAGATCATTAGCTAATTCATTTTTTAATGAAAATAAATCATTACCTTGGTCGTCGAAGCATGTAGCCTTGTTCCGCACGAAAACAGGATATAACAGATTGAATAGCCACGGACAAAGACTAAAATTAGCCAGATCACCCATTTCTTACATGCTGACAAATATCGAACACATCTTACAAGTCCGCTATATGCTTAGACAACTGCGTATTGATTACTGGCCTGCAGCGACAAACCACCACTAAGTTATTTTGGAGCTCTGAACACCACTTAACAACGGCAACCAACGTGTATATATTATAAAAATAAACAGAAGAAGAAGAACACAAACAACTGTTACAAACTGTAACAACTGTTATCTTGATTCTCCTGTTTTGATGCCCTTTATTTGGCATGAGCTGCAGTGGTCATCGACCCAACACTGATTGCTAGCGTCGGGACCAGCGAACCAAAGCTGCCAAGACCCTTCTACAAATTCACGAGGGGGTTCTGGATAGGCTGCAACATGACAGACTGGCTAAGTAGAATGGGTCGAAGAGGGAAGGTTAACTTGGTACCCAAACATGTCTGCTGAAGTCAGATGTGTCGGACCGAAACGTGTGAATATCGCAGTCAAGCTGTAAACTACAACGTAGCATCATACGTTCTCTGGACAATACACTGCTACTTGCAAAGCCCTAAGGGCTTGGTAGTGGGAGTTTAGAAACGACGAAAAGAAGAACAAGAAGTTCTCCTCTATTTGAGTTCGTCTCGTTTAGTCTATCATGTAACATAAGAGATGGTAGGGCTGTGTCATCTTGCTACAGTATAAACCACTGTTTCATACACATATAAGCAAGCTAGGAATTAAGCAGGCTATTAATTAATACAATTAAAATAACAAATTTCAGTCACAAAAGCAAAATTATGACACGAAATAGTTTGACGTCTGTCAAAGCTACACCACCGTCAAACTGGTGGAGACGACTTGACATAACCCAAATCATTCGGTCAGCGGTTGAAAGTTCGTGCCTCACCAAAAAGGTGGCACTAATACACAACAAAACAGGAATGCACGGAGTGTACAGGTGACATAAGATTGTTGGGAATCTCACGTCACCTGCCTAAAATAGACGGACGAGGGCAGTGAAGACTTAACACCGTACACCAGGTGAAACCTTAAACTTGATCGCGGCTGTTTACTGGGAGGAGAAACCTATGGAAGAGCGGGACGACACAGGTTCGAATCCCAGTAGGGTACTCGGTTTATTTTCTGTCCACGGCGAAATAAAATTCTTATTCACACTGTGCGGTGACTGCAAGATTAAGGAGAGCTTTCCTCATATTCTTAAAAATGACGGTGTGGCATAACGATTGAAATGGTAACTTAAGAAAAAAAATTTTTTCAGAAAAATATGAATAGGGCATGATGCCACATCATAATGACCGTTATACGTTTGGATTGTTGCCTTGGACATGTCATTAGAAGAGACTTGATACCGTCAACAGAGTCGTATGATATGGGCCACAGGGCGAAGGTGTAATACAGGTAGAACATTGTCCACCTGGCGAAGGACTATAGAATTAATGTCATGATGACCCAGAGCACAGTAAGAAGGAAGGTCACAGAAAGGGTGAAGTTAAGGGAGTGTGTTGCTGTTATACAAGTCGTGATGGTCACTGTTCGATGTGCCAGTGATTTACCACAGATCTAAGAAGTGGAGGGAGTCTGCTACTATCATGTTCGATGTGCCAGTGATTTACCACAGATCTAAGAAGTGGAGGGAGTCTGCTACTATCATGTTCGATGTGCCAGTGATTTACCACAGATCTAAGAAGTGGAGGGAGTCTGCTACTATCATGTTCGATGTGCCAGTGATTTACCACAGATCTAAGAAGTGGAGGGAGTCTGCTACTATCACGTTCGATGTGCCAGTGATTTACCACAGATCTAAGAAGTGGAGGGAGTCTGCTACTATCATGTTCGATGTGCCAGTCATTTACCACAGATCTAAGAAGTGGAGGGAGTCTGCTACTATCATGTTCGATGTGCCAGTCATTTACCACAGATCTAAGAAGTGGAGGAAGTCTGCTACTATCATGAAAACTGTGATGGTAGCTGATCGATGTGCCAGTTATTGACCAAAGATCTAAGAATTGATAAAGAATAAGAGTATAAAACAACTAACAAACAGAGGATGGAAAATTGCATGTGATTGCTGGAAAGTGAAGCAACCACAAACTTGAAACATAATTAGGGAGAGAAAAAACTATCGCGTGCACCAGCTGGCAGCACAATAAAACTAAAGGGTTGCTAGCCTCACTGATAACATCAGACACACGCTAGCTCTACCACACACGCACGCCCCATCACACACACTCGCTCTAAGACACACACACACACGCTCCAACACACACACGCTCCAACACACACACACACACTCGCTCTACCACACACACATGCTCCATCACCCACACACTCGCTCTATCACACACACACACACCCCATCACACATACACACGCTCAACCACACACACACGCTCAACCACACACACACGCTCTACCACACGCGCACACACACGCTCTACCACACGCGCACACACACGCGCGCTCTACCACACGTGCACACACACACACGCTCCACCACACGCACGCTCTACCACACGCGCACACACACACACGCTCTACCACACGCGCACACACACACACGCTCTACCACACGCGCGCTCTACCACACGCGCACACACACACACGCTCTACCACACGCGCACACACACACACGCTCTACCACACGCGGACACACACACGCTCTACCACACGCGCACACACACACACACACACGCTCTACCACACGCGCACACACACACACACACGCTCTACCACACGCGCACACACACACACGCTCTACCACACACACACACACGCTCTACCACACGCGCACACACACACAACAAACAATCATTGTACAATCGCAATTCCCTGTCGCTTGATCTCCCGAAGTCGGTCCAGGGAACCACACCTGCGATCAGCGCTCTTTAACTTTGAGTGGAAATATCATTAATTAACTGCTTCATGCTTCTTCATCTTGTGCGCTTTGTAAGCGGACAATTCGATGTGGCAGGTGTCAATATAGGGCTGTGATATCTTCACCTTTAGACCCAGCATATGGCTTATCGCAAATCTTGTGACACAAATTATTCGTTAGCATCATTAACCTGTAGTTGTGACCAACCTGCCTAGAAGAGATTTAAAATCAAGAGATTGGTGGCTACTAGATACCACTTGACCGCCTAAAGCTCAGACACTTCGGGCCACTCTGTTTATGGAGATTCATAATATATCCCTTTTCCTGTTAGCAGGAACAATCCCAATTAGGACTATATGTAAATGACATAGGAGAGGAGGGGTGGGGTGGGTTGAGAAGGGATGTATGTGAGGTGTAGACATGGGAGGGGATTGAGTTGAAACTGAGCGTCCGATTCTCACATCACGTGACAACTTTCATTCACCTTCAAATCTACCAATAGACACAAACCATCTTATCTCTAACAGATTCTTACTGTCACTTAAACTTAAAATAAACCGTATCTTGCCAGGCCTTCTAATATTTGCAGCATGTCAGAATCTCTAACACGAAGGATATCTTGTCATTCCTGTTTCATATAATTCAATTTGAGTTATCTCTACAAGTGGAGTCTAGAATTGAAAACTATGTTATAAGAATAGGTAGGCATTTATGACAGTTCAGTTGGTGTCGTTAGTCACAACCGTGTAGTGTGAACACAAATCGAGGTTGGAGGAGGGGGGGGGGAAGAGGTGAGGTGGAAGGGTTAAACCAAATATTTTGTGGACGCTTGTTAGGAATGTCCCCAAATAGAGAAACGTGGGCGCAGACCTTATGTTTTCTGGTGTGTTATTCGTGACTTTATATAATTAGATTTCATTGTGAATTGTTATAAACTCCTCGCGGTAATGATAACATTTTGAACCATAGGATTTATGGTCAATTTCTTGGTTGTTCTGTGCCAAATAACCTCGTGTTCCCCTCATTGACTTGGCGATCTGTGTCAAGTTTCTCGGTACTGTTTTTATTTCAGCAGAGTTGGAGAGGGCCATGTTGTCACTCTGCTCGTCTGATGGAGTCGACATGCCTGGAGAAGATGTTTTACTATATGTCTGCTTTTCCCACAATGACGCATGTTTTTCTGTCTTTAAAGTATGAGAAACATAATCGTATGAGCTCATTTTGTAAAATACCAGTTGTGTTATTTCAAGAGGGTGTATTGGAACCAAACCAAACTATTGGAATATTGATCTTTCTACAAACTACATTTCTACATATTATACGTAACATACAGGGCATCATACTTTATCGTATTGTGACGACATAGCCTTTCGCTTTCACTCCCGTCTGTTTCTAGGGGTTTTAAGATCGGGAAAATCCCTAGAGTAGAACTTACAATTGGGCAACTTTGATTAAACCTTGCGCTTTGTTAATTGTGGGATTTGTGTTGGAAATTCCGTTGGGGATTTCGGGTGCTTGATGCGGAGTCCCCTGCATCTCGTAGTCGCCCCCTAGTCCTCTTGTCCTTGACTTGTTCGAGGCTAAAAAGTAGCGCAGTTAATCCTTACTAAAAATAGCGCTAGCAAAATTAATTATGCAATCATTGTCTACGATGGACGTCAGCCTTTGCCTTTGTGTTAGAAATGGATTGGAGAACTTGTAGCAGTTTCTCTATCAAACAGTACTGTTCAAAGGAGTATCCGCGACATAACCATTGGCATCAAGTTGTGCAGTAGAAGAATCTTGCAGTTGGCTTATTTTCAATGCAACTTGATGAATCGATTAATGTGGTATCGTGTTCCCAGTTGCTGATGTTTTGCAAGATATGTTCACCCTGGTTAATTTAAAGAATATGTAGTCTTTTGTTTTCTTGAAACAACTACCAAGGCTTCAGGTATTTTGGGAAAAGGTTTCATCTTTCTTTGAATCAGAACATCTTTTGTATGATCTATGTAGATGGCTGTAGAGATTGAGTACCAGCTATGTTGGGGACAGCATCAAATATTGTTTATGATAAATCAATTCAAAATGTGAATTTCGCTCCTCACTTTTTAAGCAGTTATGTATTGATGTGGATGAAGGTCATCATTGACTTCTTTTCCACACACATATTGGACGACTGTCAAGAGGAAATGTAACTCAGCGAGAATGGGAGCTAAAGATGAGCTCAATTTATTTGTTGTGATTCTGGGTTGTTAAATGTCAACAATGAGTAGATTTACTCTTATTTGCTGCATGAATAGGACGTTAAGTGGCTGTTTGTTTTAGCTGTCGTCACATCCCGAGCATGCTAATGGACCAGGGTCATCCAGGCGGTTGTGCTATGCTTGGCTTCATCGGTGTATCGCTCACTACTAGGGGATCACGTCGATCCCTCACCTCGCTAGCCAGACTGCCATGAAAACAGCCCGTTTCCCGGGAGGACTACGGGGAAGTCGAGGTGAGGCCAGTATATTTTGCCTGACCCAGACTAACATGTCTGATCAGTATGTTTTGCCTGACCAGACGTTAGTTTTTTTTTTCTTAGGAGATTCTGGGTAAAATTGGTTTGTTGCCTGGTATGGATCACGCGCTCATGCTTATTTGGTCGACATCTTTGAACAGCTTTATAAACCGAATTTTCAGATGCAACAAAACAAAAAGAATACAAAGATATAATTAATTGATTGCTTTAAATCCATACAAGAATTCAAGCTGGAAAATTGCAAGAGAAAGGTTGAGATAACAAATCTTGCAATGTTAGAGAAACTGTCATCAGTTTTTGTTGATGGTGGTGATGGCCGTGTGCAAAACAATAAGACATTTAGCAGCATTTGAGAGCACAGGAAAATGAATTCAGCCAATATGTTACTAAATTCAGTGAAGACGCGTTGAATTTAGTGCGAAATCTATTTAAAGTGTCAGAAATGTTCCTGGTGATTTTCTAGATGAATTTGTGGAATTTTTTTTTTTTTTTTTTTTTTTTTTTTTTTTTTCGTTCTCCTCATTTCTCTATTCCCCAAGGCGGTGTACGTTGCACTGTGGTTTTTATTTTGCGCCTGTCGGCCCAGTGCATCCGACTTCAGCATACATTTTATGTAAGGGTCTGCTTCCTCCTGCATTTTCTAAGGGTTTGCTTCCCCGGTACTGTGATGGGGATCGAACCCAGCACCTTCGGGTTGTGAGCCGTGCCACTTAACCACTAGGCCACGCCGTCCCCGGAATTTTTGGAATTGAAAACTGATACTGGAGCTTGAGCTGTATTCGATACGAAATCAGTGACATAATTGTGGCCTTTGATGTACGATTATACTTTAAAAAATGGCACAAAGAGTTATTCTAAGCATTGCTTGTACATTGTGTGTACATATCTTTGATGCGAGTGAATACAAAGCAACGAAGTCAATTAGAGATTATGTCCTTTCAAGGGGAACTGAGACGTTAGTCCAGTCAGGCACAACATACTGAGCAGGACGCCGCATCAGGGTCGATACAATACACTGACCAAGACCATAATCTCTCTTCCATGTTGCGTTTGGAAACAGGCTTTTCTCAATGCAGCCTGGCTCACAAGATGTGGATCGATGTAATCCCTGTAGTAGTGAGCGCCACGCAGATGAAGCCAAGCATAGCACAACCGTCTGGAGGACCGCGGTTCACCTTCATCAGCATGCTCGGGATGTAAGGAAAGCTACTACAACCCGCCACTAAACGACCGTTTCAGGGCGCACAAAAGAGTAAACTTACTCATCCTGGACATTGAACAACAACAACAATGCCCTTTCAAATACTCCTCGCGTATCCAAAAAACTGACGGAGAAAAACCAATCACATTTCTCATTGACTAAAACTCTAGTATTCTATTGATCCTTTTTGTACATTGAAGTATTCTTCAGTTTATACTGTTCAATAATTAGTGATGAATATTGAAACAACAACAAGAAACCAAAAAAAACCAAAAACAAACAAAACACATTTAATTCAAGTTTTTAAAATTACAGCAACATTTTCTGTTTCTATTAGATTTGTAAAACACTACAAATAATCAAAGTAAATGTACTATAGAGAAGGACAAAAATGCGATTTTTAATATTATGAGTGGGCTTCAAATTAAAACCTTAAAAATGGGATAGAAATTAGAAAAACGTTGCCTTTGTATTGTAACTTGTTAAAATAGTTGCTAAGGATGTCAAGAGTGTCTTTCACGCGCCATCACGGTGCAGACGAACAGCATGACGTCACAATTACAGTTAAAAGATGGCCGCCCCACTATTATAATGCACCAAAGAGGAGCAACGTTCTGTTGTTCGTTTTTTTTTTAGCAGCGACGGGGTGAAACCTGTAGAAATTTATAGGCGAATGAATGTCCAGTACGGTGATGCATGATTTCAGTCCAGCATGATTTCAGTCCAGCGAATGTTGTAGTGGAGTAGCAAATTCTAAAACGGCATGAGTTTTGAGACAGACTGTTCACGACCGGGTCAGGCACAGGCTGTTCACGACCGGGTCAGGCACAGACTGTTCACGACCGGGTCAGGCACAAACTGTTCACGACCGGGTCAGGCACCTACTGTTCACGACCGGGTCAGGCACAGACTGTTCACGACCGGGTCAGGCACCGACTGTTCACGACCGGGTCAGGCACAGGCTGTTCACGACCGGGTAGGCACAGACTGTTCACGACCGGGTCAGGCACAGACTGTTCACGACCGGGTCAGGCACAGACTGTTCACGACCGGGTCAGGTACCGACTGTTCACGACCGGGTCAGGCACCGACTGTTCACGACCGGGTCAGGCACAAACTGTTCACGACCGGGTCAGGCACCGACTGTTCACGACCGGGTCAGGCACAGACTGTTCACGACCGGGTCAGGCACAGACTGTTCACGACCGGGTCAGGGGCACCGAGTAGTGACCGCAAAGTCTATTACAGCCGTTGATCACCTCGTAAAGGAAAATCGCCGATTGACTGTGAATGAAATTGCCGCACATCTAAACATCAGTCAAAGTTCAGCACATTACATTATCCATGATGTGCTACAGTACCACAAATTGTCTGCAAGATGGGTGCTACGGCAGCTTACTTCAGAATTGAAACAATGACGCGTTGATGCCTGTCAGGAACTTTTGCAGCGCTTTGAAGCAGAAGGTGATGGTTCCCTAGCAAGAATTGATACTGAAGATAAAACCTGGGTTCACTACAGCGAGCTTAAAACGGAGAGAGCGAGCAAGGAATGACGCCATCCCGCCTCACCAAAAACGAAGTTTCGCGCGCAGCAATCTGCAGGAAAGGTTATGCTGACTCTCTTTGGATGGACGAGGCGTTATTTTAGAGCACTACGTGCCCAGGGGGAACACTGTCATCCGTGCCAGGTATACAGATCTTCTCAGGAATCATCTTCGGCCCACAATCAAATCCACACGACGTGGGTTTCTGAGTAAATGTGTCCTTTTGCAACATGACAATGTTTGACCCTACACTTCCCCTGCAACAGCAGCAACAATCAAGGACCTCTCCTTTCAGTGTCTACCACATCCGCCGTTCTCACCAGACCTAGCCCCAGGTGATTTTCTCGTCATTATACGACTAAAAGTGACATTAGGAGGACAGACTTTCAGGTCCGATGAAGGGACCAAGCAGGCGTTGTATGAGTGGGTTACACGCACAACCAAGATACATTTTTTTCTACAGGAATCCATGCACTTTATGGGCGCTTGGGGACTTATACCAAACGCAATGGTGACTACGTTGAAAAATAGTATAGTTGTGTTTCACTTTTCCAGAATACATTTACCCAAAAATATATTTAAGGTTGTCATTTGAAGCTCCATCGCACATTATTTGGTATGCATCTAGGATTTTCTGTTGCTATAAATCTGTAAAACACTAAAAAGGATCCAAATAAATGTATATGAACTATAGAGAAAATAAAATATTTTCCGTATTATATGCAAACTGTTTGGTATGAATGTTTTAAGTCACACAATCTTGGAAATGGGGGAATGAGATTATTATCTGCAGAAGACGGATGTGTCGGACCGAAAGGTGCAAATATCGCAGTCAAGCTGTAAACTAGCGACACAACGCATTCCGTTCTCCGGACTACATCCTGCTACTTAGAAAGCCCTGCTCGGGATTTGGTGGCGGGAGATTGAGAACGAACGCTAAAGAAGAAGACATTCTTACATATGGTGAAAAGTGTGAGTGGGGAGAAAGGATTGAGAACCACTGCTCTCCACTTAATGCGAAACGCAAGGCTACCATTATATATGCCCTCTCTACAGAAAGCCGGCGGCAAAGCAATGTATACTTATAATTGGGGCATTTAAACAGTGTTTTACATGAGGTTGCTAGTCCCACGAACAACTTCGTTAGTCACCATTTTACGATTGGCATGGTGTTACTGTTCTTTCATTTCCAGAAATGGACTCAAAAATTGCCACAGGGAAGTAGGTCAGATACTTGATTTGAATTATTCTGTCTGATTGTTCTCGGATCATAGGATAGCAAAAGTGCCGCTCCACTGACTCCTAACGTGCGTAGTCTTCTGGTGATTCTACCATAGGTTGCAGTTAAGAGGTTAAAGTAGTCTTATATCAAGAAACTGCTGTCCGGGAAGTAATTGTATGTCATTCTACTAGGCCTAAACATTTGAATATGTTAGGTTGCCAGTTCCCTTTCCCAGCTGACTTACTTCCGTAACAGTAAGTCAGGTATAAATTTACAGTTGGGTTAACTTGAATATGCCGATAACATGAACCAAACCCAGTACCATTGTCGTGCTATATCACTCTCTCACTTCTTCCCGTTGTTGTTAATAGCTTACGATGTTTACTCACTTGTGCGCTAGGAAAAAGGCGTTAAGTAGCGGGTTGCAGTCGCTTTTCTCACATCCCGAGGCTGCTGATGGTCTACGTTAGTTAAACGTACAGACAATGTAGAAATAAGCAAGCTACTTAATAAGCTCATTTCTATACTTCAACAGGACTGTTCAATCAAGTAGATCGGTATTAACAGTGATCGTTTGTTCTGCTTAGTGGCTCCACTTCTATCCTAGAGTGTAGATGTCCTCAGTATATACTTGCAATCTATTTTACATAAACACTGGTGATTGGCCAGTTGTGTAACAACGATCGATAAGACCAGTATTTCTGTGAGAACTCTAGAAACACACATGCGCAAGACGGACAATAAAGATGGCACTATGGAATGGAACATGGGTATGCCAGGGGGTGGAATCGCTTCACAGACGTTAAGTGACTCGACCAGCCAAGCACCCCATAACACTGCTAACCCTGGGCACGCCATTCATTGCTTCTTTTTTCTTCGCCCCCTGTCAACCAACCGTCTCTAAGCAGATCTAACCTGTAGTATTGTCTCAAATTCCTTCCAGTTTTCAACCGTCTTTCTTTTATCGGTTTCTATCTTCTCCATGTGGTCTTTTGCCTTGCTATGCTTATTTTATCCATAGTTGTTCCACGACACAGATTGCCTGGTGATGCTGGCTGAGGCCTTCTCAATGTGTGTGACAAATCTGAAATGATCTTTTCTTCACGCCCAGATTCATACTGTGGAACAAATACATAGTTCTAAAGACGGAGTCTTGCTATTCTAGGACACTATGATGTTTTTGTTTTAATTGTCATAAGGTGCGTCGCCAACCTGAAGACCATTATCGTCTTTCATTAGGTCGCGTCATCTGCCCCAGTTGCGAAGAATCATCGAGAGGGATTCCGGCCGGTAGTACAAGTATGTGATTATGAACACGTGCTGCTGTTTTTGTAACATTTTTAATGTCTGTACACTCTCTTGGTGGTGTCTCACAGTAGCCAGTCTAATATCTCTACACTCTCTTCATGGCGTCTCACAGTAGCCAGTCTAATATCTCTACACTCTCTTCATGGTGTTTCACAGTAGCCAGTTTAATATCTCCACACTCTCTTCATGGTGTCTCACAGTAGCCAGTCTAATATCTCTACACTCTCTTGATGGTGTCTCACAGTAGCCAGTCTAATATCTCTACACTCTCTTCATGGCGTCTCACAGTACCCAGTCTAATATCTCTACACTCTCTTCATGGTGTTTCACAGTAGCCAGTTTAATATCTCCACACTCTCTTCATGGTGTCTCACAGTAGCCAGTCTAATATCTCTACACTCTCTTCATGGTGTCTCACAGTAGCCAGTCTAATATCTCTACACTCTCTTCATGGTGTTTCACAGTAGCCAGTTTAATATCTCTACACTCTCTTCATGGTGTTTCACAGTATCCAGTTTAATATCTCCACACTCTCTTCATGGTGTTTCACAGTAGCCAGTTTAATATCTCCACACTCTCTTCATGGTGTTTCACAGTAGCCAGTTTAATATCTCCACACTCTCTTCCTGCTGTCTTACAGTAGCCAGTTTAATATCTCCACACTCTCTTCATGGTGTCTCGCAGTAGCCAGTTGAATATCTCTACACTTCCGCCTCGCTGCTTCACAGTAACCAGTTTAATATCTTTACACTCCCGCTCTGCCGTCTCACATTTAAAAAAAGTAAGCATGTCCTTTGCATAATGTCGCTTCTTACAACCGCCAATCTATTGGGCTGTTATAAGTATCTTGGCAAGTGTGCAGTACGGTAGGTTGCCATTACTTTCCGTACGTTGAGAATCAGGAAAAAAAACCATGACAAACTGAACACGAGCATCATTCGAACTGGGTTTTGCTGGGGTCCACCGGGAGGAGTTATAAGGGTGCGGAATTAAGGCCGCTTGTTCATGTAGTAACCACCCATCATATAGGCTAGACTTTTATTTTACGTTCAGAAAGAAATGAAACAGCTGCCAAGACCCTTCTACACCTACACGCGGTGATCCTGGATAACAGGCTGCAGCAGGGCAGACAGCTAAGGAGAAGGGATCGAAGAGGGAATGCTGACCTGGTACTAACAAAATGCTTGCTGGAGGATGTTTTGGACCGAAAGGTGCAAATATCGCAGTCAAGCTGTAAACTACGACACAACGCATTCCGTTCTCTGGACTACATTCTGCTACTTAAGCCCTTTCATGATTTGTTAGTGGGAAATTGAGAACGAACGAAGCCAAGCCATACAGTAAGCTGAGGTTTTGAACTCACACCTCGTTGCTTACCGGCCCTTCTGCGAAGAAATCCAAATTGCGGAAAAAGGCAAAGCACGGCACATATTGTCATACATACCCGTGTGGCTTATACATAATAAAACTGCTTGCCACGCAAGCCTTTATCGCCGTACATCATGGCCTAAGAACAAAATGAAAACCAACACAACATGTAGATGTTACAGAAACATCACAGAGAAATGAACTGAAAATAACAAGGCCTTGCAAATAGCACACGAAAGAAAATACACAGTCCTACACCTTCTAGCAACAAATGAGAAAACATCACTACCACTTTTTCTTGATGGTTCCATGAGAGTATATAGAACCTTCTTCTTCTTCTTCTTCTTCTTCTTATTTTCTTCTCCAGCGTTAAGATATTTGGTCATGCTAGATCTACATGCCCGTGACCATGTCGAAGTTCACCGGCTGTTCTGTCTGGACAGCAGCCTCAGCTCTGCTCTCTTTGGCCAGCCAGGCTTGACATCGTAGGTCTTGTATGATAATGTTGGTCTGAATGTCGGTTGCATCTGGACACTCGGTTGTGAAGGATATCTCAGCTGGCAGAGGTGACCTAGTAGTCTATAGTTACTT
This sequence comes from Ariolimax columbianus, assembly GCA_036924085.1. Classification (NCBI taxonomy): domain Eukaryota; kingdom Metazoa; phylum Mollusca; class Gastropoda; order Stylommatophora; family Arionidae; genus Ariolimax; species Ariolimax columbianus. Next base: position 47,049,145 of record JAVGWX010000002.1, on the reverse strand, counting down.
ATTCTTAGGCGGAACAAGGTAGTTTGTTGGTTTATTTGGAGTTAGTGGATTGTCAGGTTTACCGTTCACACCCATCTCTTTCTCCCGTGTGTTGTTGTAATGGCTGTCAACGATAATCTTGACCTCTCGGTATGGCACTGCATGGAGAAAATGCTCCATTTATAAGACTCCAGTGGTCACAAATCTCCAGTTTCTATTGTGGGTCGTCTTCGTGAGGTCAAACTACATGACTCGTTACTTCAGCTGTTTGGTTGTCTTCCCGATTTCCTCTTCCCATATCGGCTACAGTCCAGTGCAAGTCTGGCTGTAAGATTATCATCACATGGACACCTGTGGCTCAGTTTCGTTATAATAATGGGTTTTTTCCTGAAGGTGTGTCCTGTCCATCTTTTAAAAACAAATCGTTATTATCTTTACCACAAGGCATTGTTATACCTGGCCATCTGGGGACGGCGTGGGCTAGTGGTTGTGACTCGGCTCACAACCGAAGGTGCTGGGTTCGATCCCCATCACAGCACCGACCGTTACCTTGGGGATGCAAAACATTATAAAATTCACGAGGAAACAGACCCTTGCACAAAATGAATGACGAAGTCGGATGCACTGGGCCGACAGGCCCAACATAAAAACATAGTGCAAAGTATACCGCCTTGGGGAATAGCGAAATTAGTCGACACACCCCCCCCCCTCCACACACACACAAAAACAACAACAAACAAAACAAACAACCTGGCCATCTAAAGGATATATTTGTTGGTGTATGTCTGTTGTCTTGGAGACGGAAACATCTGTTGGTGTAGGTCTCTTCTCTTAGAGACGGAAACATCTGTTGGTGTAGGTCTGTTGTCTTGGAGACGGAAACATCTGTTGGTGTAGGTCTGTTGTCTTGGAGACGGAAACATCTGTTGGTGTAGGTCTGTTGTCTTGGAGACGGAAACATCTGTTGGTGTAGGTCTCTTCTCTTAGAGACGGAAACATCTGTTGGTGTAGGTCTGTTGTCTTGGAGACGGAAACATCTGTTGGTGTAGGTCTGTTGTCTTGGAGCCAGAGACATCTGTTGGTGTAGGTCTGTTGTCTTGGAGACGGAAACATCTGTTGGTGTAGGTCTGTTGTCTTGGAGACAGAGACATCTGTTGGTGTTGGTCTGTTGTCTTGGAGGCAGAGACATCTTTTGGTGTAGGTCTGTTGTCTTAGAGGCAGATACATTATTTGGTGTAGGCCTACCATTTGATGTGACACACCGAACGAAAATATATTAATGCGCAATTTATGGACTATTGTCTATTCACGCATATTTGGCCGTATGGTTTTAGTAGCCCTTCTATTAACCCAGATTTGACCTGCGACTTCCAGTAGCCCTACTATTCAACAAATCCGTACGCTCTATATAGAATTTAGAAAACCACTAACAATAGGACAAGTTATAATATTTGCCTTCATACGCTTTCAGATGCCAACTTGAATATATCTAAAAGCAGTGACCGGCTTGTGCTTATTAGTATCTCCATAGAGCTTGTCCAGAAATGGTATTGGTAATAGCAATACGTGCTTTCTCTGATCATCATGTTGCAGATGTTCAGCAGCCATTTTCTGAGTGCTCCAGATACATTGATCTGTATTTCCAATCCTCAGTACGTTGAATAGATGTTATGGCGCTGCCGAAGACGGATGTGTCGGACCGAAAGGTGCAAATATCGCATTCAAGCTGTAAACTTGCGACACAACGCATTCCGTTCTCTGGACTACGTCCTGCTACTTACGAAGCCCTGTTTAGGGCTGGGTAGCGGGAGATTGAAAACGAACGAAGAAGAAGATATTATGTCATGGCCTGTGCGGAGTTAAACGATTACCGCCTGTTCGCCTCTGTTGAGCTGGTAATACGCATCATTTGTTGTTTTTTGTTGTTGACACGTTTGCTTAGCTTCCCAGTTGTTTCAATATCTGGGATCAGCGCATGAGCTGCAGTGGTCAGCGAACCATAGCTGCCAAGACCCTTCTACACCTCCACGCGGTGATCCTGGATAACAGGCTGCAGCAGGGCAGACTGGCTAAGGAGAAGGGATCAAAGAGGAAATGCTAACCCGGTACTCAAAAAATGCTTGCTGAAGTCGGATATGTTGGACCGAAAGGTGCAGATATCGCAGCCAAGCTGTAAACTACAACACAACGCATTCCGTTCTCTGGACTACATTCTGCTACTTACCCTTCCAAATTTTGGTAGTGGGAGATTGAGAACGAACGAAGAAGAAGAAGAAATTTCAATATCTACACCTGGTCAACCTCTTGGCATCTTGATAAGTTATACCTATATCAGGTTGAGGTAGCTTCCCACCTTCCCTTGACAGTCTGTCAGCCTCTTCATTGCCAATAATGTTGCAAGATGAAATCCGCTGTATCGCAAATATCTTGAACAGGTGTAGTTTGTTGTTCGTCATGTATGTTTTCCGAGTGTACATCAATACTTGTGGTCGTTGTCACGAACAAACATTCGAAGCTTTGAGTATTACTCTTAGTTCCTTTACATCGGTAGTGTGCTGGTTCCCCAGTGCCCTAACTACAGACCATACTTTTATCCCTCTATAGTCCGCAAATTTGACAGGTGTGTGTCTGACATTTCAAGGCAAATGTAGCAACAGCGTATGTGTTTTTCTTCTCTTCAAATTAAAATTAATTTACTAAATTGAGCTGAAATTATGACCCAGAGAGAGAGAGAGAGAGAGAGAGAGAGGAACGCACACATACATATATACATACACACCGTACTCCGAATTATATCAGCCGCTTCTGTTGATCACATGTTCACCTAACAAAACAAAGGATTTAGTGTCTCCCCGATAAATAACTACAGCCTTGAAGTTGTTCACTGAAATGGGGATTTAGATAACACTATCAGACTCGTCTGAGGAAGGAAACAGGGTATTCCGTGTTTGTTGTATAACAAATAGAACAACAAACCATAGCTGCAGCGTTGGTGAAGGTTCAACGTTGCGGACAAGGAAAGTTGATATTTTCTGAAAAGTTGATATTTTCTGAAAAGTTGATATTTGTGTACGGTGTTATCAATTTGCTGCATAGTTTACACCAACGTTCATGACTGGGCGACACGTATAACTATAGAGGTATGGGGTTCTCAACGCACCTCAATCAACTTACTGAAACACTATGGAGAACGGGAACTTACCAGGTTCAAAAAACGTCATGCTCAGTTTAAGAGACACGGCGTGTTTTTTCATGGTATGACTGCTTCTTTCAGTCGTCCCAGCTGTAAATCGGTACTTAAAGTCAGAGGAAAGTTTACGATTCGCTAGCGAGATCTGCGTGCCGTTCGTGCTGTCGTCAGCACTTTCAGTAATGAAGGGGATTGACCACACGTGGACTCGCCCAGGTGCACCGAAGTCGGTTCTGTTTTGAGAAAATTTTCATTTTCCCAAGTACAAGCAACGGCCACAATAGTTGGAGAGACATCGTACTGGTTTGAGGCGCGAAAGGGAGAAAGACAGGGATGCATACTTTCCCCTTATCTTTTTAACGTTTGTATTGAAAACATTATACACGTCAGAGAGGCTGAACGATTCTCGACCTGTTCACGATCGGCGGAAGTGATATACCAGAACTGAGATATGCAGATTATACAATTGTGCTTTCGAAGAGTGCTGTGGGTATGAAACATAATCTTGCCAGTTTAACAACACAGCGAGAAAGATAATCTATATCTAAACATTAGCAGAACCAAGAACACCAATAAGGCAAAAAACCAGATCTAAATCTGTACTAGAGAAGAAAGAAGTTAAAAATGTCACAATTTGTTTGAGAAAAATCTCGGCTCAAATATAAGAAACAACGATTTCCAAAAAGGAATAAGAGAAGGGATTACAATGGCATTGCAGAGATTAACTAAAATGAAAGATTTATGGCAGAACACTAACAAAATGATAAAGGTAAAGATTTTGAGAATTTGCACATTCCCGATATCAATGTACAGATGCGGAGCAGGGACAGCCAAACAAACACCAAAGAAGAATATTGAATTCTTCGAGCTAAAATTCTACAGGAAAGTGCTCTAAATATAATGGATAGCGAGAAAGATAAACACATATACCATAAAAGTGTTGGATATAGAACACAATTAGCTGGTAAACAATAATACTTCTAGGAAATAAATACTCTGGCCACATCAAACACCGCAATGGTCTAGAAAAAAAAACGCGTCACTGAAGGGTATGGTACCTGGCTGGTGAGACAGTCCAATGAGAAGATGGACACATGGCTTACCGAGGTTCTGTGGTTAAACCGGTACTGAGCAGGAGAGCTTGGTCAATGATGGAGAATCTTATAGGTCGGCTTGAATGGGAACGGCGTTCTGTAATGGATATGACACCTGATTTCTCTAAGACAAGCAGTCAGGAATGTTGTGGCTAATCTGAGACTACATGTTTTGAATATTAATGGGGATCAAGATGCTGAGCAACGCATGAGCTGCAGTGGTCAGCGACCCATATCTGACTGCTAGCGTCAGGGCCAGCGAATCAGAGCTGCCAAGACCCTTCTACACCTCCACGCGGTGATCCTGGATAACAGGCTGCAGCAGGGCAGACTGGCTAAGGAGAAGGGATCAAAGAGGAAATGCTAACCCGGTACTCAAAAAATGCTTGCTGAAGTCGGATATGTTGGACCGAAAGGTGCAGATATCGCAGCCAAGCTGTAAACTATGACACAACGCATTCCGTTCTCTAGACTACATTCTGCTACTTAAGCCCTTTCAGGGTTTGGTAGTGGGAGATTGAGAACGAAGAAGAAGAAGAAGAAGAAGAATATTAATGATAATGTTATGAATTTATCTTAGACAAGCAGTATTGTAGCTAATCTGAGACTCGGTGTTTTGAATATTTAGAACAGTGAGCCCCAATCACTGCTTGATTAAGTAAAAAGATGCATCCATGGGCCCCTTACTGGGGAGGGAAGAATAGGACCACTGTACGTTCATGCATGTCGCTAAAGGCGAAAAGAGTTCTCCTTGCGGGTTAGCAACCTCATTGTGTAAAACAAACTGCTAAAGAAACCACAGCTGCAAAAGCAAACAAATGTGCATTGGAGCAAGCTTCATAAAGAAGGCCAGCTGTAGTGGTGACCTTAAGTGTTGACCTTATTCTCCGGCTGGACTGAGAAGAGGCAACAAAAGGATAAATGTGATCCCATGGCGACGTCATTGTATTAAGGAGGTTTCGGTTATTTCTTAGATAGGATGAGCATTTCCTTATGTACCCATTTACAGCTTGGTAAACTTCTCAGAGGACAGGATGACTGCTACAGCATCCCGTTCAACGGGGTGGGAGATCGACAATGTGATCTCCGTAGTGGTGGGCCTGCTGATAAAGCTTCCATTGCGCTACATCCAGAAGGACCAACACCCACATGATACATATGTACAACTGATAATATGATTAAACATAAGATATGTACGTTTTTGTAACATAATTAATAACGTCATACATTGCTATAGAAAAGACAAATTGGCACTTACAGATACATAAACCAGTTATATAAATCATATTTTGAGAGAAAAACTCAACACGAGTGTTCATAACTAATGAACAACTATTTAATTTAATTTCAAACACTTCAATTAATTCTTTAAAATCTCTACTGCTGTCGTCTATAATCTTCAAAGTGTGGCTAAAAAACGAAGGAAAAAGAAATGAAAAAAACCTGGAAATTATTTTAATCTGCCAGTTCATAATATTCATTAAGATTGTTAGAAAGTGCGTATTTAAGTTCATCTTCTTGATAATAGCAGCTCTCCAAAATTGTATTGTTGTTTCTTCATCCCGAGAAGAAGCAATACAACAGGAGTGAAGAATTCTGTACAAGTCCCTTAGAGAACAAACTAAAATACGGTTCACACTTTACAGCAACCATGAGTTTGCTAGCTATACTACTTATAAATGAATGATTAATAAATGGGTGTGTTCAAGTCAATTATTCTTAGTGCAGACGTTGAAAACTTTTGAGTTCGGACGTCTTTTCTTGTAGTGTAGTTTTTCTTTGTGCTAATGTGTTATTTATGAAAGACCGTACAGAAGAATTCCGCTAATGCTCCAACATGCTGGCTGGTTCGTGTTTATGACTCTGGTGTGTTAAACAACAGAAACCTGCTAAATGCTAACATTTTCGTATGCTGGCTGAGCTCCAACTAATTCACGAAACACTTCAGGCTGAAATCCCGGAGTTTGTTGAAGAGTCTTCTTTATTTTGATAAATTTATTTCCTTTAACTCATATGCCAGCTACCACAGATGGCCCATTAAAGTAAGCCTACGCCAAAGTTCTTTTTGCAAAAGACTTCAAATATTAAACTGTTTTTTGTTGGAGATTGCTTAATTTTGCCTCTTTTTGTTCTTTGCGAAGCATAAAATCACAACTACAGCTAATCCTGTGCAGGAACGCTGTGACAGAGCACATTATGCGTTCTTGCTGTAGCAGGTTATGTACCAATTAGTTTAGTCAATGTTGTTACTAAATGAAATATGAGAATCCAAAGAAGTAAATTCTAATGTCAAATTAAGATCGTTTAATTCCAATGTCAAAGGCAGCATAGTGCTGCTGGACGGAGGAGAAACTTGGAGAACGACAGTAGGCAATACAGAAAAAAATTTGTCGTTTGTCAATAAATGTCTACGGAGGATAATGGGTATATGCTGGCAAGACATGATCAGGAACGAAGACCCATGGGAAAAGAGCCAGCAGCAACCAGTGGAGCAGCACATCAAACGTAGAAAATGGGGTTGGATAGGACACACGCTATGGAAAGCAAACGTGGTCAGACAAGCCCAGACGTGGAATACACACGGGAAGAGAGGTATACCAAATCACAAAGAGAAGAGACTTAAAATGAACGTCGTTCACTGGACCACAACTCGAGAGAGGCAGAAAGGGCAGCTCAAGACCGAACTTGCTGGAGGAGGGTTGTCAATGGACTATGCCCCGAATAAAGCGACAGGTATTGATTGCAATTTTACATGACAGGGCTAGCCCCATGCACAACCCCCTTTTCTGTCACATTTATGACCTTTATAGAAGGTTGCAGTGGGCTTGTTCTTTGCTTCCCTAGATCCACACTGGATCCACATGTAATATTTACTGATACATATAGTTTGTTTTAGAAGGTTATTGAACTATGTTCTTGACCATTGATCAATCACCTGTAGTAGCGGGTGTATAGTGGTACTTCTTACATCCATTGGCGCCATGAAGAAGGTGGACCTGAGCTCTTCTCGTTGTAGTACAATGCATATGCTTCTCATCGGGTTCATCGTTGTTGGAATCACAATGTTGCTTCCCACCTCGTTACCAGACTGCAGTAACGCAGCCACTTTCCAGAAGCACAATACGGACATGAGGTGGGGTTTGGTAGCGTATGGGCCTGAGTCGAGTCTTGGCAGATATCTATACGTGTTTCCAGAGGCACCAATTGGACATGAGGTGGGTTCTGGCCTGAGGCGAGCCTTGGCAGATATCTATACGTGTTTCCAGAGGCACCACATGGACATCAGGTGGGTTTTTTTTCATCGCGCATATCAATTCCCGACCACCAGTTACTGATGTGAGACTACCTTAGTACAATGATATCTCTAACACAATTCCCGACCACCAGCTACTAATGTGAGGCAACCTTAGTACAGTGATATCTCTAACACAATTCCCGACCACCAGTTACTGATGTGAGACTACCTAGTACAATGATATCTCTAACACAATTCCCGACCACCAGTTACTGATGTGAGACTACCTAGTACAATGATATCTCTAACACAATTCCCGACCACCAGCTACTAATGGGAGGCAACCTTAGTACAGTGATATCTCTAACACAATTCCCGACCACCAGCTACAAATGTGAGGCAACCTTAGTACAGTGATATCTCTAACACAATTCCCGACCACCAGTTACTGATGTGAGACTACCTAGTACAATGATATCTCTAACACAATTCCCGACCACCAGCTACTAATGGGAGGCAACCTTAGTACAGTGATATCTCTAACACAATTCCCGACCACCAGCTACAAATGTGAGGCAACCTTAGTACAATGATATCTCTAACACATGTTCCAACCAACAGTTACTCTTGTGAGACTACCTTTTCTATTTGTTACGGTGTTCATACCTATAAACCCAGGAATAACTACCGCTTGCTCGTGTAGTCGCCGTACAATGTACAATATAGATTTCAATTTCACCTTCAACAAATAAACATGTGCTCTACTGATGGTTGAAACCTTTATCCCGTTGATTAAGAGACCGTATTACAACCATTCGGCGGCACCCGCCCCTCTGACCTGCTAGCGATCAAGCTTACTATTGACATGTACGTGTATTCTGATTTTACGTTACACCTGGCTACACAGAGACTCGCATGAGAACAGGAGGCGGGAAGTACAAACCTGACTGCCTTTTCATATTATTTCAGGTTCCAATCTGGCCTTAATGAGCAGCTTTCTTAGCGGCTCGCACAGCTTGAAGCCGAGGAACACCGTCTTACCAGATATCCAACACTACTGGAATGCTCAAGCAGAGAGTACGTGGACTATTTGTTTGTTAGTTTTTGGTGGTGATGCTGCAGATTATGTTGTTTTTGTTTTGTTTTTCCACCACGCACCTGTGTTACAAGTACCCGAAAGGGGAGCAGACTAGAAACCTGCTGAGTGTTGAGTAGCCTTCTTGGTGTTTAAATTTTACTTTATACTATACACGAATGAAGGAGGGATTAACTTGTTTTCCTAGGAGGGAAAAGAGGAGAATAATAATAATGATGATAATAATAATAATAATAATAAAACGATGAAAAAAAATGAAAATTAAGAATTAAAGTTGTATTTTTATTTGATTTTCAAATAATTTTTTGTATCGATATTGGTTTAGTTTAATTAGTTGTTTTTTAAAGTGCTTATAGTTTGCCTAACTGTAGCCTGCCAGGCAAGTTGTTAGAAGCAAATGAAACGGGTTGGGCATAGCTGAATCTTCCATCATGTTGAAACTATACCAAGAAAAAATAAAGAATACATCTGCACACCTTGGTAGTAGAGGTGTGAATAAGTTTCTCACTAGTCAGACTTGGTGAAGATATGGCGGCTTATAGTTTCTACTGGAATACTTCAGCAGATATGAACTTGTCATTTACAAGCGAAATATATTATTGACAAGGCAACTATATTATTCACAAGACAAATATATTATTTACTGTACCAATATATCATTTACAAGACAAATATATTTTTCACAAGGCAAATATATTATGCACAGTGCCAATATATCATTTACAAGACAAAATATATCACAACCGTCAAAGACAAAATGATTCTTTGTCAAGTAGGTTTTTACGGGAATACTTCAGCAGTTATTGGCGGGCTATTTACAAGACAAATATATCATTTACAAGACAAATATATCATTTACAAGACAAATATATCATTTACAAGACAAATATATCATTTACAAGACAGTCTTCTGCCGAAGACGATGTGTGCAAGTATCGCAAAGTTGTAGAGTAACGACACTACGCATTCCGTTCACCGGACTACATCCTGCTACTTGCAAATCCATGTTCAGTGCTTCATAGCAGGAGATTCAGAACGAACGCGGAAGAAGAAGAAGATTTACAAGACAAATATATAATTTACGAAAGAAATATATAATTTACAAGACAGTATATCATTTACAAGGAAAATATATAATTTGCAAGAGAAATATATCATTTACAAGACAAGTAAATCACAACCTTCAAAGAAAAGATCTTCTGTCAATGGGGTTTCTGCATGAATACTTCAGCAGGTATTAGCAGGTCATTTACAAGAGAAATATATAATTTACCAGACAAATATATAATTTATATGACAAAATATATCATTTTCAAGACAAACATAAATGACAAGAGAAATATGTAATTTACCAGACAAATATAATTTACATAACAAAATATATCACGTGCAAGACAAACATATAACTGACAAGACAATTATTTCATTTACCAGACAAATATATAATTTACATGACAAAATATATCATTTGCAAGACAAACATATAACTTACAAGACAATTATTTCATTTACCAGACAAATATATAATTTACATGACAAAATATATCATTTGCAAGACAAATATATAACTGACAAGATAAACATATAACTGACAAGACAAAAATATAACGGACAAGACAAATATATCATTTACCAGACAAATATATAATTTACATGACAAAATATATCATTTGCAAGACAAACATATAACTGACAAGACAAACATATAACTGACAAGACAAGCATATAACTGACAAGACAAGCATATAACTGACAAGACAAACATATAACTGACAAGACAAACATATAACTGACAAGACAAACATATAACTGACAAGACAAATATGTCATTTACCAGACAAAATAGGTCACTACCTTCAAATTAATAAAAGGTTCTCCCTATTCTGCGTATTCGTCTTTTCACTTTTCACTTTTGTACATACTTTTCAGCGCACACTTATCTAATATTGTTTGAGGAGGCCTTTATAGCTCTTTCTTAGTATGATTTCCGTGCTCGGTAGGGAGCGTAATCCTCGTGTTGGTAACCTATCAACCCAAAGGCTAATGTCGCGGTGCAGAGAAAACCATAACACAATCTGTATTGCTGATGTACTTATTTTGTTCTTATCTGGAAACATACGTACAAGGAGCAAAGAAGACGTGGAAAGGGGGGGGGGGCGGACAGAGAGAAAGAGAGGGGGAGGGAGTTGGAAAGGATGACAATAAGGCAGTGAAAGGATGACAGTAAGGCAGTGAAAGGATGACAGTAAGGCTGTGGAAGGATGACAATAAGGCTGTGGAAGGATGACAATAAGGCAGGGAAAGGATGACAGTAAGGCTGTGGAAGGATGACAGTAAGACTGTGAAAGGATGACAGTAAGGCTGTGGAAGGATGACAGTAAGGCAGTGAAAGGATGACAGTAAGGCTGTGGAAGGATGACAATAAGGCTGTGGAAGGATGACAGTAAGGCTGTGAAAGGATGACAGTAAGGCTGTGGAAGGATGACAATAAGGCTGTGGAAGGATGACAGTAAGCCTGTGGAAGGGTGACAATAAGGCTGTGGAAGGATGACAATAAGGCAGTGAAAGGATGACAGTAAGGCTGTGGAAGGATGACAGTAAGGCTGTGGAATGATGACAATAAGGCAGTGAAAGGATGACAGTAAGGCAGTGAAAGGATGACAGTAAGGCTGTGGAAGGATGACAGTAAGGCTGTGGAAGGATGACAATAAGGCTGTGGAAGGATGACAGTAAGGCTGTGGAAGGATGACAGTAAGGCTGTGGAAGGATGACAATAAGGCTGTGAAAGGATGACAATAAGGCTGTGAAAGGATGACAGTAAGGCTGTGAAAGAATGACAATAAGGCTGTGGAAGGATGACAATAAGGCTGTGAAAGGATGACAGTAAGGCTGTGAAAGGATGACAATAAGGCTGTGAAAGGATGACAGTAAGGCTGTGAAAGGATGACAATAAGGCTGTGAAAGGATGACAATAAGGCTGTGAAAGGATGACAGTAAGGCTGTGAAAGAATGACAATAAGGCTGTGTATATTGTTGCAAATCTGTGCTTCATATAGAGTTGGACAATTTTAAATTCTTCTCCTTCATCCTGAAAAAGACGTCATGATGTTTTATCTCAGTTTACAGCGAGACTACGATATCTGCGCCTGTCGGTCCGATACATCCGATTTGAGCTACCTTTTTTTGTGTACAGGGTTTGTCTGCGATACCAGTTCTCTTAGCCAGACTACATTAGTGCGGCCTGTTTCCATCGATTTCAATTCAATTACACATCTCGTAAGGCCGGCGTTACATAATACATGTACTGTAAGTGTTGCGTTTCTGAGTAGAGTCTCTCGGGGGAAAGGGGACCAGGTTAGCTCTCATGCTCCATCAAGTCTACCTAGCAGTAAACGGGTTTTCCCGTACAGTTTAGGAAACCATGATGTGAGAAAGTGAGCTTGTCATACCCCCTAAACAAAAATCACAACAGAGACATGTAGTAGTCATCCACTTATGCAAACAGACAAGGATTGTGTTCGAATGCGGATTTTTTCTCTCGTAAAACAGGATTATGTATATATCTTGCAAATTCTTTTTGGCCGCAGAAAAACGCAAATAAGGCACTAATATATCACTTTCTGAGTTACTATAGCCAAAAGGTAAGACCCACGTCTCTCTTGAAACGAACGAAGGAAAGCGCAAAACGGTGGGTGTTCACAAGTTTCTAGCATCCCCTTGTCTCAATTAAGGCGAGATCGAATGCCTAGTCCTGTCGAAGACGAACGATGCATTTTATGTAAAGGTCTGCTTCCTCCTGCATAAAGGGTTGCTTCCCCGGGATAACGACCGTTACTGTGATGGGGAGCGAACCCAGCACCTCCGGTTTGTGAGCCTCATCACTTAACCACTAGCCCACGCCGACCCGCTATTTAACATTGAAATCAGGAGGAAAATTGAGTTGCTAAGAATTTCAGAATGTATGACTTCTTCAGTCACCAGTAACAATCCATATAGAAATAAATAAAGCCATAACGACTGGTACTGGTGGAGCAGATAGAAAGTGATAATATTCCGACAAGAATACAACAATATTTAGTGCCAAAGTTATTTGTCACCAAACAACCCGGAAGTAAATTATGTTGATCAATTCGCGAAACATATGCATGCGTTGGGCGATTGACCGAAGATAAAAGAACTACGGATATCTAGGTTTCCGTGAAAGGCCTTGCAGTATTCTGCTGGTAATCCGGATTGAAAATAAATTGTAAACAAACCCAACTTACTTTGCATTTGTGGACAGAGGTCTTGGAATCCTGTTAGAGCGGAATTAAAATACAGTATGTTGTGCTCTACGTACTGCCTTTATGTACGGTTGTTCGTAACCTGATTTGATCTGTCATTGCCAAAACATGTGCATGTTTTATAAAGAAGTTAATCCAATCAATTAATACAGCATAGACAGACAGTTATTGTTAGATATTTGTTGTTCCTTTTTGCTCTTGTCGGAATACAGAGCCACCACTACAGTTGACCTCTTTTATGAAGCCTGTGCCAAAACACTGTGTTTGTTTTTGCAGTTGTTGTTTCTGAAGGATTACAATTGACTAGTCATACAAACATACCTTTCTCTGTAAATATGATAGTTCCTATGTAGGCGTGACAATTAAATCAAGGGCTCCCATGGGATAGAAAAGCTAAGAAAGACTATTCTCGAACTACGACCTGCAACAAAATCCGGCCCGCTACAAGATTTTATACACCTGCTACAAGATTTTATACACCTGCTACAAGATTTTTCTGTTTTAAATAGCAAACAAATTAATTATTTCCCATGAATATTTCTTCAATCACAGTATAATTGTAATGTCATGCACGATTTTAAAATCTTGATAGAAAAACATGAATTACAGGTGCTTCAAAATCCATTTGACTGCATTGTTGAAGTACTCTCAGGTCAGTTTCAAATGGAAGTTATTTATCTCTAATCGGATGCTACAAGTACCAAAAGAAAATCTAATTCAGTTTTATCCATAAGACAAAATAATGGAAAAATAACACATAAGTTTTTTCCAACAGGGAAGACCTCCTCTAGCTTTATGACAGAATCAATGGCACTTCTTCGAGCACTGAAAATTGTCACCAAATAGGAAGCTCACACAAATGCCAAGATGGTGATCTTTACAGACTGCAAAGAACTACTCGAATCGGTAAAGAACACACTAGACGAGGACAAAACACATATAGAACAGAAGTAAATGCCATACAAAAGATCTCAAAGATCGTACTCCAGTGGCTCCCCTTTCATTGTGGGATTACGGGAAGCGAGAGAGCCGATGCACTATCCAAAGCAGGTGGAACAACGGAACAATACACCCATAAAGCGCCATATAAGGAGGCTAAAACTACAATTCGCCGTCAGTATAAAATACAATAGGAAAAAGAAATGGTAGAGAGTAACAGTCCAAACCCCTTCCACCAGCTACAAAGGCACCAGCAAACCACTATTTTCCTCCTGAGAACGGGCCACTGCAGATTACTGGGCCACTTATATCGGCTCAAATCTCTCAAACAAATGAACAGGAGTCCAGACACACGAACGCGAAGAATTAAGATGCTAGGCAAGGCTAGAGGGAGCAGAACTGAAGCAAAAGCTATGGGGCCACCGCTCAGACCTGAAAAGGACTATGGACTTCATCCTGGCGATAGGACTGAAGATTGAGCATGATCAGAAAACCCGGACGCAGAAGAATATCCATGTGTGCAACTTGTTTAGGGTTTCTGAATCTGAAGGGATTTGTGTCAGTTGTTGTTGCAACCTACCTGTGTGATGAAACGTTCTCAGAAATGATTGATGTATGTCCAGTCCAACTATCCAACAAATCTGTGAACTGATAATTTAAAGTTCATTCTAATAATTGACACATCAAGCCTGAAACCTCATTTCAGAATTATTTTGAAATTAAAAAAGCAATTCCATCATTCCCATTGTTCTTGTGCAAAACTCCATGATTTGTTAGTTACGAAAGAAACTGTTTTTGTAATTGTTGCATGTCTGTTTTGTTCTCCTCTTCTTCTTTGCATTCAGGATCTTCTGGTTATGCTATATCTGCAGGCCAGTCGCCATGATGAAGTCTGTAGTCTTCACCAGGTCGGAGCGGCTGCCCCACAGCTATTGTCTCAGCTCCGCACCCTCTGACCAGGTCTGGCATCTCATTTCCCTATAGATTGGGCATTCTTGTAGAATATGCTCAGGGTTCTGGCATCCTGTTCTACATGGGCACTCATCGATGTGTGAGATCTTCAGTCGGTACAAATGTTCTAGCAGTCTGCAGTGTCCAGTTCTCAGGCGAAATAAGGTAGTTTGTTGATTTCTTTTGAGATAGTGAATTGGGTCTGGTGTACTGCTTATGTTTCTGTCTTCTCTCAATTGGTGTGTATATTGATTTCTGATGATGTTCTTGATGTCTCTGTATGGTACTCGATGATTAAATTGTGCCTTTTTGCTGCCATCTTTTGCCAGAGCATCAGCTCTCTCGTTTCCCTTGATTCCGCAATGGGAGGGTAGCCACTTGAGCGCTATTGTTGAGGATCTCTGGAGTTTTCCCAGTTCTGATCTGATCTCCGATAACAGTGGTTAGTTGTTTGTTTTTTGTATTGTCTCTGAATCATACCACACTGATTGGCACAAAACGATCTAAATAAAAGTGAATCTTTCATTTACGAAACACATAATCTTTCCTTGGCCTGCGAAAATGTTATAACATATATTATATGACCCGCGTAGATAACGTTTGGAAACAACTGACCTAGAGCAACCTAACCACCCCGTTGTCAACACGAGGGCAAATTCGGTAAACAAAAAGTGTGCCAAGCAGTATGGCATGTAATCTCCATTCACTTTCTAACTCCAATGTGAAGCATAGGAAATTCATTGCAGCTGGTCCTATTTAAAGTAAAGCGTCTTCGATTATTTGCTGTCATTCACTTTTTGATTCCAATGTGAAGCATATGTTGTTAAGGCAGCAGGAAACATCGACAACAGGAAACCTATCTTATATATTTTACAGTCTGATTATAATATCTTTGTGTATGTTGTTTTTTTTTGTTGTGTGTAAAGTGAATAAGTTACACACCTCAAATAATTATGTGTACAACATTGGTCAAGGTCAAGGTAGTCTCATACCAGACATGGCTGTCTGGGGATGGTGTTAGAGACGTCATTGTGCGAGACCACAGCTTGCGCGCTGCCTTTCCTCCCCTTACAGTAAGTCAGGTACCCATTTACAGCTAGATGGATTGGTAATGGGAGTTGATCCCCATACATCTGCCGTAAAAAACAACTCTAGCATTAGACCAATTGTATGCTTACATTATTGTTACACAACGATATTAGTATTTACATTAATACTGCTCTCAAGTGTTCAAGTATACGTGCTCATTATGTTCAACCTTCATCCCGCTTTTTCTACCGTTTTTCCGGATGCCGCATCACCGGAATCCTAGAAGCCAAATATGGTGTCGCCCAGCACTTTGATATCAAGGATTCAGTCTGTATACAGCTTTGATGCGCTCATCGCTCATCTCTCGTTGTATTCTGACAGCTGTCCAAACTCTCAAACATTGTAATGTGATGACAGAATAATTGTAGTCCAGTTTAGGAGGCACTAGATTAATTGTTGGCGCGACTGCTCCGCCACGTACAGAAAGTAATGGTAATCTACCCCCTGAAAGAAACAGAAACAGTAACATACGAGGGGTGTTCAAATGAAACCGGACCAAATTGCAATAAGTGAACATACGTACGATGCGCATGATACACCACTTCTGGTGTTTAACGATGTTTAAAGAAGGACACGAGTTAACGAAATATCTTCCGAGAAAAGGTCACGCGCATATTGTTGCGTTAACTCACGTCCTTTTTTAAACATCATTGTCCAGTTCTTCACTGTTGTCTTTGACACACTTTTTGTCACCAAACACTGCCTGCATTTTGCGATGAATGTCAACTGGTCGACATCCTTCAGCTGTTAGAATCAGAATCACACTCGCTGGTCAACTCAAGACGGACTCCGTATCACACCCGCCATGTATTCAACGGACTACCGAGGAAACTATAAGTCGGAGGATAATGAAATTTGGCACACTTGAGGGTTGGTATGTGCTGTTTACACCAGAAGTGACGTTATCATGTTCATAGTACGCATGTTAACTTGTTGCAGTTTGGTTCGGTTTTATTTGAACACGTGTCGAATAAAGTATAGCCACAGAAACAGTAATATATGTAGTGTAGGAAAAACAAATAACAGTGAATATCTAATGTCTCTTCTTCTTCATCATCGGCAGCAGCAGCAGAAGAAGAAGAAGAGAAAGAGACAGAAGGAAAAAAAGTTGATGAAGAAGAGGCAGAAGAAGACAGATGGCCATACATGCCACACACGTGTGAACTCCAATTTACGTGTTTAAAACAAAATATGTTAACATGAGATTCGTCTTTTGTGTGCATTTGTTTCTCAGCGTGCCTCTTCTACCTATTATTGTTTCATTCAGTTAATCGTTCGTACTTTATTTCTTTCTATCCATATGTCCTTTGTTCTTCATTGTGCTCTTTCTGTCTGTCATTCTACATGATCATCCTTGCATTTATTTCTATCCATCTGTCCTTTGTTCTTCATTGTGTTCTTTCTGTCTGTCATTCTACATGATCATCATTGCATTTATTTCTCTCCATCCTTCCTTTTTGTTCATCTGTGCACACTTTCTTTCTGTTATTTTCCCTTTTGTTTGTCTGCGCATGCTACTGTGTAATTATTGTGTCCTCTGTGCATACTTTCATTTGACCTTTACGTTGATCTTCTGATGCGTACCGGCTGTTATGTCTTTCAAAATGGTGTTTTTCTGTGCATTCTGTGCTTCCTTTTATTCATCTTAGTACACTATCTGTATGTCTTTTGCTTGGTTATTCTTTGAGTTATTTCTTTCAATTTGTCATGTTCTTGTATCTATTCGCCAGTTTTCTGTCAATCTACCTGGCGTTCCTTTTCTTCTTCCGTGCACTCTTTCTGTCTACATTTCTTCCCATTTGTTCATCTGAGCACACTTTATTTCTGTCTTTGTTTTTCTCCTTGTCGGTTTCCATATTTGATTCCTTCTAAATATCTTCCGCTTGTTCTTTTACTTATCTTCATTTTTATTGTTTCTTGCGTTCTTACTTTTTTTGTGTGTCTTTTCCCGTTTCTTTCGTGTTCATTTCCCCCATATCATTCTTGATGTTGTTGTTGATTCATTGTCTGAAGGGTGGCTGGCTTAATAGTTTGGGTATCGGTCATTGACAAGGACGGCATGCGTTCACATTCTCGGTAAGGCGTATGCATTTTTCTATCGGAGTTCAAATTAAAAACTTGGTCTGCACAATACTCAGCGACTATAGGGACAAGCGTCCTTTATTCTTCGTCGTTCGTTCTCAATCTCCCGCTACCAAACCCTGAAAGGGCTTAAGTAGCATAATGTAGTCCAGAGAACGGAATGCGTTGTGTCGTAGTTTACAGCTTGACTGCGATATTTGCACCTTTCGGTCAAACACATCCGACTTCAGTAAGCATTTTTTTGAGTACCGGGTTAGCATTCCCTCTTCGATCTCTTCTCCTTAGCCAGTCTGCCCTGCTGCAGCCTGTTATCCAGGATCACCGCATGGGGGTGTAGAAGGGTCTTGGCAGCTCTGGTTCGCTGGCCTTGACGCTAGCAGTCAGCTATGGGTCGCTGACAACTGCAGCTCATGTGCTGCTCAGCATCTTGATCCCTCTTCAGCCCTATAATCTTCAGATGGACCTTAGCATTGAGAATAAACACTGGGTACTTGTCAGTTTATTCACCTGAATTAAAATGTATCCCTAATAGTACCTCTGCCGCACAGCAACAAAATTGTTTCATTAACCCGATTTGACGTTTTTTACCCACCGATGTAGTAACATTTATTGTATAGTGAATATGGAACGTATGATAAACACCAGACTGATGTGGCATCTGGAAGAAAAACGGATACTAATTCCACAGCAAGCAGGCTTTAGACAGCACAGATGCACTGAGGATCAGGTCATCCTCATAGCCCAGGAAATAGAAGATGCCTACCAGGAACAGAAACACACAGTAGCGGTCTGGGTGGACCTGGAAAAGGCATTTGACAAAGTCTGGAAAGATGGACTTAGAGTCAAGCTAAGAAGAAGTGATGTTTGTGGGAAAATGTACAAGTGGATCAACCACTACCTCAAAAACAGAACGGCCAGAGTCCAAGTACAAGGGCAGATGAGCAAAAAGGTGACACTTGAGCAGGGAGTACCCCAAGGGGGAGTACTGTCACCCACACTCTTCCTGGTGTATATAAATGACATTATAGAGAATATACCAAGAAGAGTTCATAGCTCAATGTTTGCAGACAATCTGGCTATGTGGACCTCTGAAAAGAATCTCACCACAGCAAGAAATCGGATGCAGCAGGCCCTAACATCGCTGGAAGAGTGGGCGAACTCATGGCTGGTCAAAATAAACGAGGACAAAACCACATGTACAATATTCTCGCTATCAATCAAACCCCAAAACACCAAATTAAGTCTAAACGGCAAATACCTTCAGCCAAACGACAACCCAAACTATCTGGGAGTCACATTTGATCGGCGCATGACATGGAAAAGTCAGATCGAGAGAAACCGAATGAGAGCCAGAGAAAGAATGGCAATCATGAGGAAACTTGCTGTCACATGCTGGGGAGCAGACGAAAGCATACTAAAGAAACTGTACACTGGAAGAGTGAGACCAGTTCTCGAGTATGGCATTGCGGCATGGACAACAGCAGCAAAGGCGAACTTCGATAAAGTTAGCAAACTCCAAAACCAAGCCATGAGAGTTATAACAGAAGGCATGAAGTCAACGCCAATTTTAGAACTTGAAAAGATTACAAAACTGCAATCCATGGCCGACAGAAGAGACTGCAGAGCCCAGCTGCAATCAGAGAAACTCAGAAGACTGACTGACCACCCAATGCACCAGAGACTAAACAATTTCGGAAATTGGAAACTAAAGCGAAGAAACTGCAGAAATAGCCAAAGCAAAGATGCACGAAGACCAAATGAACGCACTAACCACACCAAAGCCCACCCCTACTGTACGAAAACCTACCTGGAGTCAGCATATATTTCCAGAGGTGGTAGAAAATATACCAGGTATTGGAAACAAAAACTGCCAGTCTGAAAAAGAAAGAAGAGAAATTACCCTGAGTTTCATTACGGAAAATTACCCAAGCATGGACTGGACCCATGCATATACCGACGGTTCCGTAACAAATACAACACAGAACGGAGGGGCAGGAGCATTCCTGAGCCTACCAAATGGCAGAAAAATAACACTGTCATTCGCTACTGAAAAATACACAAGCAATTTCAGAGCGGAGGCAGAGGCACTGAGGGCGGCAGTGGAAGAAATGGTGACAGGTAAAAGGAATGAAAGCCACATAGTCCTGCTTACAGATGCACTGGCCGTAGCCACAGCACTGAAAAGCCAGAAAAATACTGAACTTAATGAATTAAGAGCAGTACTCTATCAACTATGCCAGCAGGCCGCACCAAAAAGAGTAGTGGTGCAGTGGGTTCCATCTCACTGCAACATCCAAGGCAACGAGGAGGCAGACAGACTGGCAAAAGAAGGTGCAAAACTACCACAACCTGATACTAGTATTACATACGAAGAGTCAAAACGGCTTATTAGAGCTAGATACATGACCAAATGGGAAACCGAACATACTGGCTACACTAAAAACGATGCCTATTACCAGTTGAACAGAAAAGAGCAGGTCGTGGTCTTCAGAACTCGCACTGGCCACAATAGACTCAGGTACCACCTATTCAACAAATTGTAGATAGGTGGCACCGACGAATGCCCGTGTGGTACCGGCAAAATGACCGCTGAGCATTTGCTGCAAAACTGCCCGACATACGAGGATCAGAGAGAGCAGATGTGGCCATCACCAGTGGCAACACTAGACAAGCTCTATGGCAGTGTCGACAGCCTCATGATGACGGCTGCTTTTTTCGAAAAAAATAATGGTTACTGTCTGACTGCGTACGAAGAAGAAGTATAGTGAATATGTGAATGATTCCAACACTGTTGTGAAATAATGTAATAGATGTATGTTAAATATCTGAATTAGTATTTTCTGTTTAAAACATTGAATAATTTTGGTCTCGATTTTCCTTGGATGGTTTCTGTTGTTTCAATGTAGTATATCTTGCAATATGATTAATAATGACCTTTTTTGTGTTTTTATTCGGGTACTGTTATGGATACATTTGAATTCAGGTGAATAAACCGACAAGTACCAAACATTGTAATGATAGTTGATAGATCTATTCTATTGTTGTCTAATTGTTTGACTTTGACGGTCCCTCATACGTAATCAGGCAGTTTGTTGTTCGAATCTCACGTGGTTAGCTATGAAACGGGAGACATTCTGGTTGGAGTTTGAAATACGAGGCGCCCTTTGAAGTTGGTGTAGGGTTCCCTGTTGTGAAGAGAATATCTCGGCGTGTCTTCTTATCTCTTGTTTGTAAACGTGCAGTGTAATGGACGAGTGCTGATTGAAATTGGTTCCAGATGTCTGGAGAGTGCTTTTTCATTTTTGTTTTCCATCAGGCCTGACACCAATGATAATAAGACAGCAAGCATTTATGTGACAGTGGTAATGTTGCGTTTCTGGTTCTCTCGCGTGACAAAAGAATCATGTTCACTCCCCATCTGGACACCTCTTCCTTCTTTGTTAGTTTTTTTGTGTGTGTTCAAGCCTAAAGTAGGTTGGTTTCTTACTTCACAGCTAGACTGAGAATTGTACGCCTTTTCAGTCTACTTCTACTTTCGGCTCTTCTTTTTGTTCGGTTAACTATCTCTCGTGGCATACGATGAAAATGAACGCAATTTCCAAGTAGGTCGTGCACACCAACCAAGGACGGTGCGCGCGCAATATGTAGTGATGTCCTATTCAACAACGTGTATTCTACAACACATGCAGAACAGATCGTGTTTTCTCCGAATTCCGAGGAAAAATTACACACTTAGGCCTCCAGTGAATAGCGTAGTACGTGCTAGAAAATGATCGCCACATAACAATGCGATCCATACATTAATTATAACGAACAAACCACACGAAAATCGCAGACTATGAGAGCAGCTGTTGCTTGGTCGCCATCTTACCGGAAGTCTAAATAGGTATCTAATTGAGCATAAATGGGACTGGTCACCAAATGTCACTAACAAAAATAAGACGAGCTGGGCGTAGTACAATGACGTCTGAGCCATTGTATCTCAGGCATACGATTTAGTTGTTGCTTGGCTGTGCTTAAGACATCAGGTGCCTTGGACAGACTGCCATGAGTGAAATATATATCTTCTTCTTCTTTTTTTCTTCTGCGTTCGTTCTCAATCTCCCGCTACCAAGTCCTGGACAGGGCTTTGCAAGTAGCAGGATGTAGTCCGGAAAACGGAATGCGCCGTGTCGCTAGTTTACAGATTGACTGCGATATTTGCACCTTTCAATCCGACACATTCGAAATAGATGTGATTACTTGAGACCGAAAACAAGAGAAGCCTAAATAAATACGTAGAAGTGACGATAACGACGATACGAGAGAGAGAAGCCTTCCTCTAACAAAGTTGCGCTTCTCTCTTGATATGTATATGTTATTGATTAGCTCGTGTAGATGCAGGTTAATTCCTGACACCACAAGCCAAATCTTCAAATGCCGGCCCTCAAATGCGAAAACTGCGTCCAACGCGTAGGCAGGCACGCTCATAAATATTTTGGTCCTGAGTTATTGCACATGAGAGTTTAAACGAGCCAGACTTCAGTGAATGTGAATGATTGTTGTGGGATGGGTAGTGTGTATGTGCGGGTTATATGTGTCAGACATGTTGAAGGCGAGCGTGTAATAGGTTGCCCAGAATACAAGGAAAAGATCCACTGAGAGTTCACTCGTTGCAGGTTAGCAATACTTATTTCAATCAATGTCTGAATATTTACTACCGTAGCTACCGCAAAATCTTGTCTCTTGCCAATGCATATCAATGATTGATATGTGAATCCATATGCCAGATAATCTAACACTTGAGCTCCCACTGGAGCACATATCTTCAACAAAATCCCCTCCAATTATGATATCTTCACTGATATCTCCACGATTACATACATATCCCTTTGAAATCTTCATCATCAACTTTATCTTATTCTTCTTACTCCACCTCCTCTTTCTGCTCCTCCTTCTTTTTCTTCTCCTTTTTCGGTTTCGTCTCAAAAAGTACATTTGTGACGTGTTGTATTATACAGAGTGGCTGCAAAATCTGTGTATTTCGGCCCGGCACATCAGATTTCATTATGCCGTTGTTGTGACTGATCTTGCCTTCCCACTTCGATTTATAATCTCTTAGCCAGGCTGCACGGTTACAGTCAGTTTCCAGTCCCACATGGAGACAGAATAGCGTTTGGACAGTTATGAGCCACTGACCCTGATGCAAGCAGCCAGCTGACTGCTGTCCTCTGCTATATTCGGCACCATTTTAAATGTCTCGGGTTGTCTCCTGGGGCAGTAATTAGGAACAATGTCGGAATTATTATAGCATTTATTTAGTGAATTATAGGTATGGTTATAGTGAATTAAATGTGTGTTTGTAGTGAATTATATGTATGGTTATAGTGAATTAAATGTGTGTTTGTAGTGAATTATAGGTATGCTTATAGTGAATTAAATGTGTATAGTGATTATAGGTATGATTATAGTGAATTAAATGTGTGTTTATAGTGAATTATAGGTATGATTATAGTGAATTAAATGTGTGTTTATTGTGAATTATAGGTATGATTATAGTGAATTAAATGTGTGTTTATAGTGAATTATAGGTATGATTATAGTGAATTAAATGTGTGTTTATTGTGAATTATAGGTATGATTATAGTGAATTAAATGTGTGTTTATAGTGAATTATAGGTATGATTATAGTGAATTAAATGTGTGTTTATTGTGAATTATAGGTATGATTATAGTGAATTAAATGTGTGTTTATTTTGAATTATAGGTATGGTTATAGTGAATTAAATGTGTGTTTATAGTGAATTATAGGTATGCTTATAGTGAATTAAATGTGTGTTTATTGTGAATTATAGGTATGATTATAGTGAATTAAATGTGTGTTTATAGTGAATTATAGGTATGGTTATAGTGAATTAAATGTGTATATTGAATTATAGGTATTATTATAGTGAATTAAATGTGTGTTTATAGTGAATTATATGTGTGTTTATAGTGAATTATATGTGTGTTTATAGTGAATTATATGTGTGTTTATAGTGAATTATATGTGTGTTTATAGTGAATTATATGTGTTTATAGTGAATTATATGTGTGTTTATAGTGAATTATATGTGTATTTATAGTGAATTATATGTGTGTTTATAGTGAATTATATGTGTGTTTAACATTTTATTGATTGCTTCGTGTTCTGCTGCTTCAAGTGAAGCATAGGGCGGTCACTAGCTGGTAATTCTACTGGAAACATGTATTGAAGGATCATTTGCAGTGTCAGTTTATAGCAATGGTTTTACATGACGAGGCTGCTAGACATTTGCATAACCGTCCGTTAGTTGCTTGGATGGTTGTCGTAGCTCTATTATTTTTTTAGCCCAGATACAATTCAGATGCAGGGTAACAGGATATGGCTAGATGGACTGCATGGGACCGTGAGTTTAATCTCCTGATCTAGTTTAACAAGCCCTGAACTATTCCGGCTTTGATGGCAAGGAAAGAAGGAATGGTCCGAGCAACAGGGTGTTTGAAGCTTTGGCCACTTTGGAAACATGTATTCGTTTCAAACCGCAGTTTTAACACTCTTTACACTCGTACCCAGGCTGTAAATTTTGTCGCACTAACGGATATGGATGGAAAGGCAGCGAGGAAGGGAAATAGTCACTCCACCTAAAATAAAATTGAGCCAAGTCTGCAACACCCCATCCCAGACGACAGCGTAGCTGCACTTTTGCTTGAATCAAGTCAACATCTGGAAGTGTAAAAACCCTCTTCTGTTCTCGTATAAGCCTGCACTTTCATTCCTTGTGTTATTTTTTATCCGTCCATTTTTTTTTACCGAGGCTCTAAAGAGGATGAAAGAATAGTAACACTGTAACCTGCTAGGCCACTAAGGAGAGCTGGGCATGAGGACGACTACTACTTCGTGTACAAGATATACGCCCTACACAGGGGTCGCGAGGTAGGCCACTCCCCTCTCAAAGCGATGAACGAAAACGGCATGGTTCCTAGCGACCACTGGTCTCAAAGGAGGTGGAGTGGGACCAGAGTGCCTACATGCTGAATTACCCCCAGTCGTCCTGACTTATGTCTTGCTACTGTCCCAAGGTAGTTTGGGAACAGAGAATGAGGTTGGTGACCAGTTCTGCTTCTTCCTCACTATAATCCAAATACAGTTCAAGTTAGATCATCACGACAAAACTGTCTAATGATGTCGTCAACATGGCTTGCGATGGGCAACTAACTACCTGTTTGTTTGTAAGCCACAAGAAAAATAAAAGAGTTCCATTCACCGCAGGGTTGAAGACGGGACACAAAGTCAACGTTTTTCAATCACAATTGATCTCCAGTGAGACTGCAGGTCTTCCTGATGTACGTACTGATATTCACTCGAATAAAACCCTTTTGATTGACAGGGGCGTGCCATACCCAAGGCCGTTGTGTACAAAAATAAAAACCTGAAGAGATTTATAATTTCCTCCCCGAAGCCAATCCCCGAGAACACGGGACAGGTCGATTCAGATTGGGCAGGTTGCCAGGAGCTAGGAATCCGGGTTCAAAATTCCCCATCTCTTCCGTGACACGCCGAGGGTCGATAGCGTGAGAGTTGCATAAGCTGTGTTAGTGTGCTGTGGCTAGCTAGCTAGCGGAGGTAACACTGTCGGGGCGAAGTCTATCGATTTGAGTGTCAGAGAGTCCGACTGATGTATGGGCTCCACCCATTCATTCTTGGCCTTCCTTCTCCAGTCTTGTTTGTCGTTATTGTTATTATATTATTCAAAAGACAATTAAGTTATTGTTGCTACAGTAACAGCCACTGCGAAAAACACGAGTGCTTTGACGCAGGCTTCCTAAAAGAGGTCAACTGTACATTGGGGCGGGGGGGGGGGGGCGTATACTTGAGTGTAAACAGACAGGATCAAGAATTATATAAAACATTACATATTTTTTGTAAGCTAAGTTTTGTGGGTACAGGCATTTTTTTTAATACAAAGACGTGTTTTTGAATTTTTTGGTTGACTGCGGGGGTGTAATTTTGATATTAACAGCTCGCAAAGGCTGTGTAAATAATTGAAACGCGAATGAATGAATCAGTCAATCAATTTAAAAGAAGGAAAATGTGATACCATGGCAGCAGTGCCGTCGAGGATGAAGTGTGATATACTGTATTGTACTAGGTGTAAGCGTTTTCCTTTGTTGAGATCAGGTCTTTGTCTTGTCTACATTAACTCGGGTACACAATTACAGAGCATTTGAGCAGCACAGAGTGGCAAGAGCGCTTCTTTTTTTCCCTTCATAGTAAAGATAGTGTTCAGTCCCAACATATGAATGGACTGGAAGGTGTACCATACACATATACATGTGAGTAGACTAGAGGGTGTACCGTACACATGTACATTTGAGTGGTCTGGATGGTCAACCGTACACATGTACTTGTGAGTGGACTAGAGGGTGTACCGTACACATGTACATTTGAGTGGTCTGGATGGTGTACCGTACACATGTACTTGTGAGTAGACTAGAGGATATCAAGACTTACCTGTGGATCACGTACCCTTGGTGAAAACATATTGGTAATGACTCGGTTAGTTCACCGGGGAAGAAGTAATGCGAAACCCACATAACGACCACAAAGCCTTAGTTGGGGATACAGAATACACGAAAACCCAATCAATCAGACATTTAGTAAAGACAATGGACTGGGCAACGACTACAACACGCAAGACGGCATTCATTAGACAGGGAGTGCTACAGAATGTGGGAATCATTGTATGGGATGAAGTGACAGAATAAGACACACAAGAAATAATAATCTGGATACCAACATTGTATGGGATGAAGTGACAGAATAAGACACACAAGAAATGATAATCTGGATACCAAAATTGTATGGGATGAAGTGACAGAATAAGACACACAAGAAATGATAATCTGGATACCAACATTGTATGGGATGAAGTGACAGAATAAGACACACAAGAAATGATAATCTGGATACCAACATTGTATGGGATGAAGTGACAGAATAAGACACACAAGAAATGATAATCTGGATACCAACATTGTATGGGATGAAGTGACAGAATAAGACACACAAGAAATGATAATCTGGATACCATCATTGTATGGGATGAAGTGACAGAATAAGACACACAAGAAATGATAATCTGGATACCAACATTGTATGGGATGAAGTGACAGAATAAGACACACAAGAAATGATAATCTGGATATCAACATTGTATGGGATGAAGTGACAGAATAAGACACACAAGAAATGATAATCTGGATATCAACATTGTATGGGATGAAGTGACAGAATAAGACACACAAGAAATGATAATCTGGATACCAACTAACACATACCCGTCGCTTTATTTTTACTCTGTATCTTTGACGCATTATGCATAGGCCCGGCGACCTCATCGTATAGGAACTAATCCACAAGACAAGAATAGGAGAACACTAAAGACCATGTAAGATGAGCGTCTACGTGAAGGATCCTTTGCCGGGAGAAGCAACCGCTCTGCATCTCTACTCTGCTTCTTGGACGCTATGACAATATGTCGGAAAATTTAAAAAAGCATTGTTGAGAAAACAATTTCAGAGGCAGTTGGTACAGAAAATATATGGAATATGCAATGGCAGGGGCGTTCTTCTCACTAAAAGAGGATGCTCGGGTGACTGTTCAGATTGGGGGCAGACTTGCAGGCTGTGATAATTTGTTAAACAACTTTTAAAATGTGACAGACACATGTACCCGTGTGGGACAGACTAATGTGCAATATAACATGTTCAGCAGACCTCTCTATTCCAGAAGAGGAGCAGAATGACAGCATGACCCTCTCCAATCGGGGCGAGAGATACACTGTAAGGCGACGAGTTAAACCTGAGAGAGACCGCCATGCTTACGAGAGAGGTATATGGGGATTATTTGAGTGACAAACTCTATGATGGCGTATGAGTCAGGCCGTCCTATTAGAGCTGAAGATGCAGCACAGTGAATGAACTGACAGCAGTCAGCGACTCACAGTAGGTTGCTTGCATCTGGATCAGCGATCAAGACTTTCAGCCTACAAGCGGTGGCCCTGGAGACAGGCTGCACTAGTGTAGTCCTAATACGAGAATAGAGTTTGTGGGAAGGTAAACCCGTTACCAAAAAATTTTTTTTTTAAAATCTGAAATCAGATCTATCCGGCAGAATGGTGCAGATATCGCAGCCTTGCTGTAAACTACGACATAATGTCCTTTTCGAGACAAACACAGAAGAAGAAGACCGCCCAGTTTATGAGGGCAATAAATGTGATTATTTGAGGGATACACTCTATGGTGATGAGAGACATGCGAGTCAGAGCGTCCCAAATCAGGGCAACAGATGCGATTATTTGAGGGATACACTCTATGGTGACGAGATACACCTGACTCAGACCACCCAGTTTTATGAGGGTAACAGATGCGATTATTTGAGGGATGCACTCTATGGTGACGAGAGA
The DNA here is from genome assembly GCA_036924085.1 of Ariolimax columbianus. Lineage (NCBI taxonomy): Eukaryota > Metazoa > Mollusca > Gastropoda > Stylommatophora > Arionidae > Ariolimax > Ariolimax columbianus. The sequence continues at coordinate 47,020,741 of JAVGWX010000002.1, read as the reverse complement.
CATTTGACAGACCACCTAGTTTTATGAGGACAATAGATGTGATTATGTGAAAATTAACGGCCACTAAGAAGAAGAAAATAAATTATGTTAAAAAAAATATAAAGGCCGTGAAGAACACGGCAACCATCACACATTGAGATGAAGAGGAGATTTATAGGTAGCTAGGAAATATACTAATGAAGATACCTACCAATAGAAATCACTCCACAGAGGAAAATGAAGAGTTGGTATAAAAAAAAAAAAAAATCAAACAGCCAGTGAAGAACAGTATAAGAACTTAAAGGAGTCGTATTAGCGGAGCTCAGCGTCGAAGGCTGTTATAAAAATACGAATCGCCGGAAGTGCCTGTTGCAAATCTATGCTCCAGAGCAATCGAATGGGAAAAGTTAGTACCGACAGTAGGTAAATGTTGTCTCATATCAGAAAATGTCGTCGAGGGTGAAGTGCTATATGTTTAAAAGTATATTTCAGATTATTTATTAAGTTATGATAACCAGGCCCCCTCATTACTGACTTTCCGTAGTAACAGTAATTGAGGAGACGAGACAACGTCTGGTCAGCAAAAGATACCGATAGGACGTGTTAATCAAGGTCAGGTAAAAAATATATTAGCATAGACCCCCACCTCACAAACACGCAGTTTTCCATGGAAAGGGGCTGTTTTCATGGCAGTCTGGCTAACGAGGTGGGGAGTAGACGTGATCACCTTAGTATTGAGCATAATGCAGAGCAGATACGTCAAACATAGCACAACCGCCCGAAGGACCCGGGTCCACCTTCATAAGTACACTCGGGATATGAGGAACGCTACTCCAATTCACCACTCAACGTCCTTTTCAGTGAGCACCAACGAGTAATCATACTCACTGTGGGTATTCAACAGCATCATCATCTAACAGTGAGCCAGGTAAGCATTTGCACGTGGATAGACTGGGGCGTATCGTAATTGAACCAGATTAATTTACCGTGTGTAGGCAGCTTTCTAACCACATGTACTCTCAGATGAGGGTACGCAGCAAAAATACTGTTGACTTACCTTAGTATTGTAACAAACTCAGTGTCAACAGCTACCAAGGCAAATGAGAAAACAAAGCGTTGAAGAGGAAAGTAGCTGTTCTTCCACTGGTAAGAAAAACACCAGTAATTGCTGACTACAAGGCTGGCAAACATGCAACATATAAAGGAAGGCTGGCAAACATGCAACATATAACATATAAATGAAGGCTGGTAAACATGCAACATAATAAGGACGACTGGCAAACATGTAAAGGACGGCTGGCAAACATGCAAACATATAAAGGAAGGCTGGCATACATGCAACATATAAATGAAGGCTGGTAAACATGCAACATAATAAGGACGGCTGGCAAACATATAAAGGACGGCTGGCAAACATGCAAACATATAAAGGAAGGCTGGCATACATGCACCATATAAATGAAGGCTGGTAAACATGCAACATATAAAGGACGGCTGGCAAACATATAAAGGACGGCTGGCAAACATGCAAACATATAAAGGACGGCTGGCAAACATGCAAACATATAAAGGACGGCTGGCAAACATGCAAACATATAAAGGACGGCTGGCAAACATGCAACATATAAAAGAAGGCTGGCAAATGTGCAACATATAAAGGAAGGCTGGAAAACATGCAACATATAAAGGACGGCTGGCAAACATGCAAACATATAAAGGAAGGCTGGCAAATATGCAACATATAAAGGAAGGCTGGCAAACATGCAGCATATAAAGGAAGGCTGGCAAACATGCAACATATATAGGATGGGAGCATGTAATTTCGTCCGAAAGAACAGTTACAGTAGACACTAAAAAATGTATCCAAATTGGCAGAGATATCTACACACAGCTTGTAGCTACATCACATACACCGCCACAACTTCGCCGTCGTCGTCCTGTATAACCTTTTCGGTCCAGCCAGAGCACATGACCACCACTACAGTTGGTCTGTAACGGGATTGCTTCTGCAGTGGTGGTTTCTGTATCAGTTTGTTTTAAACAATGATGTTGCTAGCCACATACACAACTCTTATTAGTCGCTTTTCACGACATGCATGGAGGTGCAATGGTTCTATTCTCTCATAAAGAGAAAGGTCTCGTGGGATCCGCTTGGGGAGTGCAACTACAGGGATGTGTGTGTAAGGTGCCCTAAGTCTTAGAATCCATTATATTTATTTGTGTTTTTTCTTGCACATATATATAAGGGGCGCATATGAATCACAAATTGCAATATCTTTTTCTATGTTTATTCCTACGCATACAAATGAGATACTCACACGAACCATGAGTTATGTTATATTTCTTTTTGTGTCTTCTTGCACATGTAAGACGCACATTTGAATCATAAATTCAACTCTATTTATTCTTGTGTGGTTTCTTGCAGCCTTTCCGCGGTACCTAATGACCGGAGGACTGTACCCATCCTACCCGCAACTACTACCAGGTACAGCAGAGTCACTCTCTCTATTAGGGGCCGGTGTGGCCTGTGTGGCTGGTGGAACAACTGCAGGCGTGGGGCCCTCGCAGCCTCATCATGTAGCACAGTATCAACGGCTACTGGAGATGCAGAAAGGTGAGATATTATTTATGCATGTTTTAACAGCGAACGCCGATGTATAGTTTTACGTCATCATTGTTGTGGGTTCGGCACTATAGGTGGTAAGGAGAAGATGGTGGCGTTGGATATGACACATTTTCACGAAACTTAAGTTGATAGCATTGCAAGCTAGTCTTTGTTATGAGATCAGCAAAAGAAGTAAAGGAGGACCAAAACACGAACGGAGAAGAGAGATCGACACACAAACATCAAGAAAACACAAGTTTACATAAACTGGAGCGGATGGATCATGCAGGCGAACACAGTAATCATTTGTTGAAGACCTATGCTCCAGTGGGAGCTAAAGAGGTATTGATTGGTTGATTTAAGCTCAGGAAGCGACTGTATGTATCATCAACAAATAGACGTCATGCTTATTGCTAAAAATAGCTCTTGTGTCGCAATTACACATGAGTATATTTTCGCACGATGACAAATCATGGAGCACCAAAAATATACGTTGATTTATGGATTCGTGCTGCACACTTTTAACCATGGCTTAGTGAAACACAGCTATCAGAGACCGAGATAAGCCCACCATGTTTTGTTCCTTGTGTGAAGAATACAATTGTCAGCGAAGAAGGACTATGAGGATGTGTATTGAGGGGGTCACATGCTATAAGCTAAATTTGTACACATACCAGAACTAAGCAATCATATTTTTTCTGGGGAGGGGGGAGAGTAGTGGTGGGTTAGGGTTATGCGACGAGGAACAGCACGCTATAACAACAGGCTCTCTTGCTTGGATAAGGGACAGAAAACTACAAGCAGAGAACATCCTAGGCCACGAGACCGGGAATTTGTTTCGGTATTACCCCAAATCTATTTCTGTTAAAGCTTCTACATTGGCGTTCGTCCTGAAAAGGACGTTTTGACACTGCAGCTAGGCTGCGATATCAGCGCCTTTCGGCACTACACATCCAATTTCAACAGACTTTTCTTGAGTACCGGATTTACATTCCCACTGCGATCCATATCCTTTTGCCAGACTAAACGAGTGACTAGTACAGCCTGTTACAGGTGGAGAAATAGGCTCTTGGCCTGTTCTGGCTCGCTGACCCTGGCACAAGCAGCCAGCTAAGAGTCGCTAGCTGCTGTAAGCTCATGCACTGCTGCATCTTGGTCCCTATTTCTGTTAATAGATTTTCACACAAACATTACTGTCACTTTCTAAAGGGTTAACTCGCTTGCGGTAAAATAGTATGCACATTTTCTATTTACTTTCATCTGTGTTCTTTGAAAGCCTTTACTGTACCAAACATTTGTATTATTACCTTGTTCCTCGTCCAAGACTATTTAACATCCTGGAATGAAAGAGAGTAAATTGTAAACTTGATAAATATTCGGCCAGGACATTCGGATCTATGATCACCTACGCTGGTTCACGTGGCGCATGATGATGATAAGTAGTGTAGTTGTTGTTGCTTTGTTGTTTAATGCCCACAATGGGTAAGTTTACCCTTTTGTGCGTCCTGGAAAAGACGTCAAGTGGCTGGTTGTAGTAGATTTCTTCTTATCCCGAGCATGCTGATGAAGGTGGGCCGAGTTTCTCTAGACGATTGTGCTATGCTTGGCTTCATCTGCGTGATGCGCACTGCTAGTGGGTTCACAAAGATCGACATCTCATCAGCCAGACTGCCTTGAAAACAGCCTGTATCCAGGTAACGCTACACGGAAGAGAGATTGTAGTCTTGATCAGTATATTGTCACTGACGGGGAGTCCTGGTCAGTATTTTGTGCCTGACCAGACTAACGTCTCAGTTCCCCGATAAGTAATGTCGTTACATGATTATAGAGTAAACTAGGCCATGTTCATATCTTGGTAAAGTGCGTATGGGAGAACAGAGCATGAGAATAACAGAATGAGAAGGGATACGAAGAGAACGGATTCTAGGAAAACTAGTAGGCTTTAAACATAAAGATAACATAAAGGTTATTTGAATTGCTGAAGCGAAGAGCAATGTTCGGCATCCTGCAAAAGTAATGTGTGATTTCAACATATTTGAAATGCTGGAAGCTAACTTAGGAGAATGTCGCCATCGCATTTCCAGGCTACAGTGTTACACTAATCCGCTTAGACCCAGTAAACATGACAATAATACGAACACGCACGCACACACACACTCATATACCCCACACACACCACACTTACATATAATGTGTATATCCCCATCCTATCTTTCGCTCTCTCTGTTATCTCTCTCTTATCTCTCTCTCTCTCTACTCTCTCTCTCTTCCACACACACAATATTTTAGCTCCTCTTATACTTTGGTGTCTAGATGTTTGCCAGAAGGGACGCCATACCTTTCTACCCCCTACCTACCTACCTCTTGGCCCGGTCCCTGTCTAGTCCACGGTCTCTTATAGACTATCTTATGTTGTCATCCCAGCTAACTTTGGGTCGTTCTTGGGGTCTGGTTTCTGGACTCTTTGCTTGCCTCGACTGCCATGATAGCCGATCAGTCTGCAAGCACTGGGCTTCGAGATTTTGTCGTATTGCCTTATTATGGACCTTGTCTCTTCTTGTTACTTGAACCGCCCTTCATCGGGTATCTAATTTCTTACGCCTGAAGCTGGCTTTTCTTTGGTACTGTCATTGTCCACGAATCACATCCATTGGTCAAAACTGGCTCTTTCTTAGTTTCTTTGTAGGAAGGGCGAGAGTTCCTTTACAAATGGACGAAGAACCGCGTCTCTTTCGATAATGGGACCACGAAATGAGCCCCAACCCAACTGTAAATTGGTACATGATTTACCATTATGAAAGGTAAGGTGACCGGCGAGGGAATTAGTCACCCTACTTCAGAAATGGGCGACTTAATTAAGTTTCCAACAATATCCCTATCCCCTACGACATTGTCTGCTGTGGGAGGTGCCTCTGCCATCTTGTTTGTCTACAGGACATGCGCAATTGCGTGAGATGAAAGTGCTGTTAATTGTTTAGAAGCAGTCCGCAGTGCTGTTTGTACACGTGGTCATCATCCCGGATAAAACTGTCAGTGATTTTCTGGCAGGCAGAACTCAAGGTGGAACCTAGGAATGAGAGACTGCCGGAAAGGTTTGCCTTGCGGTAGAACCAGGAGGCCCCAAGTCCATCTTCTTCAGTAGACACACGAATGCACGAAGGGAGATTGAAACCTGCTAACAGAGAGAATCCGCAAAGAGTGAAGAACTCTGTACGAACAACATGGCAACAATTATCTTATTAACCGCTGACCAACTCAGTGGGGGATCGCTACTCACAATAAACATATTACAGCCACACTACTACTCTTCTTCTTCTTCTTCTTCTTCTTCTGCTCCTCCTTCTTCTTCTGCTCCTCCTTCTTCTTCTGCTCCTCCTTCTTCTTCTTCTTCTTCTTCTTCTTCTTCTTCTTCTTCTTCTTCTTCTTCTTCTGCTCCTCCTTCTTCTTCTTCTTCTTCTTCTTCTTCTTCTTCTTCTTCTTCTTCTTCTTCTTCTTCTTCTTCTTCTTCTTCTTCTTCTTCTTGTTCTTCTTCTTCTTCTTCTTCTCCTTCTTCTTCTCCTTCTTCTTCTCCTCCTCTTCCTCTTTCTCCTCCTCTTCTTCCTTTTTCTCTTCTTCCTCCCCTTCTTCCTCTTCCTCCTCCTCCTCTTCTTTCTGCTCCTCCTCCTCTTCTTCCTGCTCCTCCTCTTCCTCTTCCTCATCTTCTTCTTTCTCCTCTTCTTCTTCTTCCTCTTCTTCTTCTTCCTCTTCCTCCTCTTCTTCCTCCTCCTCCTCTCGTTCTATAAAAGAACGTTTTCTTATTTTGTAGTTTACAGCTAGGTTGCAATATCAGTGTCTCTCGGCATACACATCCTGCTTCAGCATAATTTTTGTGACCCGGTCTGCCTTCCCTCTTCTATCCATATTCTCTCAGCCAGGCTGCACGCAGGCTGTTTTCAGGGTTGCTACTTGAAGGGGCAATAGGGCATTGGTCAATCATTAGTCACAGCATGATGTTCGCGGCCACGATGACAGACTCCTTCAGATCATTGGAGCTTGGAATATCCATAAAGTACCGCACAGATGGCAAATTACTCAATTCCAGAAGAATGAAGGCCAAAACCAAAGTGGCTGGCGACATAATCAGGGAACTTGTATTTGCTGACGACTGCGCTCTAATGAGCAACTCAAAACTGAACATGCAGGTTGGAATGGACCAGTTCTCTGCCGCATGCAACAATTTTGGCCTGACCATACATGCCAAAAAAACAGAGGTCATGTACCAACCAGCACCAGACATGCCGTACACAAAACCAGAGACTACAGTCAGCGGGCAGACGTTGAATGCCGTAGACAAATTCACATATCTGGGCAGCACGCTGTCGAGATCTGTCAGCCTAGACGATGAGGTGGCAAGCAGAATAGCAAAGGCCAGCACATCCTTTTGTAGAATGCGCTCGATGGTCTAGGCACGTCGTGGCATCAGCGTCAAGACCAAACTCAAAGTCTACCGTGCAACCATCATTCCAACCCTACTATACGCTTGCGAAAGCTGGACTGTATATTCTGGACATGCAAGGAGGACCACTTCCACACAGGTTGCCTGAGGCGAATATTCCACATCAGATGGCAAGATCGTGTCACTGACATCGAGGTTCTCTCGAGGGCTAACATGCCCAGCATCCATGCACTGCTAGAAAAAGCACGACTAGGATGGGCCGGACACCTCGTCCGTATGTCAGACGAGCGGCTCCCAAAGAAGCTTCTCTACGGCGAGCTGAGAGAGGGATGGCGCGAGAGAGGGCGCCCAAAGAAACGTTTTAAAGACGGTCTGAAGGACTAACTAAAAAGTTGCCAGATAGACATCGACACCTGGGAATGTCTTGCGCAAAACAGATCTGACTGGAGAAGCGCAGTCAAATCGGGTGTAGCTGCCGGTGAAGACGACCGTGTTGTGAAAGCCCAGAGCAGACGCGAGACGCGGAAATCCCGAGCAGCGGGAACACCATCCCCTTCTACAAACCTCGTGTGCCCGATATGTAGCAGATGTTTTCGTGCTCGCATTGGCCTGTTCAGCCACATGCGCACCCACACCCAACAGGGAAATCTGTGACAAGCGGTCCTCATCGACAACGATGGACAGCTATTATTATTAGTCACAGACCCTGATGCAAGCTGTCAGCTCAAGAAAGATTTGCAAATGGTACATTAGAGCAGCCATGCTTAAACAGTGTGCATGGCAATGCATCCACTGAAATAGTTTAGAACACCTAATGGACATTGTCAAAGTAAAATGTTATTCGTCCCTTAATAATCCATCGTGACCCCAAAGGGGCGCACCCCTGTATTGGGCTGTTCAGACTGGAGTGTGTAGTATCATTAGACTAAGAAAACTATCAGCGTACACGCTTTTCTTAATATACAGAACATAGAGAACATGACTAAACGCCTATGTGAGGCATGCCGGTTCACCTAAGCAGTAACCAGGGGGGATACAAATCAATACATTTTGCTGACATGCAGTTTCTCCAAGTGGCTTTCTGCCAGTGCGGTTGTGCTCGTCATTTAGGGTTTGTCGCTACTGGAGGTTTACCAGTCTGACTCAGTTGTTATCATGGCCAAGAGCTTTCTGCCGTGGCACAAGCGTTTATGTTCGGAAACCGAATATTTGTTGATGGCTCACGTGGTCTTATGTAACCCAAAAGACTATTTCATTGAACGAAGTGTACTTTCGTTAAACGAAGGTAAAAACACTAACAAACAATTCCAAAGTAGTCACATAATTTTATCGATGCAACTTCCTGAACAGCGCCAGCTAAATGAAACAGAAAAGCTCATATATACTTAAGCAATTGGTACGGTATACTAGTAAACAGCTTAGGTAGCGTTGTGTAAGCTACTGATATATCTTTCTGAAAGCTGTATGTCAGTATTTTTAAAAAAAATAGACACACATTTCTAACAATGTACATTCTATACTCACACTCTTCACTATAAATGATGTAGCATGCAACAAATGTAATCGTTGAGGAAAACTACTAGGGATGATGAAGCGTCTGATTAGTGATCAAACAAATAGGCTGGGCAATGGATGTGCTGCGCCATCCTGTAGAAACTATAAGCCACATAATAAGGACAAGTAGACCTCTACTTTCCAATAGCAGAAAAGAAGTTAAGACGGACAAATGGGGTTTAGACAAGGGGCCGGCTACCCGATCTTGTAGAAACCATACGCCACAAGAAAATAGAAAGAAGACCTCTACATGGTAGAAGAGGTGAGACTCAATCAGGAGGTATCACGGCAAGTTTAACTTCAGAGAAATGGCTACAGTGACGTGTTGTCGTCATTATTATTTGTTATTTTGTTTATTATCCAGTAGTCGTAAAAATGAATACTCTTTAATCGAATTGCGTATTTTTTTTTAACGCGGAGGCTGGGGGGTGGGAGAGAATCTCACTTCACTAGTGATGTTAATGATCTCCCCTTTTCCAAGAATAAACAATGAAGGAATTTGTGGCCCTTTTTGAGGAACAAACAGTATTTGTTTATTCGTTCGCCTTATTTCTCTAATCCCCAAGGCGGTGTGCGTTGCACTGTGGTTTTTATTTTGCGCCTGTCGGCCCAGTGCATCCGACTTGCATGCATTTTATGTAAGGGTCTGCTTTCTCCTGCATTTTCTAAGGGTTTGCTTCCCCGGGGTAACGGCCGGTGCTGTGATGGGGATCGAACCCAGCACCTTAAGGTTGTGAGCCGTGCCACTTAACCACTAGCCCACGCCGTCCCACAAACAGTATTTAAAAATCAATGAAAGGAACATACATGTAGCTGTCTACACACTATTCTCAGCAAGTTCCTGATCGCATCATGTCAGACTTAAATGTGTTTTCTTGCATGTGGGATGTTAGAACATGCTGAGGGTCTGGACCCAACGTAGACGGCGATGTTAAAAACAACAGCATGTTGAGTTATTTGGTTTCTTGCCCGTGCAGGCTCGGTCGTGTCTGTAAATATATATATGTGTGTGCGTGCATGTGTGTTTTTTTGTTGTTCTGTGTTTTGGGTGGTTTTTTTGGGCGTCTCTTGGTGTATCTGTTTTTGTGTCTTTATCTATGTGTATGTATGTCGGTGTCTGTTGGTATGTGTGTGTGTGTATATCTCTGTAACTGTGACTCTGGCTCTCTGTACCTGTATCTCTGGGTGTATGTCTCTGCTATATATATGCCTGTCCCCTTTATGTGTCTGTCACACACACGTACTCCCTTTGTATCTCTCACTCTTTCTCTGTCAATCACACATGCACACTCCGTGTCTGTCTCTGTGTGTGCGCCTGTCACACAGTCTGTGTTTCTCTCTATATGTTTTTCTGTGCGTGTCTATTTCTCTGTGTGTGACTGTCACTGTATGTGTCTGTGTGTGTATGTGCGTGTGTGTGTGTGTCTGTCTGCCTGTTTATCTGTCTTTCTCTCCGTCTATCTCTCTGTCCGTGACTCCCTCTCTGTGTCCGTGTGTGTCTGTCTCCTTCGCTGGCACTCTCTCTCTCTCTCTCTCCCATAGCGTCTCTCTGTGTCCGTGACTGTATATCTGTGTCTGTGTGTGTCTGTCTGTATGTGTCTGTCTCTTACGCGCGCTCTCTCTCTCTCTATCTCTCTCTCTTTCTCTATATCTCTATATCTTTGTGTATCCGTGTCTGTCTCTCTATGTGTATGTCTGTCTGGGTGTGTTTCTCATCATTCGCTCTCCCTCTCTCACACATGCTTTCTGTATCTCTATCTCTCTGTCCGTAACTGTCTCCCTCTCTATATGTGTCTTGTCTGTGTGTGTCTCTCTCTCTGTGTTTGTGTATCTCATTCGTTTTCTCTTTTTCCCCACACATACTCTCTTTATCTGTTTGTCTGTTTCTCTCTTCTCTCTCCCTGCTTCTGACTTTCTCTCTCTCTGTCTCTACGTGACTGTCTGCCTCTCTATGTATGTGTGTGTCTTGGTGTGAATCCACGTGATCGCTATAGTAGGTATATTAAAACGAATACATTTAAAAGTATATGGCATCCAGGGTTGAGCGTTAGCCTTCTACGGGACGAGAGCGCCTAGCTGAAGAGAGCAGACGAGTTAAAGGATTTGGCTAGCTAGTATACATTATTGGGATGGCAAGTTAGAGATAAACCAGAACTGGTGACATCTATAACAAACAATCAGTTCAACACTTCATCCCCGACGGCGGCACCTGTTATATAGAGCCCACTTTGCTGTTGCTCTACGCTACTCGTGCTGTGCGCGCGCTTGGCGATTTTTATCTGATAGTTGGTTTGCAGCGGCTCTTCTTACATTTTGAGGGGCATTGAATAAGGTGGACCTCAGCCCTCCTCGCTGTAGTCCAACGCAATGCTTCTAAGTAGACTTACAGCTACGGAAATCAAGTTTCGGTCTTCCACCTAGATGATTAGGCTGCTGCATCGAAGCCTATTTCCAGTTGCATGACGTGGGAGTGTGCTGGGATCTTTGTCAGTATGTTGCATCTGACCCTAACCTTGGCATCCAACATTTACTATATGCATGAAATAGGAAGACAGATGTAACAGTTATTTATTTCATTAATTCAATTCATTGAATTAACTTCAATCAATTAATTTAATTAACTGCAATCAATTCATTTAATTAACTTCAATCAATTCATTTAATTTACTAAATACATTTAATTCATTTAATATATTTAATTCATTCATTTAATTCATTTAATCCAATTAATTATTTTAATGAATGCAGCAAAGGGAATGAACTGACAGCAGTTCAACGACTCAATAGCTGGCTGCTTACGTCAGGGTCAGCGAACAAGATCTGAGCAAGACCGTACATATTCAGCCTCCAAGTGACCTCCTCTGAAGATAGAATGCACTAGTGTAGTGTGGCTAAAAAGAGTATAGATCACAGCGGGAAGGCAAACCAGGTACCCAAAAACGTCAGCTGAAACCGAAAGACGCAGATATCGCAGTTTCGCTGTAAAACTGAGACAAAACGTATTTTTTCAGAAGGAACGCCGAAGAAGAAATATTCACTTTTTCGCTCCGATGTGAAGCCTATCTTTAATCTGCAGCTGGACCTTTTACCGGAATCTCGTATCGAGTTTTTGCAGCGATTATAATGACAATATTTAATACACGGCGAGCCAAGCACAACCATCTTTAGACGCCTTATAATATGTTAGAAAGGGGACAGTGACAATATTCATTTCAATCCGGGTACCACTTTTAACTTGTGTTATATAATTATTTGTCAGCACGTTCAGCCTAAATGTAAAAACAGAAACACACGTTACATTATAATCATCGATCCTGCTTCTCGCAGATCGATATAAGCGATATAGCAACAGCAGGCGAGGTATATGATGGAGTAGTGAAGGGGGGCTTTATGAAATTCTGTCTCATCTCAGAGATGAGTAGAGTGGGTGGAGTTGGAATGGAAGGGGAGTGCATTTAAGCTTGCTTTGATGGACAGACTCTGGTTATCTTCCGCGAATGAATATATTTAGATATTACATTAACTTCGCCGTTATCTTTGAATACATTCTTTGATTTACAAACATGTAACGTCTGAATGTGTTATTATTTAAAGGTGGTCCCATAGCAGACACTGTCGTCGGGGATGAAGTATTAGTGACTTCACTGTACTAGTTCTCAGCTTCTGTTCTAGCTGGGGTCTCCAGTTCCCTGCGTCGCTTTCTTTTCTCCAGTATCTGTAAATTAGGTCGCCGTTTACAGCTGGGTAGACTCAACATGTCGAGACTGAACTCTTCACCTTTGCCGTGGAAGACAAGTTATCTAATTACTGAGCTGCTGATGTTGTCATGAACGCCACTCGTACTATTGCTGATTTTATTCACTGTGTCCAGTTTGACAGACATGGTTTTTTTCCCCCGCTCCGCCACGTACGGAAAGTAATGACAGCCTACCTTACTGCACACCTGCCAAGAAACATAACAGCCAAATAGGTTGGCGGTTGTAAGAAGCGACGTCCTGCAAAGGACATGCTACTTACTTAGGGGGTCTGTAGTGGCTGCGCATGCATTTCTAGGTATTCTGCTGAAGGTTAACCCGAGGCCTCTTTCATGTAGGCAATGCACAGTTTTACAGTAGACTAATTAATCATTGCGCAGGGGAGTGGAGACTAACGTTAGGTCAGGCAAAACATACTGATCAGACTGTTAGTCAGGGTCAGGCGAAACATACTAATCAGACAATGTTAGTCAGGCGAAACATACTAACCAGACAATGTTAGTCAGGGCCAGGTGAAACATACTGGACAAGACCCTACCTTACTTCCAAACAGTTTTCACTGGAAACAGCTGAATGGCAGTCTGGCAAGCGAGCTTGGAATCAGAACATGAATCCCACATTGGTGAGCTTAGGAACCTTGCATTGCACTACAGTCTGGGGGACCCGGGTCCACCTTCTCAAGTACACCTTGGGATGTGAGGAGAGCCATTGTAACCTGCTACCAAAGAAAGTCACCAAGAACACCTAACTAAAGTGCAAGTGACATTACCAACAACAACCGTTACATGCGAATTTTTACCCCTACCTCGTTGACGAGGCTGCTGTAATACATTCCATTTCCAGGCACGCGGTTTGAACTTGTCGAGGGGTAGACTGACAGGCTACTAACTTTGACACCCACCACCAACATTATATACGAGAGTGAACAAGGAAGGAACATCTGAAGTCAAGTTTGGGTAGTACTTACTTACTTAGTCGCTCCTCTTCTACCGTGAGGTGTAGAGGTTTGCCAAAGAGAACGCCACACTGCTCTATCCGCCGTCTTTTTCCTGGCCTCTTTCCAATCCAGCCCTCTATCACTTAGGGACTGTCGTATGTTGTCTTCCCAACGTACTTTGGGACGTCCTCGGGGTCTGCGTCCTTGACTTTTGATCTCCCATGACCGCTTTGGTATCCGATCTTCTTCCATTCTACAGACATGGCCAAACCACTGTAGTTGGGACTGCTCCACTCATGTCTGCAGGGGTTGAACTTCAAGATTGCTACGTATTGTCTGGTTACGGATCTTGTCCCTTTTCGTCACCTGAACCGCCTTTCTTATGTACCTCATTTCTGAAGTTTGTAATTGCCTTTCTTGGGCTGTAGTCATTGCCCATGACTCACATCCATATGTCAGGACAGGCACATAGGTCGAGCAGTATACATCCATCTTTGTTTTCCTGCTTATTTCTCTTCTACTGAGGAAACCTCTGTTTATTGCATGGAACAGTCTACCTGCTGCTGCCCTTCGTGCAGTTAACTCCTCTTTGATTCCTCCCCTGCTGTCTATTACCACTCCTAGATATTTAAAGTTGCTGACCTGCTCTAGTGCTCGTGTTCCCATGGTTATCTGATGTCTATTTTCATTTCTCTGGAGATCACCATGGTTTTTGTTTTGGAGTTGCTGATGTGCATTCCTCTCTTCTTCAACTCTTCTTCCCAGACCTGCAAGTTGATCTGGAGATGTGTTTCGGTTTTTGGTATCAGGGACACATCGTCTGCAAATGCTAGTTCCGATATGTAACTTGGTCTCATCTTCCAGTACCCTACTTCATACTTTTTTGTCCGTTCCTTGCAGGCTTTGATGACTTCATCCATGAGGAGTATGAAAAGGTACGGTGATAGAATGTCCCCCTGTCTTACTCCGCTAGTGGTCTTGAACTCTCCTGACTTTTGATTTGATGTCCGCACATAATTTCTGCATGTTTTATAGAAACTCTGTATGGCAGAGATCAGGGGTCCTGGGATGTTCTTCCTTGTCAGGCACTCCCAGAGTTTGTCCCAAGGAACTTTATCAAATGCTTTCTCCAAATCCAAAAAGCAGAGATGCATCTCTTTATCATATTCAAGAGCCTTTTCACTTAGCTGTCTGAGTGTAAAGATAAGGTCTTGAGTACTTCTGTTTGCCCTAAACCCACATTGAGTGCATCCATATTTGGCTCTGCTAGACCTCTTAATCGCCGTTCTAGAATCCTAGAGTAGACTTTCCCGGGGACACTGAGAAGGGAAATACCTCTGTGATTTTCACATTGTCGATTGTCGCCCTTTTTAAATATTGGTATTATTATTGCAACCTCCCAGTCTCTTGGTATCTGTTACTTCCAGAGTTTGGTTTTCCTCCACTCCAAGGAGATCTGAGAAATATTCTTTCCATCTGTTCATTACCTCTTCTGGGGCAGTCAACGGCGCACCTTGTTTATCTTTAACAAATTTCAGGGGGCATTCCTTTTCCTTCATCATGTTCTTCAAGGTCTTGTAGAACAGTTTCTGGTTTTCTCCAGCATTATTTTCCAGTTTCTCTCCAAATTCTTCCCAGGATTTCTGTTTGGCCTTGAGCACAGTCTTCTTTGCTTCTGTTCTAAAAATTTACATATTCTTTATATTTCTTTGTTTGTTCTTCTGTATTCATAGCCCCTAGGTATTGCTTCCATGCCTTTTTCTTTTCTCGTATTAATGTTTTCACTTCTTCTGTCCACCATGGTGTACTTTTTCTCTTCCACCCTTCTTTGGTTTGACCTCATGCCTCTGCTGCAGCCTCTTTGAGGATGTCTTTGAATTTTACCCAAAGCATTTCCATATCTTCTCCAGATTCCTCTATCCTTTCTATTGCTGTTGTTATGAGCACTTGGTATCTTCTCTTAACATCTGGTTCTCGTAGTTTGTAAGCCTTAATTTTATTTTCTCCTCGTGTATTATGTTTCATGCTTGCTGATGGGTGTTGCCTAGCTGAATAGTGTTTTTCAATTTCTCTCTTTATTTTAACTAGGTAGTGGTCGCTTCCTATCTCTGGTCCTCTGAACACTCTAGCATCCTTTACAAACTTGAAATCAGTTTTCCTCACTATTGCATAGTCAATTATGGATCTTTCATTTCTTGCCGGCTCACATCTTGTGTAGGCATGGATACGCTTGTGTGGAAACCTTGTATTTGTAATAACAAGGTTTTGTTCTCTGCAGAATCTGAGCAGTCGTTTTCCATTGTCATTTAAGACATCTTCTCCATACCTACCGATCACTCCATCCCATCTAGAATAGTCGTTTCCAACTCGTGCGTTGAAGTCTCCAAGGAGGAATATTTCATTATGGCAATCGTCAATGGTCCTTTGAAGGAGCTCATAAAATTCATCTTTTATGTCAGTGCTCTCATCTTCGTTTGGTGCATACACGGTGACGATATCCATTTGGCTATCCTCATCTTGTAGACTTAGAACCATCAGTCGTTCTGAAATGAACTTCCATCCTTTAATGTTTTTCTTTGCTGTAACCATTCACTATACAACCAACCCCTGCCCTGGCTCGTTCACTCATGGGAACTCCGCTGTAGTATAGCATGTTGCCATCATGGCCCAGAACGCCCTGTCCCTTTGTCCTTGTTTCTGTAAGTGCCAGGACTGTCAACTTTGCTCTCTTCATCTCCTCTATTAGTTCTTGTTCTTTTCCGTTTATACTTCGTACATTCCATGTTCCGTAAATCGTGGTCCTTATTTCTCGCCTGTTCGTCACCGTTGAGGTCAGTCCGGTTTTCTCTGTGTTTTGACTTGTAATCGTTGTTTTAAGACAAACAGGTGATTAGCCTGTTGTGTCTTTGCATGGTGGAGGGGCTGCCTCCTTACAGCCTCCATGCCTGCCGACCCGTTTTTGTCCACGGCTGCTTATTTATTCGCAGCCAACCTTCAAATTAGGAGGCCTTTCAGCAATCCGCAACCCTGCTGACGCGCCTGGTAGGAGGTAGGTGCCTCCCCCAGGAAGTTTGGGTAGTACCAAATCGTTATCTCTCGGCCCGGTCAATCCAACTCGTAACAACAGAAACAGACATGAAATTAAAAGCATCGATCTCGCTTCGCACAAATCGATATCAGTGCGATATAGCAACAGCAGCGAGGTGTGCAATGGAGCAGTAAAGGGTGGATGCTCTTTTAAATCCTCTCATCTCAGAGATGAATAGAGGAGGAGGAGTTGACCTTTGTTTGAGTGGAAGAGGAGCGAACTTGGGCTTGTTGTGATCGACAGACGTTGGTAATCTCCCGCGAATGATATATTAGATTTATCTCCCTGGTAGCTTGGAAGTATTAAATGTATGTCGCTGGTAGCATTAAATTAATTTCACTGGAAGTTTTAAATTTTTTTATATCACTAGTAGATTTAAATGTATCACGATAGTAGCTTTACATGTATCTCGCTGATAGCTTTAAATATATATCGTTTTAACTTTAAATATTATATCGCTGGTAGCTTTAAATATTATATCGATGGTAGCTTTAAATATTATATCGCTGGTAGCTTTAAATTTATATCGCTGGTAGCTTTAAATATTATATCGATGGTAGCTTTAAATTTATCTCGCTGGTAGCTTTAAATTTATCTCGCTAGTAGCTTTAAATATTATATCGCTGGTAGCTTTACATATTATGTCGCTGGTAGCTTTAAATGTACATAGATTGTAGCATTGCATTTTAATCGCTGGTAGTTTTAAATGTACATCTCTGGTAGTTTTAAACGTACATCTCTGGTAGTTTTAAATGTATATCTCTGGTAGTTTTAAATATACATCTCTGGTAGTTTTAAATGTATATCTCTGGTAGTTTTAAATATACATCTCTGGTAGTTTTAAATGTATATCTCTGGTAGTTTTAAATGTATATCTCTAGTAATTTTTAATTTATCTCGCTGGAAGCTTTAAATGTATCTCTCTGGTAGTTTTAAGTGAATCACGCCAGTAGCTTTAACTGTATCGTAGTGGTAGCTCTGGCTGTATCTTGGTGGCAGCTCTGACTGTTTCTTGGTGGCAGCTCTGACTGTATCATGGTGGTAGCTCTGACTGTATTATGGTTGTAGCTTTGACTGTATCTTAGTGGTAGCTCTGACTGTATCTTAGTGGTAGCTCTGACTGTATCTTGGTTTTAGTTCTGATTGTATTATGGTGGTAGCTCTGACTGTATTATGGTGGTAGCTCTGACTGAATTATGGTTGTAGCTCTGACTGTATTGTGGTGGTAGCTCTGACTGCATTATGGTTGTAGTTCTGACTGTATTATGGTGGTAGCTTTGACTGTGTCTTGGTGGTAGCTCTTACTGAATTATGGTTGTAGCTCTGACTGTATTATGGTGGTAGTTCTGACTGTATCTTGGTGGTAGCTCTTACTGTATTATGGTTGTAGCTCTGACTGTATTATGGTGGTAGCTCTGACTGTGTCTTGGTGGAAGTTTCTGAATGTATTCGAGTGTTTACAGACGTAACATGTGTAGATATATTTATTTTAGAAACGTCGTTCCGTAGCAAATAGTGTCGTAGCGGATGAAGTGGTTGAGACTTTAAAACAAATTGTGTTCAGCTTATTGTATAGTTCTGTTTCTATTTCTTAGAATCGACGTCACTGCACCCCTGGCATACCCATAGGTAATCAATCTCTTTCAGCAAATGGCGTAGGGTATGGATGTAGATGGACCTTGAAGCTCGCTGGTTGTACACTCTCCTGCTCCGTCCTCTTATTCACCATCTCTGCTTGAGCCTCGTTTAATGTCGAAATGTTGCAGTCTGTGGATTGCTGCTTCACCTTTTGCGATGTTCTCATATAACAGGCGGACATTGATTGATTTCAACATGTCACTTCTATCAATCACTAATGTGCCCATGATGGAAGTTTGTGAAGCCATTATGTCAGCTCTTTCATTGCCCTGAACCCCAGCATGAGAAGGACAATACATCCATGTCAAACCCTGGAGGTTTGAGGCCTTAGCAGCTGCTGTCCACTTGTACCTAAGCCATCCATTCTGTACCTTCTGAAGTACGACTTCCGCGTCTTTTACGATGACTGCCCTTGTTATAGAAGTCTCAGATATCCATTTTAGTGCTTAAGTCACTGCTTCCGTCTCCATTCATACACTGGAGGTTGTTGACATGTATGGCCTACTGCGCTCAACAACGACCTGTCCTCTTACTTTAACTGAGAAGCCCCAGCCTGAAGTCCCACTGCGCAGCACTGATCCGTCGGTGTATATGACGGCATCACTCTCCTGCGTTCTCAATTATCAGCTGATTCACCTCGTGCTCTGCTATTCCGTCACTCCATTCTCTGCATTCCTTACCATAGCTTATGATGCCACTCTGGTACTCTATCATTCTATCACCAGTGTGGACCCATTCTTTCCCTTTGGCTATCGTTTCAGCTGGGGTGAAATTTATATATATATATATTCACATACCCAGATCACCACATACAAAAGATCACATACCCAGGTGCGTGCAAAGAGGTGCCTCAGTGATGTATCTTGTCAGTTGACCTCCTCTTGGCATAGAGTAGTATTTTGTCACGTGATCTCTTCTTGGCAAGGAGTAGTATGTTGTCACGTGATCTCTTCTTGGCAAGGAGTAGTTAGTTTCTGTTATATCAGATTCTGAGTGTTCTCTGTGCTATTTGTCATGGAAGTTAATCCTGTCTTCAGTTTATGTGTTACTCAAACCTTCTTTGACTAGTATATCTATCTGCTCATTTCCATGTATCTTTCAAGGTAAATGGAGCCGAGATAGCGCGGTGGTTAGTTCAATGGCTTCCCAACCGAACTACCGGGGTTCGGTCGCCAGTTGCTGTGGGATTTTTCCAATCACAAAAACGGCCGCTGGGATCAACCAAGCTTCAAACATTGTGTACCAGAATAATCTGGAGAAGTAAAAGCGGCCGGCGTGATGTTGATCACATCACCCCTAGTGTGCCGCTGGGGAGGAAAAATATTGGCCTACCACCATATTTCCAATATGCCACAGTGGCGTGATAACGGGATTTTCCTCTCTTTTCTTTACGGTGTAAAGGCATCTACTGAATTTTCACTCTGCTGAATTTGTAACTGGTATTCACGAGTGCCTGTTATCCAATTGGCTGTTATGATTTCTGAGAGCCTGATAGGGAGGGAACCTGTAAGGCAAGCTGTCTTGATTCTGGCAAAGCGCTTGTTGTACCATTTGATTGCATGTTTTTAGTGCGTCAGCTTGAAGATATTCTAAATGCTTCCAGGTGGCGAAAATCCACCACAGCAGCCAGTGACTCGTATCTGACTGCTTGCATCAGGGGAAGTGATTCATAACTAAGACCCTATTCCGTCTCTAAGTAGCGGACCTGGGAACAGACTGCCAGCTAAGAGGTTAGGGATAGAAAAGGAAATGCAAACCTGGTCCCAGAAATGTCTTGCTGAAATGTGTCGGGCCGAAAGATATCGCAACTACAACACATCATCACAAACGAATGCCGAAGAAGAAGAATTGCTGTCATAACCGGTAGTGGAACACAAATTCTTCGACTCTAAGCAAATGCTCACATGGAATGTAAGCGATATAGCCTCTTAAACAAATGGCCAACTTCTGACTTTCTCGTGGCACACCTGTTTTACTAACAGGAGAAGAGGCGGCGGGCGAACATCTGGCGCCCTATAACCAAACAGATGCTTCGGGTAGATGAGACTCGTCAGCTATAGAAGGCAGCTCATCAAGGAGAAAGGAAAACTGATTTCAAACCGCCTGTTGCCTTGCACACCATACTGACGTATCAAAGGTGTCAGTATCAAAGGTAACCGGATAAAACCGAAGACAACCCGTACAGATGAGACGTGCTAGCTTGGAAGACGACTCATCTAGGAGAAGGAAGTTAATAAACTTCATGCAGCCATATCAATAGACAGTCAAAGGCTAGGAATAGTTCATCATCTTTCCTCACTTTTCTTCTCTTTTCCCCAACCACTGTTTTGTGCAGGTCTAAAACTGTTGTGCCGCACCTAAAAGGCGCATCTATCGCATGCAGTACAACTGTAAAATATAACTTAGGCTCGGAGCAGAAAATATGAACTTGATAGCAACTCGGCTGGAAAAAGAACCATATGTATTTTGTCATAAGGCTAATGACTTCGTTGCCTTGTCACACACGATAATAATGATAGACATGACAATCACACATCCAGGAAATGAGAATTTCGCAAAACACACAATAAACATTCTGTTGACATGGTGTGTTACAATGCATTTGTTTCCGGCACAGCATTCACACAATATAACAAAAACAAAGAAAGTCATTGTCAAGGTATTCAAGAAGACAATTGCAGGGCTCACATAGGCAAACAAGCCAGCACGAACAAGCTCAATAACATGCATCCAAGAGTATCGAGCCTAGCAGTCGCATAACAAAACGGTTGTAAATAATCTTTCTCGTGGACGAGCCCTTATCAAGGCTAAAGCAAGAGAGAAGCCACACTCAATTTAATAACTACAAGAGTACGGTACTCATCAACACAGCATCAGACAGCAAGGTCACACAATCAATACACTATCCGAGAGCAAGGTCACACAACCAACCAAAACATCCGCCCTAACACAGATTTATTATAATTAGGTAATAGCGGGTCATGGTCGAACCAAATCAGATTAAACATGGAGTGGATGCTACCCGTAGAGTAGTTATCCTCCACTGGAGAACAGAGAGCGAGAGACTGTGGTGTGTGTGTGTATAATTTATTTATTTATTATATAGGGAAAGAAGGGAGTGGGTGCTATTTACTTTGAAAGGGGACATGTCAATTAACTCACGCTCGCATACAAATCTGACAAAAGTAAGAAACGCCTATATTTAAAAACTTGTTACTGTCCAGCTAAACAAAACAAACCTTCTGAATTGGTACTTCCTGCCAGATCTTCTCATCTTTCTAGACTCAAATTCTGCAATGCGATATTTAAACCAAAAACACGCAGTATTATTATTATTATTATTATAATTATTATTATTATTATTATATTCATAGTTGTTGCATATTTAAATATCTACAGATTATGGAGTGTTTTTTTTAATGTACTGCAAGATATTACGTTAAAACTGTTTCAATTGTACACAATACTGAGTTTAGACTTGTAGTGTACACTATTTAGTAACGCGGATGTCAATCAAAGGGTAACAGAGGTGGACGTGGAAATAAAACGCCAGACTTTGGTGGACTTCTCTTATGTGTTGGTTCCCATACAAGAAATGAAAGATCAAACATTATACATTGGTCGCAGGCATGAGAATTGACATTTCCATAAGATTGTTCTATTAAAAAGGCAAGCCAAGAATTTTTTTTCAGGAGTGCTAGTTCTACGTATTTCTTGTCGTGCCTAATTTTCCTGTGTTATCTTTTAATCTTGTTCATATCCTTTGTTGGCATTCCCAATTTCTTACATATACACCTCCTCCTCCTCCTCCTCCCTTCTTCCTTCTTCTTCCTCTTCCTTCTTCCTTCTTAGCAAGCAGACGGTACATGAATATATCAACAGAAAGCAATGTTTTCCGGAGACTTGGTGTCTCCATAGAGCTTGTCCACGGATGATATCCGTGATGCCCACACGTGCTTTCTCTTTTCCTCATATGGTGGACACATTTGTAACATGCTCAGCAGTTATTATCAGTCCCACAGACATTCATTTGTGTGTTCTATTCTTTGTTGAGCAGATGGTAACTCAGTCTGTTGTGGCATGTGTGGAGTTCAAAGATTACTACATGCACACATCTGTTCAGCTGGTAAAATACGTCAATTGTGTTTAAGCCGTTACTGTATCATCTCTGCATTTTGTTTAATAGGAGAGTTTTTAATATGTCACCAAGATTTGCCACAATGTCTTTTGTGCCGCCGCTGCTGTCTATCACATGCCGCTGCTGTCTATCACATGCCGCTACTGTCAATCACATGCCGCTGCTGCTGTCTATCACATGCCGCTGCTGCTGTCTATCACATGCCGCTGCTGTCTATCACATGCCGCTGCTGCTGTATATCACATGCCGTTGCTGTCTATCACATGCCGCTACTGTCTATCACATGTCGCTGGTGCTGTCTATCACATGCCGCTGCTGTCTATCACATGCCGCTACTGTCTATCACATGCCGCTGCTGCTGTCTATCACATGCCGCTACTGCTGTCTATCACATGCCGCTACTGTCTATCACATGCCGCTACTGTCTATCACATGCCGCTGCTGCTGTCTATCACATGTCGCTGTTGCTGTCTATCACATGCCGCTGCTGCTGTCTATCACATGCCGCTGCTGTCTATCACATGTCGCTGGTGCTATCACATGCCGCTGCTGTCTATCGCATGTCGCTGGTGCTGTCTATCACATGTCGCTGGTGCTGTCTATCACATGTCGCTGGTGCTGTCTATCACATGCCGCCGCTGCTGATGTCTTTCATATGCCGCTGCTGCTATCTTTCACGCGTCGCAATATGTGACAGATTCTAATTTAACGATATGGTAGAAGATTGTTAATTATCGAGGTACCACCCCCTCCTCACTTCAGCGTTTAGTTCCATTGTTAAGGTTAAACGCAATAATTACAAAGTTGAAGAACAAAGATATCTTTTCTTTGCAGTTGCCACGCAGTGCATATATTTGAAGAAGAAAAAAAAAGGTGAAGATGCCGTTAATACGCGAGTGTGGCATACTGGATTATCCAGGTACTCAATGTTAAGGCTGGATTGGCCCCAAGCCGTTTTGCGATCGGAAAAGTCCCGCACAAACTTTGGACCAAAATCCAATCGTTCGGCTGGGAAACCAGTGCACTAAGAACTGCGCCACCTGGGCTCACTACGCGGTGTAAATGCTAAATTTGTACTTGTTACTTCACATAAAAAAATGCATAGACCCTACCGGCGGTTTGAGCTTTTCTGTGTTGTTCTTGTTTGTCTAACCCGTGATGAAAGTTGTCAGGTCGAAACGTCGACTAACGTGTGTTGCTGTTCCCAGACAAAACTTGTTCCATTAACCTAGTTTATATTTCGGTCCTTCCCAGTAGTTAGTGTAACCGCAGACACTCGTACATCTCATGTTTCCAATCACAATTGTTACAATTGAGTTCTGTTCTGTTGAAAGTTTGTACTGCGAACAAAAGGCCTTCACCAAAAGCCCGCCAAACTGCGCGAAGGAAGAAGCTTGTGTTGTTCACCGATCACATGATAATGGACCGTTTTTATTTCAGCAATCATTTTAGATCTTTATGCAGGCGATTGCAAAGTGCAACCATTTTCCTTTTGTATATGAAAAAAATATTACATTCTAATGTTTTTAGCTTATGCATACTTCCCCCCCCCCCCCCCCCTCCTCCTCTTCCCAATGATGACATACAGTTAATTTATGACTCGACATTTTATTTGAAACGACCATGCATCAGGTGATCTCATTCTTATCAGGTCAGTCGCTAATCAACAAATAATATTCGTTGCTTAGTAACTACGCGTTTCCAGTTAATAGCGTACCTAGCAACAGCTGCATCAGATATAGTTGCGCCTGCAATAGTTGCGTCAGGAACTAGTTACATCACAGCCAGCACACCTCTACCACTATTTATTGTCTGTCTTACTGCAAGAGGTGAGAAATTTGTTTAGTATCTAGGAGCCAGGTTAAAAACGACGGGAGACAGGCATTGTTCTGGATATTTGCGATGAGGGAAATTGTGCAAGTAAAATAGAACACTGAACCTACACAAAAAAATGATGCCTATTACCAGTTGAACAGAAGAGAGCAGGTTGTGGTCTTCAGGCTTCGCACAGGCCACAACAGACTGAGGTACCATCTATTCAATAAACTGAAGATAGGTGGCACTGACGAATGCACCTGTGGTACAGAGAAAATGGCCGCTGAATATCTGCTGCAAAATTGCCCGACATACGAGGACCAGAGAAAGCACATGTGGCCATCACCAGTGCCAACACTAGACAAGCTCCATGGCAGTGTCGACAGCCTCAGGAGGACAGCTACTTTCTTCGAACAAATTCAAGTTGACGTCTGACAGCGTACGAAGAAGAAGAAGAACACTGATCCTGGAATATTAGTTGCCACCGTGCACTTTGTAGACGCGACAGCGAACATAATACGCGCCTTGTCGACCTGGAGCCTTGGCGCAGTGGAGCCTTGGTGCCGTGCATTTGCCGTGCCTTGATTTATTGGCAAGCCCAGCATATTCACTTTTCCAAAATGTAAATACGTATCTTATTGTAAAACGTAATTACTGAGTCTGGACAACGTCATAGATATCACCAGGAGAGCTAGTGGGACAAATGGTGCCATTGAAAATATTTCATTAACCACCTGTGCTGAATACATACCAGAACAGAAAAAAGGCGTGCCCGTTATCTCTCGAGAATGCAACCAGATCGGCTACTACTGCATGTTATAAGACACAATCTGACTGCAAGACACGAGGAAGATCACGAAGGAGATGGATACATGACATAACAGAAATCATCCAAAACCACGGGCTTACAGCGACAGATCAACACACTTGGCCGAAAAGAAAGTTACCTTAGCTACCACGTCGTCTAACGGCACAAGTGAAGGAAAGGAAAAAGTATTATGTATATGCGAGATTAAAGCGGGATATGGAGTCTACATACAGTATCCAGACAGAACACCCGATGAGCTGTTTGATGCCTGGGAGGAGATATGTTCAAATTATGTGGAAGAAATAATAGCATTGGAAATTAGCACTATACCACTTGAGGACTGCATTTGATGCTTTCCCATTAAAAAAACTCAAGGCATCGTAATCTTTACAGACTGCCCTTCAAGCTCTAGAAGATGGCGGTAATTGTAAACCTGAACTTATCCAAAAATCTCTAGATGCCAACCAACTTCTCACATCCCATGAAGTCAGAATAGTTATGCAATGGATCCCTGGTCACTCAAATACACCTGGCAATGACAAGGCAGACAAATGCCTAAGAAATTATCAAGTCAAGAAAAACAATACTTAACTGAACGCCTTTATACTGGTTTAGAATACTCTGCGGAGTTTGTATACAACCAGTTTCATTTACATTTCCTTGCTCTAAAAGCTATGCGCACCAACAACCCTACAGACAGTCAAACAACTACTGAAGACTGTGGACAAAGAGGCCTAGCTAGATAGATGGGCAATGGGAAATGCTAGGCGAGAAATCTACAAACACAATTTCTAATCCATATTCTTCTTTTCTTCTGTTGTTGACTGTCTCCACAAGCTTTTGCTGTTCGTGCTCACCTACGGCCAACACTACTGTGTCATCAACGTATTTCATATTTTTTTAACTTTCTTTTGGCAATCTTTCATTTGCTGTTCTAGGTATTCTCACTGTGTGTTCTCTTTCTGTTCTGGGTTTTATCTTCTTTGTTCTTCCACGATTTCTGTCATTAAGCATTTATATTCATTGTCGACATCAACAACATATTTATGCCTTAAATGTGGTTGTTTGTTTTAATGTTGAAAAAGTGACAACAAATATATGAACTCATTTTTGTTGCTTGATGAAGGCCTTTATGTCGTTCTGGTCTGTACTTGGTCCCTGACTGAGATATGGTCGTCGTAACTTAAGTTGTTCTGTGTTGTACTTGGTCCCTGACTGAGATATGGGCGTCGTATATTAAGTTGTTCTGTGTTGTACTTGGTCACTGGCTGATATATGGTCGTCGTAACTTAAGTTGTTCTGTGTTGTACTTGGTCCCTGACTGAGATATGGTCGTCGTATCTTAAGTTGTTCTGTGTTGTACTTGGTCACTGGCTGAGACCTGTTGGTCGTAGCTTAAGTTGTTTCGCATATGTACACCGCATAAAACAACTAACCCTGACTTATTACTTTAAACTTTCACATGTTGAATCTTCTTCCTCTTCCTCGTTCGTCTTAACACCTCGACTGAGGAATGATTTTCGGCGTATGTAGTCGGGCGTTCGAGTGGTTGGTGAGTGCAATTGTACGGTGATACCTGCGTCATTCGGCCCGACACATGCGCTTTAGGCAAATCTTTGGTTGGGAAGGCTGTTACCTTCGACTGTTCCCAGCTTGCATGAAAGGCAGAAGAGGGTTTGGGGCGATAGTTTTTCTACATTTGGACTGCCTTTATGAGCTAGTGAGTCCCACTTACCCGGGTTCCATTTCACTTTCCTCCAACAACCTTTGATACACCATAATCTCAAATTACAAAGCATCAAGTGGTTTAATATCGCCTTTTCTTCTCAGACGAGCCGCCTATCCATGCAGTCGTCACTCCCATACCCGAATTGATTATAGAACTATCTTAATCTTTCTTTTTTTCTTGATCTGTTTGCAGAAGCCTACCTGGCGTCCATGTCAGCAGCTGCTAGCCACCATACAGCTCTTTACGGGATCGGTACCAACGCCTTGTCTCCCTTCCTGGACCAAACTCCC
The DNA here is from genome assembly GCA_036924085.1 of Ariolimax columbianus. Lineage (NCBI taxonomy): Eukaryota > Metazoa > Mollusca > Gastropoda > Stylommatophora > Arionidae > Ariolimax > Ariolimax columbianus. The sequence continues at coordinate 46,993,970 of JAVGWX010000002.1, read as the reverse complement.
GTCAACTCACACAGTCCCTCGCCTCTCGGCCTCGTCAAACAGGAGCCCAAGGAACAGTACTGTAGCGACAAGGCGTCCAAGCAGGGCGAAAGGAGAATTGGGGGCTTTAAGACTGATCTGGATCTTAATAAGGGAAGTAGAGAAACGTTGTCGTCCTCAATGCCATCTTCAACAGCAAGCCCTATAACCACACAGCTGAAAGAACCGAAGCTTTCGCCTTCGTTCACAGTTGAGACATGTGGGAAATTGGACAGGAAAGTTGGCAACTCATACACGTCACGTGGTAACAGTCACGTGATGGTCAAGAAGTCATCAACACAAACCTGTGATTCTAGTTCAGTGTCCAAGTCTCACTCCAGCAGTAGACAGAACAGACTCACACAATCTGCTTCCTCCGAGCCTTCACCCAGAAGCATACGGAGCACCAACCCAGTTCAGTCTTCAAGCTCAAAGAAAAGTGGGTCATCCCAGTCATCGGTGGGTGTTTCTAAGCAATTACAGATGCAGACGCGGTCAACATCTCCAAGTAACAACACACACACATCTTCCTCCCCACTATTGGTAGAATCTCCAGTCTTCAGCGTCCCGACCCTAGCCGCATCTCCAATCACCTTGACAACTGTACAACACGATGGCGTTCTCCTTTCAGCCCTGGCGTCTCCGTCTTCTGCTGCAGCTTCGTTAGCGCCCACAAAACCAGTTATTCTGAAACAGCAGACAGATAAGATGTTCTGTTCTTCATCTGGACACCAGGGGAATACTGATAAGCGTGCATCTGAGATGAGCACGCCTAGCAGACCTTCTGATAGGATTATGAGTGCCACACAGAACTGTGATCGTGGAGCATCGAATGGTGACATAAGCATGTATATTAATAATAGTAGCGTGACGTCTAAGAGTAATGGCCTAGATTCATCCAATCATGCCGAGGACTCCAAGCTGCTCAGTGATGACAGCTCTGACATCGTTGTAGATTCAACAGAAAGTGACGGCTCCCTGACAACTGTCGAATTTATTCATAAAACCAAGTCAGACCACGAGAGGGCTATCGAGGAGACGATAGAAAGAGTAGCCTCGGCGACAGATTCAGACCTGGAGAGTTACCAGGGTCATTCCACGTCTCCGTGCTGTGCAGACACTGGCGCTTCGAGCACGTCCTTGCTGTGTGTTACCAGGATAGATACCCCATCAACGGTCACGTTGCCCGGGACATCAACTGGCACCCGCACTGTTTACGCGAAAACACAGCCAGTACTTTCAGTTGCAGTTTCAGGTAAGACATGTTTGAATTGTATCTACTTTGTCGTTGACTCATTATAGTATTAGGTTATATTTACCTGAACTGGCATCACAGCACTACGGGTAGATCCATATGATCTAGTCTCATTCAGCAAATGAACGAAGTATGTCATTGATGGTTCATCTAGCTCGTTGCCTGTATACACCTGATATCAATTATAAGGCACCACTAGCTGCTTGACTATTGTTTGATTGCATAATACCGCAGTCTGGAGTGTTGCTGTGATATCGTCTAACAGTGGCTCATAGGCTTATTGAGCAATTTTTCCTTTACCATATATAATGCATGGCCTCTCTTTCCACGATTGCTTTAACAGAATATGACCAGTATATCCCGCAAAGGATGTAGTAAAAGGCAACTAAATAGAGGTGTGCAGCGGGTAAAATCACTGCTATCAAACAGCAGCAGCAAATTATGGGATACAGGGTTTCTGTGAAGTCCCCATCTGTAATGGTAATGTTATGCTTCGCTTGCAGCGAGAAGACGAATCAATGAATCATATTGAATGTCCCTAATATGTCATCCGAGGACAAACCAGTGCATAGATCTCATGCCAATATTATTTATAATAAATAAATAAATGGAATACGAACTTGAAAACCATCTATTAATGCACTTACATTGTCCACTGTTTTACAACATAATTTCCACTAACATTGATACACTTATCCCATCGCTGTATCCTTGCACCAAAACCTACAGCATAGTCATTGGCCTGTTGTCTCAGCCACATTTGTATTTCACTTTAAACATTTTCGTCATTAGCGAATCGTCTCCCGCCAAGCTGGGATCATGCATTATGCTGAAACCATGCGAACACCCTATTGCAGTTGTTATACTGTATATCGTTACTCGTCTTTCAGCAAGAATTATCTTCCCCACCCGTCGCACATATGCTTCTGAACATGACGACCAGGTCGGGCTTCGTCAGCAATGTTTGAGTGTCATTAGATCCTTTATCAACCCAGCTATGCACCGCTTTTCGCGACAAAACACTTTTAACTCTAAACAAGAAACATAAACATTTTGCATAAAATCATTTTGCCCCTTTTTCTTCCTCCCCCCTCCCCCCCCCCCCCCCCCCAAACCCCAAACAAGCAACATCAGCGTACTGTTCTTTGTTTGTATGGTAGAGTCTATGTTTAGCTGAGTAGTTTACTTATCTAAAGAGTTACAAAATGTATCTACACCACACGACTTCACGCAGTAAAACACAGTAATCACTATCCTGACTATAGAACAAAACAATATCATTTATTTACATGAATAATGGTTACACAATACCAACTTTACATAAACCGCAGATTCTTTCCGCTGCATTCCCCTATCTGCACACTCAACACACATATCCCAAACTCGTCCTCGCGATCAGATCACTTCACATACTCAGACGAATCTGTATATTCAAATGCGATCAGATCACTTATAATCAGGGGATCTGTGCATTCACAAATACTTAGATCACTTCACGTATTCACGCGAATCTGTACACTCGTATAACCATTCAGAACATACCTCGTGCCTAAGGTGTCCTACACATACAACACACCTTCAGATCTCGTTCTTAGGCGATCTGTACACTCGTGTAACCGCTCACAGCATATATATCGTTCCCAAGGTGTCCTACAGATACGACACACATTCAGATTTGTGACTGTTCACAGGGTATCCATCATAAGCACCTATTGAGCGCGACTGGCCGAAACTGGAGGTGTATGAAGGTACAGTCACCCTGCAAACTCAGTCACTCTCATCCTTCCTCCCAGCCAGTCTCCTAGCCTATCTACTGAGTTCATCCTTGCAGAGTATTTTATAGTCTCAAACAACATGGATGTCCACTCTACCCCCAACTAATTGTTATTGGTTGACTATCCACGAATCACTGTCACTCTAAATGTCGTAGCCGTTCGTGGCAGCATCAGACTGTCACCACCCTAATCTACGCCAATTCTGAACGCCAGAGTGGTCAGCTCCGTACCCCCATCTCAGCTCCGAACACCCACTCCTGTACCAGACAAAGTCGTCCACCTAAACCCCTCGTTTCCTTTGTCGACCTAGCGTAGAACTGGTGATTGACCGTAGCACGCATTCAGGCAACCTTAGATTCGGCAGCCCAATCTCCCCTGCCCTAAACGCCCATGCTCCAGCTAGAACTGTCATAATTGGTACACTCTGTAAGAACGGACGACATTTTCATTTGAACTGCGGAAGTGCATGTGACACCAAGCCTCTGCTACTTACAGTAAGCACAAAGCTGGATGCTGCTAGCACTTAATACACCTTTAGAAACTACCAACCACCATTTTCAGTTATCCTATATCAGTTTGTGACATACTTACTGACCTAACCCTCGATGAGAATGTACTCGTAACGAGTTAATGGTCACTATCAAATACACTCGTTAAAAAGATAGTTTTATGTTAGAACAGACAGCTGTGACGGATATCGTTGTTGTCTTCTTCATCTTCGTATTTCAACCTCAAATACATGAACGTCGCTCATGAAGTTGGCGGCATGTCTCAATACGTTTCTTTACTTCTTTTCTACAAACGTAGATACGTGGTATTCTTCACCCACATGGCCTGGTCACCGGTACCCTTTTTGTTATTTCCCTTATTCAAATTCAGGTTGAAAGGGTGCTAATTGAAGAAATTAAAGCAATTTGCAGACATATCTACGCCAATATTATTTTCATCCCCCTTTTCCACACGCACACACACACACGCTCTCTCTCTCTCTCTCTCACACACACACACGCACATACACGCACACAATCACATACACACACATACACACACACACACATGCTTACCAGGATTGCTTTTATAAGGGGTATCTTTGGGATCGATGAACTAATAGAAAAGGGTAGTATTTTGAAGAAGACACGGCTGACTAGTTCCAGGCATTCCAGAAAAAAAAAGTACTAAAATAGTTCTGGAAAATTTTGAACTTGTACATTTGCAATAGACAGCAGGAATAAGAGTGAAGTAAAAGGCAATCCTTATTTGAACCATGAAACTCCGGATTAAAGATGCGCCTCGCTGCAAAGAATGATGTGGTTTGAATCCGGAATGTCCACCAACTGAGAAATCAAGTTTTTATTTGTGATATTAATTAACCATTTTGAGCGAGGACAGAGCGACGAGTTTAGTGAGTTATTAAGCACCAGGCCTTTTAACACATTTCCCCAGAAACGCAGCCTACACACTTGGGTATAATTGATAGGGATTTTATGTCAGTGGCAAAGCTTAATAAGGCATAGTATTAACATTTCAGCGAGAAGATTATTAGGACTGTGTTTTGACAGGATTTCTACTATATAAACTGTATATATTAGAGATGTTAGAGTAAACTCTGTGGTCTAGATGACACGTTTTGATGGGTAGAATATTTTTTTTACTTTTGGTCATTGTATGTCCTCCACCGACTGGTACATGCATGCCTGCATACATGCCTGTCACATACACACATACATGTATGCCTGGTACATACATGTCTGGTACATACCCACAAACACGCCTGGTACATGCCCACATACAAGCCTGGTACATACAAGTCTGGAAAATACATGCCTGGTACATACACGCCTGGTACATGCCCACTAACATGCCTGGTACATGCCCACATACATGCCTGGTACATACATGCCTGGTACATGCCCACATACATGCCCATACACGCCTGGTACATGCCCACATACATGCCTGGTACATAAATTCCTGGTACATACATGCCTGGTACATACACGCCTGGTACATGCCCACATACATGCCTGGTACATACACGCCTGGTACATGCCCACATACTTGCCTGGTACATGCCCACATACACGCCTGGTACATACACGCCTGGTACATGCCCACATACATGCCTGGTACATGCCCACATACATACCTGGTACATACACGCCTGGTACATGCCCACATACATGCCTGGTACATACATGCCTGGTACATGCCCACATACACGCCTGGTACATGCCCACATACACGCCTGTCACATACACGCCTGTCACACACACGCTTGGTATATGCCCACATACAAGCCTGGTACATACTAGTCTGGAACATACATGCCTGGTACATACATGCCTGGTACATGCCCACATACACGCCTGGTACATACACGCCTGGTACATGCCCACATACATGCCTGGTACATGCCCACATACATGCCTGGTACATGCCCACATACACGCCTGGTACATACACGCCTGGTACATGCCCACTCACACGCCTGGTACATGCCCACTCACACGCCTGGTACATGCCCACATACACGCCTGTCACATACACACCTGTCACACACACACACGCTTGGTATATGCCCACATACAAGTCTGGAACATACATGCCTGGTACATACACGCCTGGTACATACATGCCCACATACATGCCCACATACATGCCTGGTACATACACGCCTGGTACATACATGCCCACATACATGCCCACATACATGCCTGGTACATACACGCCTGGTACATGCCCACATACAAGCCTGGTACATGCCCACATACACGCATAGTACATTCCTGGTACATACATGCCTGGTACATGTCCACATACACGCCTAGTACATTCCTGGTACATACACGGCTGGTACATGCTCACATTCACGCCTAGTACATTCCTGGTACATACATGCCTGGTACATGCCTACATGCATGCCTGGTACATGCCCACATACATACCTGGTACTTACACGCCTTTTACATGACCACATACAAGCCTGGAACATACATGCCTGGTACATGCCCACATACATGCCTGGAACATACATGCCTGGAACACACATGCCTGGTACATGCCCGCATACATGCCTGGAACACACATGCCCACATACATGCCTGGAACACACATGCCCACATACATGCCTGGTACATGCCCACATACAAGCCTGGAACATACATGCCCACATACAAGCCTGGTACAAACAAGTCTGGAACATACATGCCTGGAACATACAAGCCTGGAACATACAAGCCTGGAACATACAAGCCTGGTACATACAAACCTGGAACATACATGCCTGGAACATACAAGCCTGGAAAATACAAGCCTGGAACATACAAGCCTGGTACATACAAGCCTGGTACATACAAGCCTGGAACATACATGCCTGGAACATACATGCCCACATACATGCCTGGTACCTGCCCACATACATGCCTGGTACATGCCCAAAAACATGCTTGGTACATGACTGGTACATTCACGCATACCTTTCACCTCCCTGGCTTACTCAAAGCCACATGTCCAGGAACTAGTCTTCACGTCCTTTGTGTGCTGTTGCCACCTGTCTCGTAATCTCCCCTTACAGTCAGCACATACTTCTGATGAACAGGTAAACAAATCGTATCTAATCCTCTTAAACCGCTCTCTTAAATCAGATGGGCAGTTATTAATGAGTTCAGATAACATGGGCGGAAGAAAAACGCATCCTTGTCGAAATCCATCTCTCAGAGCATACGTAACTTAACTTCACCATTCTCTACTTAGCTAATAACGAAGCTTTTCATTCGCCCCAAAAGTCTTGGGGTTGTTGGTGGGGACCACACCAACATACCAGAACACCACGAAATGTCCATCTCCAACCCTGCTGAGCGAGAACCTGCATGGTGACAGTAGGAATAGCCCACCATGACTTTCAGAGAAAATGTATGCCGCTGTATGGAAGTATAACATGTAAAACGATGAGAGCGTTACAACGGCTAAAAAGTTACAGAACAACAACAACAACATTACTGGAGCTCGGCATCCTGACCTAAGCCAACTCTTGGTGTTAGCAGTTATCGTCTCATGCTTCTCAGTCTGGAGGAAGAAACCGCCAGAAACAACAACTATACAGTATAGAAGATAACGTCTTGGCATTTATTTGAATACTGACACTGACGCAGACTTTTGAACACTGAAACTGATGCAGACGTTTGAACACTGAAACTGATGCAGACTTTTGAACACTGAAACTGACGCTTATCTTTTGAACATTGAAACTGACGCTATATTATGAACACTGAAACTGACGCTTATCTTTTGAACACTGAAACTGACGCTATATTTTGAATACTGAAACTGACGCTATCTTTTGAACACTGAAACTGACGCTATCTTTTGAACACTAAACTGACACTATCTTTTGAACACTGAAACTGACGCTTATCTTTTGAACACTGAAACTGACGCTATCTTTTGAACACTGAAACTGGCGCTTATCTTTTGAACACTGAAACTGACGATTTCTTTTGAACACTGAAACTGACGCTTATTTTTTAACACTGAAACTGAAGCAGACTTTCAAACACTTCACTTAGTCACTCGTCTTCTATCGCCAGACTACTGTGATGATGTTGAATGCCCACAATCAGTATGGTTACTCTTTTGTGCGCCCTGAAAAAGCCTATTAATTGGCAATTTGTATCAGCTTTCCTCGCATCCCGAGCGTTCTGATAAAGGTGGACCGGGGTCCTCCAAGCGGTCGTGGTATGCTTGGCTTCATCTGCGTGTCGCTCACTACTACGGGGATTACCTAGATACCTCACCTCGTTAGCCAGACTGCCATGAAAACATCCCGTTTTCAAGAAGGGCCACCAGGAAGCCGAGGTGAGGGTTTTGGCCAGTATATTTTTCCTGACTCTGACTAACATGCCTGATCAGTATGTTTTGCCTGACTCTGACTAACATGCCTGATCAGTATGTTTTGCCTGACTCTGACTAACATGCCTGATCAGTATGTTTTGCCTGACTCTGACTAACATGCCTGATCAGTATGTTTTGCATGACTCTGACTAACATGCCTGATCAGTATTTTTTGCCTGACCAGACGTTAGTCTTCGCCTGACTACTGTAACACAGCCTGTTTCCAGAAGCAAGGCGTGGACGATAGGTGTGTTCTTGGTCAGTGTATTTCACCCGAGCCTGACTCTAGCTTTGGCTACGAAATATATGTGTGTACGATGACCGTTCCCATGTGCGTCCTTCCTACCTAACTCGTCAACATTACAACTACCTTCCTTTTTCATCAAAGCTACAAATAGGTCCTGTCTGTCTGTCTGTCTGTCTTGTCTGTCTATCTGTCTGTCTGTCTATCCGTCCGTCCGTCCAATCTAATTTAATGACTGCGTTAGTCTGTTTGTCTGTCTAGCTGTTAGTCAGTCCTTACAAATATCTGTCCATATAGTTGTATGACTATATGTCCGTGTGACTATTTGTCATTCTGCGTGTTTGCCTGACACTATCTATCAGTACGTGTGTCATTATGTAAGTCTGTCTGTCAGTGAATCTTTCTACCCGTCAGTCCATCTGTCTGTAGGTGTGTCTGTCAGTCTGTAAGTCCTACAGCGTATCTCTCTGCCCGTCAGTACGTCTCTGTGTAAGTCTGCCGTGCCTGGCTGTGTGTCTTTCATTATCCACGTCTGTCTGTGTCTTTATGCTCGTCTGCATGTCTGTATGTCAGTATGTAAGCCTGTCTGAAAGTATGTCTGTTAGTATGTCTTACCGCCCATCTCTCTCTCTGTGCGTGCGTGCGCGCGCCTGTCTCGTCTGCCAGCATAATTTCACGCACCCGTAGCAGAATTTCCTGAAATCCTCCACATGTTTGGCTTCTTCTCTCTTGAATTAACGTATTGATCTGCGGATATCTGTCTGGTTGATATTGTCTTCCCCTAGCGCATCGCCTACGCGTTAGACAGTATGGGAAAACCTTATATCTGCTTGCTAAGAATTGCAGACAGCTATGGCTCAAAAACATGCTGCATGCTCCAAATTAGAGATACATATGCTTGATATTTGTATTAATAGGCTTTCTTGTTTATCGTTCCAAAGGTGCAGGCGTACCTCGCTTATATGGTCGGTTAGCGATCAGTCCAAGCGTTAACTGTCGTTTGGTGAAACTCCATTGACCTGGTCTCTGCATGTACACGTCTCAACACATGTTTATACGATAATTTCATAGATGCACAATAACGGTAGATCAATAACAATTATTTTTAAAATACAATAAATGAGCACTACTAAACAAACATTGCTTACCTTAAAACATGGCCGTCCCTTGCTAACAAAAATGTTAACTGAGGGAACGCAAAACGAGAGAATGGAGTTTCATCAGAGTCTTAAATAAATCTGATGTCGCTTTGGAGATGAATCTTTAATAAGATCAGAGTTCTCTCCTGCAGCTTCCTCGCCTCGCCTTCATTGCTTGTAAAAGAGGGCCATGATCTGAATGTGTGCTTGACGATGACACGTTGTGGGTAGTTTGATTTTCTATCCAGACCACTAATACTTTCTCCATAGCAATAAGGCTTCCTCTGGTCCTGATAACTTTAATGTTCACTGGAATTGCATATTGTATTTCCTTTAAATAATTATCACTTGCATTAACTACATTGCAAGCAATTTGTCGCGCCTTCTTCTTCTTTGCGTTCAGGATCTCTTGGTCATGCTATATATGCAGGCCAGTCGCCATGATGAAGTCTGTAGTCTTCACCAGGTCCTAACGGCTGCCCCACAGCTTTTGTCTCAGCTCCGCACCTTCTGGCAAGGTCTGGTATCTCATTTCCCTATAGAGTGGACATTCCTGTAGAATGGGTTCAAGATTTATGCCCCCTGTTCCACGTGTGCATTTATCTGTGTGTGAGATCTTTAGACTGTAAAGGCGTTCTAGTAGTCTGCAGTGACCAGTTCTCAGGCGAAATAAGATAGTTTGTTGGTTTCTTTTGAGTTTTTGTATTGGGCCTGGTCTACTGCTAATGATTCTCTATTCTCTACATTGATGTATATACTCATCTCTCTGTTTGGTACATGATTATTAAATTGTGTCATTTTGCTGTCATCCTTTGCTAGTACGTCAGCTCTCTCATTTCCTATGATTCCGCAGTGGGAGAGTAGCCATCGTAGCGCGCCATATATAAAACGGGTTATCTCTGTGTGAATGTCGTGCTTTGCTCACTAGCTGCATCATTTCTAGTATACACATTTCTAGTGAAAGGCTTTCGTCGCAACCTCTCGCTGCACCTAGATGTTATTATAATTGCTTTGAGAGAATAGCACACACTATCTCTCTCTTACTCTCTCTCTCTCTCTCTCTCCCTCCACGCACCGCACCCCCCCCCCCCCCCATCCCAACAAATAAAGTGTTTACTTACCTGACCCGTTCTTCTGCTATTACCCTGTCAGCAATAATCTGTAAATTGTTTTCTAGTAATATCTCTGCACGTGATTTCTCCGTTGTCCAAGATATATTACGGTGCGTCAAATTAAAACACGTTTTCAGGGGATGGCGTGGCCTAGTGGTTAAGTGGCACGGCTCACAATCCTTCTTCTTCTTCTTCTTCGTACGCAGTCAGACAGTAACCATTATTTTTTCGAAAAAAGCGGCGGTCATCCTGAGGCTCTCGCCACTGCCATAGAGCTTGTCTTGCAGTTCCACTGGTGATGGCCACATCTGCTCTTTCTGATCCTCGTATGTCGGGCAGTTCTGCAGCAGATGTTCAGCGGTCATTTTACCAGTACCGCACGGGCATTCGTCGGTACCACCTATCATCAATTTGTTGAATAGGTGGTACCTCAGTCTATTGTGGCCAGTGCGAAGTCTGAAGACAACGACCTGCTCTCTTCGGTTCAACTGGTAATAGGCATCGTTTTTGGTGTAACCAGTATGTTCGGTTTCCCATTTGGTCATGTATCTGGCGGCTCACAATCCGAAGGTGCTGGGTTCGATCCCCATCACAGCACCGGTCGTTACCCCGGGGAAGCAAACCCTTAGAAAATGCAGGAGGAAGCAGACCCTTACATAAAATGCATGCTGAAGTCGGATGCACTGGGCCGACAGGCGCAAAATAAAAACTACAGTGCAATGCACACCCGCCTTAGGGGAATAGAGAAATAAGGCGAACGCAAAAACAAAAAAAATAAATGTTTTCTGTCTCCATATTAAGAAAAAGTGGCACTCATTTGTATCATTTTTTTCGACTTACTCTTCATTGCTTTCAATACAAGTCCTTCATTGCTTTCAATACAAGTCCTCCATTGCTTTCAATACAAGTCCTTCATTGCTTTCAATACAAGTCCTCCATTGCTTTCAATACAAGTCCTCCATTGCTTTCAATACAAGTCCTTCATTGCTTTCAATACAAGTCCTTCATTGCTTTCAATACAAGTCCATCATTGCTTTCAATACAAGTCCTTCATTGCTTTCAATACAAGTCCTTCATTGCTTTCAATACAAGTCCTTCATTGCTTTCAATACAAGTCCTTCATTGCTTTCAATACAAGTCCTTCATTGCTTTCAATACAAGTCCTTCATTGCTTTCAATACAAGTCCTTCATTGCTTTAAATACAAGTCCTTCATTGCTTTCAATACAAGTCCTCCATTGCTTTCAATACAAGTCCTCCATTGCTTTCAATACAAGTCCTCCATTGCTTTCAATACAAGTCCTCCATTGCTTTCAATACAAGTCCTTCATTGCTTTCAATAAAAGTCCTCCATTGCTTTCAATACAAGTCCTCCATTGCTTTCAATACAAGTCCTTCATTTATTTTAATACCAAGCCCTCCATTGCTTTCAATACCAAGTCCTTCATTGCTTTCAATACACGTCCTCTATTGCTTTCAATACAAGTCCTTCATTGCTTTCAATACAAGTCCTTCATTGCTTTCAATACAAGTCCTTCATTGCTTTCAAAACAAGTCCTTCATTGCTTTCAATACAAGTCCTTCATTGCTTTCAATACACGTCCTCCATTGCTTTCAATACCAAGTCCTTCATTGCTTTCAATACACGTCCTCTATTGTTTTCAATACAAGTCTTCCATTGCTTAAAGTGCACAGATACCTTTAGAAAAAATAATATATTTTGATCGCGTGTGTAACATCTCATAGACTGCGTCGTTGTGTCAATGTTAGGTCCGGCTCTCGTGTCGTTGTGTCATTATTAGATCTGGCTCTCGTGTCGTTGTGTCATTGTTAGGTCAAACTCTCGTGTCGTTGTGTAAATGTTAGGTCCAATTCTCATGTCGTTGTGTAAATGTTAGGTCCAATTCTCATGTCGTTGTGTCACTGTTAGGTCCAACTCTTGTGTCGTTGTGTCACTGTTAGGTCCAACTGGCGTGTCGTTGTGTCACTGTTAGGCCCAACTCTTGTGTCGTTGTGTCACTGTTAGGTCCAACTCTTGTGTCGTTGTGTCACTGTTAGTTCAACTCTCGTGTCGTTGTGTCATTGTTAGGTCCAATTCTCATGTCACTGTGTCATAGTTAGGTCCGGCTCGCGTGTCGCTGTATAGTACGACGGTTAGGTCAAACTCTCGTATAGTTATGTCATGATTAGGTCAAACTCTCGTATCGTTATGCCGCTGTTAGGTCCAACTCTCGTGTCTTTGTGTCACGGTTAGATCAAACTCTCGTATCGGTATGTCACGGTTTGGTCAAACTCTCGTATCGTTAAGTCACTGTTAGGTCAAAATCTCGTGTCGTTGTGTCATAGTTAGGTGAAACTCTCGTGTCGTTGTGTCACGGTTAGGTCAAACTCTCGTGTCGTTGTGTCACGGTTAGGGCAAACTCTCGTGTCGTTGTGTCACGGTTAGGGCAAACTCTCGTGTCGTGTCACGGTTAGGGCAAACTCTCGTGTCGTTGTGTCACGGTTAGGGCAAACTCTCGTGTCGTTGTGTCACTGTTAGGTGAAACTCTCGCGTCGTTGTGTCACTGTTAGGTGAAACTCTCGTGTCGTTGTGTCACGGTTAGGTCAAACTCTCGTATCGTTATGTCACTGTTAGGTGAAACTCTCGTGTCGTTGTGTCACGGTTAGGTCAAACTCTCGTATCGTTATGTCACTGTTAGGTCAAACTCTCGTGTCGATGTGTCACGGTTAGGGCAAACTCTCGTATCGTTATGTCACTGTTAGGTGAAACTGTCGTGTCGTTGTGTCACGGTTAAGGCAAACTCTTGTATCGATATGTCACTGTTAGGTGAAACTCTCGTTTCGTTGTGTCACGGTTAGGGCAAACTCTCGTATCGTTATGTCACTGTTAGGTGAAACTCTCGTGTCGTTGTGTCATGGTTAGGGCAAACTCTCGTATCGTTATGTCACTGTTAGGTGAAACTCTCGTGTCGTTGTGTCACGGTTAGGTCAAACTCTCGTATCGTTATGTCACTGTTAGGTTCAACTCTCGTGTCGTTGTGTCATAGTTAGGTCAAACTCTCGTGTCGTTGTGTCACTGTTAGGTCAAACTCTCGTGTCGTTGTGTCACTGCTAGGTCCAACTCTCGTGTCGCTGTATAGTATGACTGCTCGGTCTAGCTCTCGTATCTCCATTTCTCAAGTACAATAACCCACACAGTACACAGACACGCAGTCGATGTATAAATAATAGGATGTCTTACCAAGGCCACATGTACAAATACGAGTTTTCTATAGTTTTGTTTTGTTTATGCAATGCAGAAACGACATCCACTGCACCACAGGCAAGACTCATAGGTACTCCGTATTTTTCTAAAAATGGTGGAAGGGTATGGTTACCGATGGCTCATGTACATATCTGGTTTTTCATACTCTTCCATCCCATCAGGCGTCCTACTTGATCAACTCACGTTTGACGACAGTCACGCTCTATGTATTGCTGATTCGTTGATTGCAATGGTAGTTTCGTAATTTGTTTAGATCGGGGTTTGTTTAGATCGTAGTTGTTTCGAATGCCCACGATGAGTAGGTTACTCTTTTGTGCACCCTGAAAAGGACGTTAAGTGAAGGGTGGCAGTAGCTTTCCTCGCATCCCTGGCGTGCTGATGAAGGTGGACCTGTGTCCTCCAGGCGGTTGTGCTAGGCTTGGCCTCATTTGCGTGTTACTCACTACTACGGGGATCACGTCGATCCCTCTCCTCGTTAGCCAGGCTGCCATGAAAACAGCCCGCTCCCAGGGAGGGCTACTAGGAGGCCGAGGCAAGGATCTTGGCCAGAATGTTTTGCCTGACCCTGACTAACAATATATTTGGCCTGACCAGACGTTAGTCTTCCTGTCCTAGATCGTGGTTTGTTTAGATTAGATAGTTTGTTTAGATTTGATAGTTTGTTTAGATTAGATAGTTTGTTTAGATTAGATAGTTTGTTTAGATTAGATAGTTTGTTTAGATCGTGGGGACATGTTGTAATTCTGCTCCTTTGATTATAACATTTCGCTATTGCCTTTCGTTAATCATTTAATCAGATAATTGTCATACCATCTCTTTCATTTACACAGGAAACATCCCCGTAGGAATTGCAGTGGCTCAGATACGACCACATCACATTCAACAGCCCAAAGGTATGTATGATAAAAATGCTGTTGTAGTTTATTTTATGTAAACGGCAAACCATATGTTTACAATTTACAGAATAATGTTAAGAACTCGCATAACGACTATCAGCATGTGCCGAGAGAGGCAAGAGCACTAAAGCAGCTAAATATGTGTGGTATAAAGAAGATATCTTCTTTATTGATATTTTGTAAGAAGTAGACTGGACTGCATTTAACAGCAGACAAAATAGCTACAAAAAGAGGACAAGGGCGACAGATATACATGGTACTGTACTGGAGAGTTTAAAATGGCACGGGGACAGATTAAGCTGTCGAATATAAAAGCAACATTAAGACCAGTATATATTGGGGTTCATGATCGTCACGCACACACGATGGTGATGATTTCATGCTCACTATATTGTCTATCACTCTAATGGTACACATATCACTAGTGGTACACATATCACCCTAGTGGTACACATATCACCCTAGTGGTACCCATATCACCCTAAAAAAAGTAAAGTAAAGTAAAGTATCCCATAGCATTACTGCCGTAGGGGTGTGAGGTGTTAGCGATCTCACATTTCAAAGGCTCGGCTATATGAGGGCGGTAACCATCTCCTCTCCCTCGCCGTTTTTACTTCCCGGACTGAACCGGTACCCATTTAAGGCTGGGTCGACCCGGGAGCCATTGCGGTCCGAAAAAAACATTACCGCCTCAACTCCTGAACCCAGGACCACTCAGATGCGAAGCCAGCGCGCTAACCACTGCGCTACGCCATATCACCCTAGTGGTACACATATCACCCTAGTGGTACCCATATCACCCTTGTGGTACCTATATCACCCTAGTGGTACCTATATCACCCTAGTGGTACCAATATCACCCTAGTGGTACCCATATCACCCTAGTGGTACCCATATCACCCTAGTGGTACCCATATCACCCTAGTGGTACCTATATCACCCTAGTGGTACCTATATCACTCTAGTGGTACCAATATCACCCTAGTGGTACCTATATCACCCTAGTGGTACCTATATCACCCTAGTGGTACCTATATCACCCTAGTGGTACCCATATCACCCTAGTGGTACCTATATCACCCTAGTGGTACCAATATCACCCTAGGGGTACCTATATCACCCTAGTGGTTCCCATGTTGAAAGTAATATGACCACTGTAACTTTTCAGCCGTGTCGTAAAAACCGACTAAAGAGAGTTGTGCATGTGGCTAACACATACATCTTGTAAATGTGTCGTTATTGAAATCACTGCTGTAAATGGCACCAAGGCTCCACCTGGAAAGAACAGGCCATCACTCAATTCTCGAATTGTATTCATTTTTGTATGTTAACGTATTCTGTATAGACTGTAGATGTAGCTCTTTACATTTTTTAACTGTCAAAATATTATTCTACTAAAATCTTCACACACACACGCCGCACGCACACACGCACACACATACACATACACACACAAATACAAAATGTAGTTGAGTAGGCGGGGAAGAAAGTATAGAGGCCTAGGATTTATTTGTCCTCTTCTTCTCCCCTTCGGTTGATAATAATGTGCCGGTACGCCGAGCTGTACAATATGCGCGCAGACGCATGCAAATGCTGTCCCGGTACGACGATCTGTACAATATGCGCGCAGACGCATGCAAATACTGTGCTGGTACGCCGAGCTGTACAATATGCGCGCAGACGCATGCAAATGCTGTGCCGGTACGCCGAGCTGTACAATATGCGCGCAGACGCATGCAAATACTGTGCCGGTACGCCGAGCTGTACAATATACGCGCAGACGCATGAAAATGCTGTGCCGGTACGTCGAGCTGTACAATATGCGCGCAGACGCATGCAAATGCTGTAGGGGTACGCCGAGCTGTACAATATGTCCGCAGACGCATGCAAATGCTGTGCCGGTACACCGAACTGTACAATATGAACGAAACAAGAGCAGTTTAACAATTTAATGGCTCTTCCCCTCCCCAACCCCTTTCGTGCAGTCCTCTTCCATATCACCATTGCATTCTTCCTTCACTCTGCTCCCCGCCCCTCTCTATTTACCTGAATCCACCTTTCCAAACCGATCATTCCTTCAACATACTTATTATCCCAAAAATCGCCCGTCTCTTCTGTTTCTCCTTTTTCCTCTTCTCCTTATATATATATATATATATATATATATATAATCTCATTCCGAGCCGCGCCCCCTATCCCGAGCTGATCGTGTGTCTTTGATTCAGAACTGTGTTCACGACTCCCAACTATCTCTTGCAGCTCCACCTCATATTGTAGTCTCGAACCAAACGTAAGTTAGATCACAAGTCTCTCCCCTTTCCTATCAAGCCGCCCGAATATCACAACTAATCTGCTCTTTTTAAAAATTCTGAACTGTCTCATTTTCCCAGCTACATTATTCCATAATCATCCCACACAGGGTCCTGGGTTATGATGACAAGCACCAAGCGTCACATTGACACAATTAAGATGACATGATGTGATTAGATCAGCCAATAAAATCTCCACTGCAGACGGTGGAAATATAGATGGACAATTGAGAATTAGACAGATAGAATTTTAAGGTTACTTTTTTCACACACGAACACCCCTCCCCTCTCCACTGTTTTTGTAAACATCTTAAGTCTTAGTCATAGTCGACATGTACTTCTACAGGGGCATAAGTGCCTGTGCAGGTCCCACCTGAGCTGGATGTAGCCAGGAGGAGGATTACCTGCTTAGCGGGCTAGGATCAAGCCACTTATTTATCCACTATGGAGGGTGGTTAACTAATTTGGGACTCCATCTTAATAGACTAAAACACGAGAGCATAGTAGACCCATACCCTGCTAGGCGCCATCCATATTTTATCTATATTTGTTAATGATATTTCATATTTACTAGTTTTCCTTTCCAGTAACTGTTTAATAATCCTAGAGAAACGGTATCGATTATGTGAATCAGTTATTGTTGTTGTTTGAACCTGCTCGTTAACTCCCAGCGAGATGTCTTTGATAGCGGGTTAGTTACAGTGGCTCTTCTTACATCCCGAGGTGAACTTGGCTAGATATACCGTGATCCAGATTACAGTGCCAACACCCACGTCTTTGGCCAGATTACAGTGTAAATCCCCACGTCTTTGTCCAGATTACAGTGTCAACCCCCACGGCATTGTCCAGATTACAGTGTCAACCCCCACGTTTTATCCAGATTACAGTGTCAACCCCCACGTCTTTGTCCAGATTACAGTGCCAACCCCCACGTCTTTGTCCAGATTACAGTGTCAATCCCCCACGTCTTTGTCCAGATTACAGTGTCAACCCCCACGGCATTGTCCAGATTACAGTGTCAACCCCCACGTCTTTTGTCCATATTACAGTATCAACCCCCACGTCTTTGTCCAGATTAAAGTGTCAACCCCAACGTCTTTGTCCAGATACAGTGTCAATCCCCACGTCTTTGCCCAGATTACAGTGTCAACCCCCACGTCTTTGTCCAGAGACAGTGTCAATCCCCACGTCTTTGTCCAGATTACAGTGTCAATCTCCACTTCTTTGTCCAGATTACAGTGTCAATCTCCACGTCTTTGTCCAGATTGCATTTGCGCAGTCTGGTTACATGAACAGGGACGTGAGGTTGGGTATTGTCCAGTATGTTTCACCAAACCTTGATCACTCTTCACTCTCGCTGCTAGTACAAACCAGCCACGTCAATTCGCCATCACCAAAGTGTAGGCGATCTACAACATGTGTGGTTGTTACAAGCCAAAACAGTCTACTGTTTGTAGGAGTAAACTGTTTGTAGGGTGAACGGAAAGCTGCAGAAACAGTACACTACATGATGCAGGGATAGCGTCCTTGTGTTACTGGAAGAGCAATGATAACTTATAACCTACAAACAATTATAGTAAGTGACGACTTATGTGGGCTGCGCATATGGCGTGCTAGCACTCCGTACGATACAAACAAAAAGAAAAGGAAAATAAGACACAATGTCCCCTTATGGTAGAACAGGAGCGACTATCAAGTCATGATACAGGAATACATAGTGAATAAGTCGGTAGCCCTGGGGTCAGAAGATGACGAACAATATAAACACTACACAACAATCACAGTATAACGAGTGAGAGATGTCTGGGAGCAGAAGACAATAGAAACTACCGGACAGTCAAAGTCCAAGAGGGGACCGATGCCTGGGAGCAGAAGACAATAGACACTACCGGACAGTCAAAGTATAACAGTTGAGAAAAAGCGAGAAAGGTGTGATGTAATTTGATGTGATTATTGAGTACTTGAAATTAATTTCTCTGTGGCTTATATTTGCAGAATCTCAGGCAACAGAGAGCGTTAGCAGAGATACCAGGTAATTACTTAACTTCAGATTGGTTGTTGGTGTGGTTTGTTGTTGTCTTCAAGTGGGGCATGGCTATGTTGGATACTCTCTCTATATATCGCTCTCTCTCTCTCTCTCTCTCACTCTCTCACTCACTCACTCACTCACTCACTCACTCACTGCCTCACTACGCGCACGCACGCACACACACACGCACGCACGCACGTACGTACGTACGTACGTTCTCCGTCCTCTCCTAGATATGTTACAATGTATGTGTGTATGTATGTATGTATGCGGGTGTACATACGTATGATATTTATTGCCAAGAAAACAGCCCTTTTACTAGTGCTTTGTGGGCTAGTGGTTAAGTGACACGGCTCACAACCAGAAGGTGCTGGGTTCGATCCCCATCACAGCACCGGCCGTTACCCCGGGGAAGCTAACCCTTAGAAAATGCAGGAGGAAGCAGACCCTTACATAAAATGCATGCCGAAATCGGATGCACTGGGCCGACAGGCGCAAAATAAAAACCGTAGTGCAACGAACACTACCATGGGGAAAAGAGAAATAAGGCGAACGCAAAAAAACAAACAACAAACTAGTGCTTCTAGGCAACTGCCAAATGTATTATATATACACAAGTTAAATAGTCATTCTCTTTGTCCTCTATTGTTATACTTTTTTATTGGACCTAGTCCAGCGATATCATATGTTGCCAAGGGAACCAATGTTTACAAAAGGGATATCAACCACTTCCAAAAATGTACTTGCGACAAGTAGGTGTATTTTCAAAGACTCAATAGTACAACCATTTCTCTCATCTTGTCACTTCTTGCTTTAACAAACTCGTGTTACTGTTTTCAGTTGCTCTGAGTTTAGATAATTTTCCTTTAAGAAAGTTTACATTTGCATTTCTAATTGAGGCAAGTGTTCCGTCCCAGTGTCTTAGTGCCAGTCTTTTTATCTCTGTGCTCTGATATGGACGTACTCCACGCCGTGCACACAGACACAATCATTCTGTATACTGTACTATTATTATCAGCTTTCTTCTGTTGACATACCTCCTATAGGTGATGATGGGAAATGTCCTGTAACATGACCTCGTACAACGACATCTTAACGGTCACCGGCATCGCTGAAGGCAGAGTGCAGACCCTAAACGACTGGCTAGGCTAAATATCAACAGGGAAAAGCCTGGAGGCTGGACACCTCACAGCTGCTTCTTCCCCAGGCTTAACAAACCACAAGAAGGAAACCACCCACAAACTTAATACGATAGACAAATGCGAGTACAAAAACCAAACCAGGCGGCATCCATATCGACTTCCGGAACAAAATTGCACATATTGGCTACCTGGCAAGAGACGCTGATTTGTCTGATTGAATACCAGGATACCCAGTATGTCTCCTTGCTACAGTTTTCTCATCACCGTGTAGTATGTCCCTTACAGAACGTCGCTCCCATCACATCCCGTCTGAAAGAAACTCGATCTCTTGCCAAATCTTTAACCTGCTCCAGAATCATCCATAAGCATTCCTTGACATCTTGATGCCATTGCCTTCTTCGTCTGCCTCTTCCTCTTTTGCCCGGTCTCATTCCTTTTCTCTTCAAACAATATGTTTGTAAATTACTTGCCTATTGCTATTTCGCTACTGTTTGCCAGGCCAGACAGAAACACGTTTCAGCCGTAAGCAATTACCGCTGTTTGTTATGCATTTCTCCTCGTTTTGGCGAAACACGCCTCTTTTAACTACACCCTAGTGTTTTTGGTTATAGCAGGACGTGCATACAATCTTTTAGTGTAACAGCTGGACCTAGGATTAGCTTATCTATGTTTATTTATGTTGTAGCTGCCAGAGCTTAATTTCTTCTTCTTTTTCCTTTCTCTTCCCTTCTCCTGCTTTCATGACTTTGTCCATGCTAGATCTACAGTCCCGTCGCAATGAGGAAGTTCACAATCTATTCTAGGTCTGGACGATAGTCCCGTAGCTTCTACCTCACATCTGCTCCGTCTGGGCATGCTTAGTCTCAATAGGGCTCTCACCAAAACATTGTGCCGATCCATATAGGCTGTCTCATGCGTTATCTCATTTAGCTAGCAGCAGATGGTCAACGATCATTTAGTCAGCCAAGATACCAGCATCAACACACACTTTGCATGACTTTGTCACACCTGGGTTCTGCCATGAGGTGTTGTTGTATCTATCATTAATTGACGGAGGAGCTACGTGCAATTAGGGTCAGGTGAAACATACTGATCAATACCCACTGTCAACTGTACTGTGTTTTTGTAGCACTTTGTCCCTGTCAATTGTACTGTGTTTGGGTAGCAGCTTGTCCCTCTCATGAGTACTGTGTTTCGGTAGTAGGTTTCCTAGTACATAGTCCATCATGTCATTGCCAAACTCTATAGACACGAGAGGGGAAGACTCGATAGTCCTGCAAGACAACTTCCCTAAGAGAGACAACTCTGACCAAAAACAACTGCTGCCTTGCTGATAGGCTGGGGACAGCCAAAGGCTAAGGCGGGCATCCCTACAGAAACGCCTGTTGAAATCGGATGCACTGAGCCACAGGCATAACAAAACAAAACAATGCAACGTAAATATCGCTGTAAACAGCGTACGATGAAGAAGAAGAAGAAGAAGGTTGTAGGTTTCCGATGTCAACTGTACTGTATTTGGGTAGCAGTTCTCCTGTACCAACTATACTTTGTTTTGGTAGCAGTTCTACGATACCAATTGTGTTGTATTTTGGTAGCAGTTCTCCAATACCAACTGTACTGTGTTTGAGTAGCAGTTCTACGATACCAATTGTGTTGTATTTTGGTAGCAGTTCTCCAATACCAACTGTACTGTGTTTGAGTAGCAGTTCTACGATACCAATTGTGTTGTATTTTGGTAGCAGTTCTCCAATACCAACTGTACTGTGTTTGAGTAGCAGTTCTACGATACCAATTGTGTTGTATTTTGGTAGCAGTTCTCCAATACCAACTGTACTGTGTTTGGATAGCAGTTATCCAATACCAACTGTACTGTGTTTGAGTAGCAGTTCTACGATACCAATTGTTCTGTGTTGGGCTAGCAACTTGCCAGAGTCCGCCTGTCAAGTGTGCCGTGTTTGTGTAGCGACTTGCCACTGTCAAGTGTACTGAGTTGGTTAAGCAGTTTTTGCTTGTCAAATGTGCCGTGTTCGGGTAACGATAGATTATATTTAGCCAGTGTTGTTGCTGTTGGAATCCACTAGTGCCAAGTTTACTCTTCTTTGGTAGCGGGTTACGTTGACTTTTCTCACATCACAGGGCGTACTTGAGGTGGTCCTCTCGCGTGTAGCGTAATGCAAGGCTCCTTAGTAAGTACACTAATATAGGGATGACAGTGTCGATCCCCACTTCGTTGGCCAGACTGCTGTTCCACAGCCTGTTTATAGGAGCACTAGGAGGAAGTGAGGTGGGATCTTGATCATTATGTTTCATATCACCCTAACGTTACTCGTTACTCCTACTGTATGTATGTGAACTCTGTTCAGCTCGTCACCCGCAACTGAGGGGAGAGGCAACGAAGGAGGAGACGATAATGTGTAACAGCTGTTGCTCGCGCTTGACACACTTTATCGTTTTTCGTTTCACTATATGTCATTGTGACACATTCAGCATCCGTTCATCAAGTGTCGTGCCGACTGGCCATGGCAACCATATATGTCCACAACTTCTAGAAAGAACGCGTGCTTGCGAAACATAAAATGGTAGTCACTTACGTGGCACCATTCCGTCCCATATATAGATTTTTAAATGTCACAGTTTCATTACTTTTGTATTTAAAATAGTTTAGTTTAGTTTAGTCAAAGAATCAACATCATTTCACACGGTGCGGGATCAAGATGCTGAGCAGCGCATGAGCTGCAGTGGTCAGCGACCCA
This sequence comes from Ariolimax columbianus, assembly GCA_036924085.1. NCBI lineage: Eukaryota > Metazoa > Mollusca > Gastropoda > Stylommatophora > Arionidae > Ariolimax > Ariolimax columbianus. The sequence goes on along the minus strand of JAVGWX010000002.1, from coordinate 46,971,144 downwards.
TAGCTGACTTCTAGCGTCAGGGCCAGCGAACCATAGCTGACAAGACCCTTCTACCCCTCCACGCGGTGATCCTGGATAACAGGCTGCAGCAGGGCAGACTGGCTAAGGAGAAGGGATCGAAGAGTGAATGCTAACCCGGTACTCAAAAAATGTTTGCTGAAGTCGGATGTGTTGGACCGAAAGGTGCAAATATCGCAGCCAAGCTGTAAACTACAACACAACGCATTCCGTTCTCTGGACTACATTCTGTTACTTACCCTTTCAGGGTTTGGAAGTGGGAGATTGAGAACGAACGAAGAAGAAGAAGAAGATTTCACACGGTGCAACCCATAAGTGCTCTGTTCTTTTCCATATTTTTGGAGAATCTCAGCACAATGCACGAACTCCGTAGCACCGGCGAGGATCCCGTAATAGATTTGACTTTGTCCGGGTAGCGGACGTTAAGTCTACTCATTTGATTTCCAACTGCCGATGGATTTTTAACGTGCGTGACACTGTAAATGCGCGTCCGATCTCTACTGCCCAGAGATCAGGGAAAATACTAGAAAGTCCATGTGACAAAATCCCGGTCTCCATCGTGATTTGAACCCGCGACCTCCAGCACCCGAGACCGACGTTTCAGCCCGAGACCACTCAGTCCCACATTATATCAAATAACAACACATCGAATTAAAATACCAAAAAGTTATTACATTTTCAAATGGGAAAGCCAAGTGATGAACCAGTCAAACTTTTTCAGAGGTGGTTCGACCAATTTTTTTCTCTAAGTTATTTATCAATTATACAGTTGACTACACTAGGGCGTGATGGGACGGGAACGAACGGGAGTTTATTTGCACACAAAAACTGGCGATCTATAATTTCCCATTTTTAATGTAGAGAATAGCATAGTGGAGCTCTTTTTAATATGAGGATTAATATATGAATACACTCGATTGGTATCAGTGTGGATAGAATTGTACCACTGTAACCGCCATCATATCGTAAAAAGCGACTAGAGAGAGTTCTGTCCGTGGCTAGCAAGTTCATAATGTGAAACCATTGTTACAGAAGCCGCATCTGCAAGTGCTCGGTAACAGGTTTCTCGTGCAGGTGGCAGCAATAGTGGTAGCTCTATGCTTCTCGTGGAGCCAGAAGACCAAATGAATGATGATAACTGGTCGTTAAGGCGCTCGTCTCTCAAGAAAGGAACGAAAACAACAACAGTTGGTATTCGAAAATCGCACGTGAGCCCTAGTTTCAGGGGAGGTGGGGGGGGGGGTGAGATTAAGTGCCTAGTCCTGTCTGAGAGGGACACTAAACTCGGATGTCCAGTGAACACGCTGTGCACGTAACAAAAACCATTGACAGTGGTAAAATCGAAAAGAGCAGCTGTTAGTAGATATAAGGGCACCAACAACAAAATCGAACACATAATGAAATTCCTATACAATAAGCTACCTCTGCTCTCTCCCCCTCTCAGGCCTAGTCAACGATAGCAAATAAAATCGCAAAAAAGGACCTGATACAGCTAGCCCTCGGCGGCTACCTGACAGCAGGCATATATCTGCCTGCTGTTTGATATCAAGTAAGATTAACATGGCCTGTTTCTTATTTCTGCCTTCTTTCTGTCTCTTGTGTCTCCTCACAATGTGTTCCATCTTCCCCACTTTCACAACATGCGGACTAGATTCTTTTCCTTGAGATTTGGGTAATGGCCAGTTGTCCATGTTTTACAGCCGCATGCCGAAACAGGAAAATCACCGGTTCTCAAAATGTTCACTTTTGTGAGTTTGCTGGTATTTTGTCCATAGTTTGCTTAGCCTCTGCATTGCCATATTAATAGTACTATGTTTTTAATACAGAATGTAATTATTCTGCTACCGCCCAGGTTAAAAAGCGCTGATATAGACGGTCAGCCTCAGCAATCATCGTGCTGGGTGCAATCTCGGCTTTCTCCTTACTATTATGATAAATATAGACTTTCTCCTTATTATTATGATAAATATATACTTTCTCCTTACTATTATGATAAATATAGACTTTCTCCTTACTATTATGATAAATATAGACTTTCTCCTTACTGTTATGATAAATCTGGACGGTTAGTCGCAGCAATCATCGTGGGGCGTGTAATCTCGGCTTTCTCCTTACTTTTATGATAAATATATACTTTCTCCTTACTATAATGATAAATATAGACTTTCTCCTTACTATTATGATAAATATATACTTTCTCCTTACTATTATGATAAATATAGACTTTCTCCTAACTATTATGATAAATATAGACTTTCTCCTTACTATTATGATAAATCTGGACAGTTGGTCGCAGCAAATCATCGTGGGGCGTGCAATCTCGGCTTTCTCCTTGCTATTATGATAAAAATAGATGGCCAGCCTTACCAATCATCGCGGAGAGTGCAATTTAGGCTTCCTTTCTCCTCCTAGGCTTTACCAATATCCCAAGCACTAGACCACCTGCTCCTACAGAATAAAACTTGAATATACAAAACGAGCACCAATAATAATCAAATCAATATCGTTATTGTCATTTAGTTATTGCTGTTATATTACGGCAATATTTCTCATATTTTTTTACAACAGCAGTCACCAGGTGTATGCTATGTATCACACACACTCTCGCTAAGATCTTCTGTTGATAAATGTCAGACAAATTCATGCATCTATCAGTATCTAAACTATATATAACATGTCTCGCTGAAATCTTCTATACAGACAAATCCACATTTCTGTTATTACCAACAATATATCATACACTCGTTGATATCATTTGTTTGAAATATTTCAGACATATCCACACATCTATCAATACCAAGACTATGACGATAGCTACTGCCTCATTGACTGCCCCAGCTACGGCGTTAGCTCCCAGCTTGGTTGTCACTGGTGAGTTTTGCATTCTTTCTTTATTCCATTTTATGTGTTTATTGTTTCTTGTCACCACCTCAAATCTATTATTTTCAGCATATCTTAGAATATTTCTTCTTTCTTTAGTTGATCAACTTGCAAAAAGTCTGCACCAAATCACTGGCAACAGATATAAAATATATGGAACGAGACTTGTGGAGAAGTTCTCGGGAAAAGAAAATTCCAACACCAAACTTGGATAACAACATAAACTATAGCAAAGATAGGAAAGAAAAATGAAGCAGGCATTGAACAAAAGCAAAACGAGAAATAGGCAAGGCTAAAAAAAATTACACTGAAGCAAACACAAGTAAGATAGAGCATCAGAACAGACAAGAGTTGGTGATATTGATGAGTTGGCAAGGGATACAGAGAAAACAACAACAGCAGATTGAAATATGAAAGACTTGCGCTGCAGCACAAAGAAACTAACAGAAAAATATAAGAAAATAAATGGCTTTATTAAAGATAAGGAAAGAAATTAGTATACCAAAGTCAGAGGCAATGAAAATCAGCAGAATAGAGAAAACACTAAATATTCAGATAAAAAGCACATAACTTAAACAGATCAGAGAATTCAAATACTTGGACAGCATGTTCACACAAGATGGAGGACTACAGAGAGGTGAAATCAAGAACACAAAACGCTAATACTGTGTCCTACCAGCTCTCACCATTATTAAAACCCAAACAAATTCCAATGAAGACCAAGAAACAGCTGATAAATAGTATTTTTACACCAACTCTCTGCTACCAGTGTCAAACATGGACTCCGCCAAGGCACAAGAAAGGAAAAAACGATATGCAGAATGAGTTGTTTGAGAAAGGCTGTCACAAGGCCGAAAAGAGTAAGAAATAAAGTAATCCGACAGAAGGTGGGTGGGTTCAACAACGTCCATGGAAAACAGAGAATAAAATGGTTTGGACACCTGACAAGAATACAACTAAAGTTACCAGCTGCTCTTATCTACAATACCAGACAGGGTTGCAGAGCAAGAGGCAGACCACGAAAAATATGGACAGATGGTGTCAATGAGACACTGAAAAACATGGAATGACAAAGCTGGCACACAACAGAAAACTACATCTCTCAGGACGTCTAACGACACAAGCAGATAGAAGAAGAAGAAAGGCTATTTGATTAGCAGTGCAAACGAGCAGATCAGGACATGGACAGAATATTTGTAAGAACTTTTAAATAGACCAGCTACATAAGATTTCACAGATATTCAGTGGGCAGAAACGGGACTACGTTGAGTGCAAGAAACCAAACAAAGAAGAAAGTCTTGATACTTCTGAGAGATAATAAAGGCACTAGCTCAGATGGTATCTCGACAGAAACAATCAAAGCATTGACACTTGAACAGAGAGACATGATATCTCAGCAGAAACAATGAAAGCATTGACACTTGAACAGAGAGACATGATATCTCAGCAGAAACAATCAAAGCATTGACACTTGAACAGAGAGACATGATATCTCAGCAGAAACAGTCAAAGCATTGACACTTGAACAGAGAGACATGATATCTCAGCAGAAACAATCAAAGCATTGACACTTGAACAGAGAGACATGATATCTCAGCAGAAACAATCAAAGCATTGACACTTGAACAGATAGACATGATATCTCAGCAGAAACAATCAAAGCATTGACACTTGAACAAAGAGACATGATATCTCAGCAGAAACAATCAAAGCATTGACACTTGAACAGAGAGACATGATATCTCAGCAGAAACAATCAAAGCATTGACACTTGAACAGAGAGACATGATATCTCAGCAGAAACAATCAAAGCATTGACACTTGAACAGAGAATTAGACAAAGTACTTGGTAAAGCTTGAGAAATAGAGGAAATACAAGTAGACTAGAAAGATGGTTATGCAGTCAAGTTGGCAAAAAAAAAAGAGACCTACAGCAATGTACACATTATAGACTAATAATGTTATTACCGGTGTCTGGCAAAATATTGAACAAGCTTATACTAGCTAGAGATATTGAAAGAGGCCATAGACAAACATCTGAGATCAGAGCAGGCAAAATAGGTCCTACGGAGATCAGATAGATACACTGAGAATAATAGTTGAACAAAGTCTGAAATGAAACTCTTCACTTTATATCGGATTCAGTGACTATAACAAAGGTGACAGATTATATATAGAATCACTCCAGAAGTTACAAACATAATTTATTTTTAAACATATCTTCTTCTTCTGCGTACACAGTCAGACAGTAACGATTATTTTTTCGAAAAAAGCGGCGGTCATCCTGAGACTCTCGCCACTACCATAGAGCTTGTCTTGCAGTTCCACTGGCAATGGCCACATCTGCTCTCTCTGATCCTCGTATGTCGGGCAGTTCTGCAGCAGATGTTCAGTGGTCATTTTACCAGTACCGCACGGGCATTCGTCGGTACACCCTATCTTCAATTTGTTGAATAGGTGGTACCTCAGTCTGTTGTGGCCAGTGCGAAGTCTGAAGACAACGACCTGCTCTCTTCGGTTCAACTGGTAATAGGCATCGTTTTTGGTGTAACCAGTATGTTCGGTTTCCCATTTGTTCATGTATCTGGCTTTGATAAGCCGTTTTGACTCTTCGTACGTCATACTGGTATCTGTTTGTGGTAGCCTTGCACCTTCTTTTGCCAGTCTGTCTGCCTCCTCGTTGCCTTGGATGTTGCAGTGTGACGGAACCCACTGTACATATGAAAATATTTAAACATATGAAAATATTAAATATAATATTCTGCATGAAGGTCAGCATTCTGAGACCTTTGAGATAATAACAGTGTGGTACATGGATGCCTCTTATCACCATTCATTCTTCTGCTGACTATTGATCGGATTATGAAGAGAGCAACAATACCAACAACCAACCAACCATGGAATTAAATCGGATTTGACAAAACAACATACTGATCTAGACTTTGCCTATGGCTTGGCTCTTCTGTCACAAAACTGCAATTAGATGCAAAATAAAATAAATGTAAGTGTACTTGATGAGAGGTCACATAACTTGGGACTGAGAATACGCAGATAAAAACACAGCTCAAAGATTATGAGAATAGATAGAACTTGAGGCAATCAGATTGTGGAAAGTGTCCTACATCTCGTTAGTAATATAGACAAAGTAGGAGGTACATTATAAAGAAATGAAAATAAGAATACAAAAAGGTGAGCGCAACTTTTATTGCATTGTCTTCTTCTTCTGCGTTCGTTCTCAATCTCCCGCTACCAAACCCTGAAAGGGCTTACGTAGCAGAATGTAGTCCAGAGAACGGAATGCGTTGTGTTGTAGTTTACAGCTTGACTGCGATATTTGCACCTTTCAGTCCAACACATCCGACTTCAGCAAGCATTTTTTGAGTACCGGGTTAGCATTCCCTCTTCGATCCCTTCTCCTTAGCCAGTCTGCCTTGCTGCAGCCTGTTATCCAGGATAACCGCGTGGAGGTGTAGAAGGGTCTTCGCAGCTCTGGTTCGCTGCCCCTGACACTAGCAGTCAGCTATGGGTCGCTGACCACTGCAGCTCATGTGCTGCTCAGCGTCTTGATGCCCTTTTATTGCATTGGACAACTTATGATAATCAAATTAAATTAAGTCAACACAAAAAATACAATTCTTCAAGCTCTAATGTCCGAGATCAAGACGCTGAGCAGCGCATGAGCTGCAGTGGTCATCGACCCATAGCTGACTGCTAGTGTCAGGGGCAGCGAACCATAGCTGCCAAGACCCTTCTACCCCTCCACGCAGTGATCCTGGATAACAGGCTGCAGCAGGCAGACTGGCTAAGGAGAAGGGATCGAAGAGGGAATGCTAACCCGGTACTCAAAAAATGCTTGCTGAAGTCGGATGTGTTGGACCGAAAGGTGCAAATATCGCAACCAAGCTGTAAACTACGACACAACGCATTCCGTTCTCTGGACTACATTCTGCTACTTAAACCCTTTCAGGGTTTGGTAGTGGGAGATTGAGAACGAACGAAGAAGATGATGAAACTCCAATGTCCGTTTTATTGTATGGTTGTGAAACATGGAGAACAACAAAAACAACAATCAAAAAGGTGGTCTTTCACACACGGCTGTCTGCTCAGAATAAACACATTGAAATGGTTTGGTAAGATCGATAATGTTCGGCTGTTGGAAAGAACCAGGCAGTGACAAAAAAGAGAGCGCTGGTTTTGTATATGACACACATTAAGTAAACCAGCTGATAGTATTACAAGATAGTCTGTGTTCTGGAATGCGCAAGGCAAAAGAAGTAGAAACAGACCAAATGGCAAACATAAAGGATTCAGGAAATACGTGGACAGAGCTGGAACGAATGGCACAGGACAGGACATCGTGTATTTGTTGATGCCCGTGCCTCACAGGGAATCTGAAATATTTCGATTAATTGATTGAGTTGTGATTATTCGAGAGTGAAAGAAGAACAAGAAGGAGAAGATGTAATTATAACTCTGAGGCTTAATCTTTGTTCGTCAATATCCTGTTTGGGTTAATTTATTGATGACGATGTGTTGTCTTGCATCTAGTGTGTTTGAGACTGACACACACACACACGCGATAGTGTAATGTGTGCTTCTACCGTGTTTCTCATTGAATGTCTGGGATGTTGAACCATCCGTGTCGTCATATGATGTACCCGGATGTTTTTGCTCATAGCCTAATCTCAAATTTACTACATCGAGTCTAACGTGTCCTGTCTGTTGACAATCCTGTTTTTATCTCCAAGTTAAGCCATGTTAAGGATTATCAACTTTCAAGATTTCTCAGCAGTTCAAAGGTACTCGGCTCAATTGACGTTATCGACACTCTCCAGTCAAACCAGTCGTAAATTGGTACTGGACTTACTGTTGGGAAAGAAAAGCAGAATGGGAACTGTCCAACCCATCTCTTAAAAATCGAATGCGTAGTATACAATTGATTCTCTAACACTTCATCGTTGACAGTAGTGCCTGCTATGTGGGACTACATTTTTAAACAAATTTCTCCGAGAGTATCCTGTGCCCCTTATTGGAAAGCCACTTTACAACACTCCTCACCTCCATGTATGTCGTAAAAAAGCCACTATAGACAGCTGTGCGTGCTATTAATAACGTGATAACGGCAAGCAAATAGCCACAGAAACCACATCTTGAAACTACATCCAACTTTTGACACATGTTTCCCGAATGGGTCCATACGCAATGATGTCCTTATGCTTGGTTAGGTGCACTCTCTTGACACATTGTTGGCCTGTGTGAATAAGGGGGGGGGGCGGGGCGGTTGCGGCATTAATTGGGTTCACTCACTTGACACATTGTTAGTGTGTGATTAGGGGGGGGGGGGGGCGCATTAATTGGGTTCACTCACTTGACTCATTGTTGGTGTGTGATTAAGGGGGGATGCGGCATTAATTGGGTTCACTCACTTGACACATTGTTGGTGTGTCATTAGTGAGGGGGGGGGGGGCCGCATTAATTGGGTTCACTCACTTGACACATTGTTGGTGTGTCATTAAGGGGGGGGGGGGCGCATTAATTGGGTTCACTCACTTGACACATTGTTGGTCTGTGTGAATAAGGGGGGATGCGGCATTAATTGGGTTCACTCACTTGACACATTGTTGGCCTGCGTGAATAAGGGGGGATGCGGCATTAATTGGGTTCACTCACTTGACACATTGTTGGTGTGTGTGATTAAGGGGGGGGGGGGGCGCATTAATTGTGTTCACTCATTTGACACATTGTTGGTGTGTGATTAAGGGAAGGGGGGGGGGCGTATTAATTGGGTTCACTCTCTTGACACATTGTTGGTATATGTGATGGGGGGGGGGGGGGCCTCATTAATTGGATTCACTCACTTGACACATTGTTGGTGTGTCATTAAGGGGGGGGGGGGGTGCGCATTAATTGGGTTCACTCACTTGACACATTGTTAGTGTGTGATTAGGGGGGGGGGGGCGCATTAATTGGGTTCACTCACTTGACTCATTGTTGGTGTGTGATTAAGGGGGGATGCGGCATTAATTGGGTTCACTCACTTGACACATTGTTGGTGTGTCATTAGGGAGGGGGGGGGGGGCCGCATTAATTGGGTTCACTCACTTGACACATTGTTGGTGTGTCATTAAGGGGGGGGGGGCGCATTAATTGGGTTCACTCACTTGACACATTGTTGGTCTGTGTGAATAAGGGGGGATGCGGCATTAATTGGGTTCACTCACTTGACACATTGTTGGCCTGCGTGAATAAGGGGGGATGCGGCATTAATTGGGTTCACTCACTTGACACATTGTTGGTGTGTGTGATTAAGGGGGGGGGGGGGGGGCGCATTAATTGTGTTCACTCATTTGACACATTGTTGGTGTGTGATTAAGGGAAGGGGGGGGGGCGTATTAATTGGGTTCACTCTCTTGACACATTGTTGGTATATGTGATGGGGGGGGGGGGGGGGCCTCATTAATTGGATTCACTCACTTGACACATTGTTGGTGTGTCATTAAGGGGGGGGGGGGTGCGCATTAATTGGGTTCACTCACTTGACACATTGTTGGTGTATGATTAAGGGGGGGGGGGGGGCGCATTAATTGGGTTCACTCACTTGACACATTATTGGTATGTGTGATTAAGGGGGGGGGGGCGCATTAATTGGGGTTACTAATTACCGTGTATGGGACATCAATTGGGTTCACTGGTTACCGTGTATGGGACATCAATTGGGTTTACGGGTTACCGTGTATGGGACATGAATTAGGTTTACTCATTACTGTAAATCGGACATGAATTGGGTTCACTCATTACTGTAAATCGGACATGAATTGGGTTCACTCATTACTGTAAATCGGACATGAATTGGGTTCACTCATTACTGTAAATCGGACATGAATTGGGTTAACTCATTACTGTAAATCGGACATGAATTGGGTTCACTCATTACTGTAAATCGGACATGAATTGGGTTTACTCATTACTGTAAATCGGACATAAATTGGCTTCACTCATTACTGTAAATCGGACATGAATTGGGTTTACTCATTACTGTAAATCGGACATGAATTGGGTTCACTCATTATGTAAATCGGACATGAATTGGGTTCACTCATTACTGTAAATCGGACATGAATTGGGTTTACTCGTTGCCATTTAAGAGGGTGGTGCATTGGACTAGTGGCCTCACCATGTTGGACCATCGTTGCAAATACTTGGCTACTTGCTTCATGTAAAGTAATCGGCTGTAATTGTAAGGGGTGGCTTATGTTTCACTTTTAGCCAAATGGAGAACCATTATAAAAACTCTGTGGTTGAAAGTGGTGTGCCTCACTAGAAATAATGCCGTAGAGCTTGTATACAAAAACAAAGTGGTGTCATATCCTATTGTCCTGTCTGTCTGAACAGTTTTACACTTGTAGACTTCATTGATTTCCGCGTCGGTTAAATGTGTTTCGTGTTGCCAACACTGCAATGCAGCTTAGTGTCAAATGTGTTTTCATTTCACTTGCATGTGGCCCTTTGAAATAGACCTAGTGTTTATTTACTTTGTTAAGTATGGGGTGTTTTCTAATACCCTCACGCGCATGTCCGCACGCGCGCACACGAATCACAGACACATACTCACATACATTCAATAACATCCCATTAGTAGCATCGAAACCATGTTCCAGCCCTCGGACAGAAGGGATCGAAGTTGATTTCAAATTCTGATTTGATTGCATAGTGGTTATTAACGTCATCATCATCATGTAGAATGTCATTTGCAGCTGTCATCACAGCCGCTCCATAAAACTCTCGATTCTTGGCCAGTCTCCCACTTCCATCACTGAAATATTCAGAACATATTTCTTTTGTGTCTCAACTTCTCTTTGGTCTGACGCTGTCTCGTTTTCCAGGTACCATATTAGCATATATGTATTTTAATGTCATATTGTGCTCAAAATATGTAATTGAGAATTACTGGGGGGGGGGGGGGGGGGGGGGGTTGCTACTTGGAATATCAGATCTGTCATAATTCACAAAGTCGGAATTACTGTTTAATATATTCGCTCATTGGGGGGGGGGGGGGGGGGGGGGGGGTCCTAAGCAGCATTCTCCATCGACAATAAGCTTCGGATGTTCAACACTGATATCAAATCTGCCCTACTATGTGACTGAATAACGCGGCACGTACCAATCACACGTAGACAGTAGGCCTTCCGTTGGATGTTCGCACTAGATGGTCAGAAGTACCTTAATAACAAGCACATATCTGTGGCAAGGAAAACGCCAAACAGCCTTACAGTTGGAGATTGCGGGAGAAAAAGTGAAGATGAATAGGACTCACCCTCAGAAGGAAGCCTAGATATATAGCCAGGCATGTACTGGACTGAAACCCAGAGAAAGGGATCAAGATGCTGAGCAGCGCATGAGCTGCGGCGGTCAGCTACCCATAGCTGACTGCTAGCGTCAGGGCCAGTGAACCAGAGCTGCCAAGACCCTTCTACACCTCCACGCGGGGATCCTGGATAACAGGCTGCAGCAGGGCAGACTGGCTAAGGAGAAGGGATCGAAGAGGGAATGCTAACCCGGTACTCAAAAAATGCTTGCTGAAGTCGGATGTGTTGGACCGAAAGGTAAAAATATCGCAGTCAAGATGTAAACTACGACACAACGCATTCTGTTCTCTGGACTACATTCTGCTACTTAAGCCCTTTCAGGGTTTAGTAGTGGGAGATTGAGAACGAACGAAGCCAAGCCAAACCCAGAGAAAGGGTGGTGCCAGAATATCTGACGAGGAAATGGTTAAAGTGGAAGACAGTGCACAGCTGCTGTCTCATGGGCAGAAACCAGAAAGACAGCCCACAATAGGAATAGACGTAGTGCACACGTTGCTGTCCTGTGTTCCAAGGAGAACCAGATAGATAGTCATATTTTAAAGTGAATATTTGATTGCGTGTTTAACATTGTAAGGAGTGCTGCGTTCCAATGGGACTCATTGTAGTCAGTGGTCCTGAAACTTAATAAGGCGCGGGCTCTCTGAAGCGTTGTATAATGTCCACGGAATCCTCTGTGTTGCCAACTTGGCTTTCTTGTGCCGAAATCCAGCTTGTATTCTCAGAAATGTCTTACTGGTTTCGTTTTAAGACAAGAATCATACATATCGTTTTTAGAGTAACAAACACACTAGGAGGAGCGCGTGGCTAAATGGTTTCGATGCCTGCCTGCCGACAAGGAGGGCAGCGGTTCGAATCCCGGGTATAGCATATATTGTTTTTCTGTTGAGGGTGAAATAGACAAACATAGCCAGCATACCATGTGGCGACAGCAGTGGCGAAGCAGTCTGTAGTCCTAAGCCTTCAAAACCTCTCGACTATCCCAGCAATGGGAAAAATGTCGTGTTACAGTTAAACACACTACATAATGGATGGATAGATAGATAGATAGATAGGTAGATATATCTTTCTAGCAGGTTAGGATTCTTTATTGCGTCAGACACATTAATAAAATAATATATTCTCTTTATGAGGCTGGCGAAACCAGTAAAACATTGCTGAGAATACAAGATGAAAATATCTAACTATATAACTTCCTGGTTTATAATCTTGTCTAACGATGTCTTGTGCTGGTGTATTGTAGGCTTAGACATGGGCGTTGGCAAGTATTTGAGGTGCTGGTTTGTATGGATGTGCACGAGTGTGTGTGTGTGTGTCTGTTGGCCAGTTTGGTTGTGCGCTTGAGAAAGTTTCCAATATGTTTGCGTGAGTTTTAGTACACGTTTATGAGTTTGTGCCAGCATGTGTGAATGCAAACGGGTATGGTTTCCAGTATGTAGGTTTAGTCGAGCGAGTGTATGCGTGGGCCAGCACGTGCGTGGGTCAGCACGTGCGTGTGCGCGAGTGAATGTGTGCGCGGGCCAGCGAGTGAGTGTCCTTCAGGTGGTCCAAGTGGGGTGTGGTCTTTCAGGGTACATCTCCACTTGGATCAGTCTGCGGTTTCGTGTTCCCAACATGTCAATATTCTTCTTTTCACTCGTATACATATCTTTGAACTTAAACTGTGATCGGCCGACTGTTCGCTTGCCATCATTCAACTGTCCAAAGAGGATATCTTTGGAAATGCAATCAGCATCCATGCGACGACCACGAGCAAGCCATCGCAGTCTAAGGAGAGAAGGGGAGAGTACATGCTTGAGAGACTGGTGCGAGAGTGTGCCTCTGCATTTGTCACTCCAAGTAATTCCCAGAACGGTTCTCGCGCGTCATAGATGGAAGGGTGACAATATAGGCTACAATATAGGAAAGTCATGACGATATATACATTATACACCAAGGCCATGGTGTACGACTGGTATTCGGGTTGAAAATAATAATAATAATGGACCTTTTTCATTTAGCAGACTATTGTTTTTTGTAAGCAGAAATGAGGTCAGACATGCTATTTATTTGTTCGGTGCAGAGTAGAAGAAAAGCGGGTGTCGAAACGGTTAACACTGTGTTAACCAGGTGCCGGGTTAAAACGCCCATAAAACCTAGCTTTATTTTCTACCATGTGGGAAATACAAGCATACCATACACAATGCGTGGCGACTTCAGGTACAAGTGGCCTTTATTCCTCGACACAATTTCTAACCTCAAGCCTTTTTTTTTCCATCGTAGGACACAAGCAATGAGTTTTTGAGCGAAAAAATTATGAATAGTATATTTGGTGCTTTTGTCGCTCATTGAGGGGCGAATCGACATGGTAATATAGAAGACTCCTCAACCCTTGGGAATGCATATATCACCCAGTGCTGATAGCAGATGTGTTTGAAAGAAATCTTCGTTAACGTTCCCTAATTATGATATGTTGCATGGGGATACAAGAGTGAAAGATTATACGATCAACCAGAAGTGAATAGATGGTCTCCCCTGTGCTTTGGGAATGAGAACAAAAAAGTCACGTGTCTATAGCAATGCTTCCCAAAGTGGTGGTCCATGGACCGGTGTCTGACCCCGAGTCCTCAGTCGCCGGTCCACAAAGGGCGTCAATGAAAATAACGATGTCAGTTTATTTTAAAAGTCGTAACTTCTTTCTAATATGAACTGATGCTATGCTTCTAACACAGTGAGGTTCACAAAAGAGACTGCGTTTCTGGTCTTTGCCGGTCCCCCACAGTTTGTCGAGCATGGTCGCTCCCCAGGCCGTACTGCCTCTTTTTGGTCTGCATAGGTAGGGCAGTCCTGCAGGCTATATTCTAGTGTTTGCTTAGGTGCTCTACAATTTGCACATGGCGGTGTAGGTAGATATTGAGTCTGCAGTGTTTCGTTCTGAGTGAAGATCTTTGTCTGCCTATCTCTGCCAAGTTTGTCTATGCTGTCATTTTCCTACATGTATTCTTTGTGCTGGTCTCTCCATTCCGTCCTCATTGATAGTTTGATGAGTGTCTTTTGTTTTTTTATAGCTCTGCGGATGGCTAGTCTGCGTACCTCCACTCCCGACTTTTGCCAGCTCATCTGTTTTCTCGTTTCCAAGGATCACACAGTTGGCAGGAATCCACTGTAGGACTAGATTATTTGCGTGTGTGTGTGTGCGTGCGTGCGTGCGCGCGCGTGGACATCAATCCGATGTTGTTTTAATCAACGGTAATATAATGAGGTCAGCAAGCAAGCCAACGTTAAATCACTTAACGTCTTTATACTGGTTTAGAAGACATTGCTCTAATAGCACATTTGGCGCACAAAGTTTTTTGAATAGTGTTATACTCAGATGTAAACAGGTTGCATGGTATGGATCCTGTATTCTATATGTTATAGTCATCATCATCACCATGGGGAAAGAAGGCAAAGACTCGTGCAATTGGAAAGCGGACCTCAAGGTTAAGCAACTAAGTGAAAATGTCCAGTATGTTGCAGCTGTTATATATAACGATAGATCTGTGATGTGTGATAAGAAAGCCAGTTTTGTTTGTTTTTGTTGTTTTTTTTTTTGGGGGGGGGGGAGGGGGGGGGGGGCTTTATGCTAGAGGGAGAGCCAGGGTCGTTGCTGAACAGAATAGTTCATATATGACAACATCCTCCAGTATGAGAGTGGAGATCGAGGCAGTGCCTTCAGCTCCGACGTGGCTATCTGAGACTTGTTCAATGAGTGCCATAATTATCTCTCAGCCCTTGCTTCAGAAAGTACAAAAGGGCTGGCTATGGCATGAGAAGGTACTGGATGCAAAGGGCTTGAACCTTTGGCATCTTGTTTGAAACTACTTTCCTGGCCATTCTGGGGTTTGCGGAAATGAAAGAACTGACAGCCTGGGGTTATTGAGCTGAAATTCCAGGGTTTTGAAGCTGAGTAGGCGTAACTTAACTTAACTTAAATTCTTTATACTTTTTTAGAAGATTGCAGAGTCTGTATACAACCAGTCATTTGCATTACCTTGCTCTGAAAGCTATGCGCATCCAATCTATTCTTAAATGCATCAACTGTCCCTGCATCCACTACTTCCTGTGGCAATGCATTCCACACATTCACCACTCTCTGACTATAAAAATATAAACTCATATCTAATCGGGACCTTTCTTTAGTTAATTTGTAGCTATGCTCTCTTTTTCTTGTGGGTGGCTGTATTTTGAAGAAAAAAACTTGTTAAAGTCTAATTTATCCGTTCCTTTAAACGTTCCTTATAAACCTGAATTAAGTCACCTCGAATTCTTCTCTTTTCTAGACACATTAGGCCGGTTTTTCTTTCTTCATAACTAATAAGTTGGAAACAGATTAATCTCTTGCTGGTTGGTTACATTGACACGTTTGGGAAGCACTAATCTATATGATATATCTGTTTAGTGCATGATCATACTTATAATTTTGTTTTAATTATTGTGTTTCTGCTTTGGTTTTTGAAGTGCTCAAATGCTAACACCATCTGGTCTTATCTTACAGGTCCTACGGTCAACCAATCAACATGGCTGCAACAAATGCCATTCCCCCTTCATCAGGCCCTGAACCCATCTGGGCCGACCTTTGACCCAAGCTTTCCAATTACAGCTCCCAGCGGGTTTAAATTTGCTCAGGATTCGCTTACTGGTCAATTTTTCCTTATTCCCAATGGAGGTATAATTGAGTGTGTGTGTCTTGTACTGTTGCCATATTCCACTTATAAGTGTGTTACTTAAGAGAGTTTGAATTGAAGACGGGAATAACATGGGAAAAGGAAGTAAGTTAGACAGTTCAAATATGTTGGACATATAATGGGACCACTAAAATGTTACAGGGCTGCACAGGGATGCACAGAATGGTGACACTGAAACCTGCCAGGCAAATTGTAAGAGGCGGCTAAGAAATACTGAGCATAGTGCTGGTTACCCCATCCTGTAGAAACTCCAAGCTGCAAAAAAATTTTTTTTTATAAAATAGACACAGACAGGTCAACATTTGAGGACTGATGTGTATTTGCTGAATACATATGATTCACAGGAAGCTGAGAAGTTATTGATTGATTGGTATACAAAATCTGACAAATTGCTTCTTCCACTACTCATTTTTTTTTCTTCTTAGTAGCTGGAGACGAGTTATACATGTTTATTCCAGAAGCATAAACAGACATGTCTGAGTTGTTAATTGGTACCTGCCTTATTGTTAGTACAGTACAGACAGTGAGAAAGGAAACTGGCCACCTCACCTCATAAAAAACATGCCATCTATACACCAAAGTCCCCAACACTTCATCCCCAACAGCAGTATCTAATATGGGACTTTATGTTATCATACATGTGATATTCTTTCTTTTATAAAAAATCCTTTCTGGAATACTCAACCAGGCAGATCAGTGTCTCATGCCAGGTAACCAAAAGATGTGCTTTTGTTCTGCAAATCCATCTTGTCAACCTTATGAAGGTGCCATCCTATGGCTCCTATGGTTTGGCTTTCGAGACTTTCATTTGGCCATTATTAGTAAGTCTGTGTGCGGTGTCCATGTTGAGGCTTGCTAGTCTTGGGAAAGCTGCATTTCTGACGTTTCTAGCCCCTAGATCGCTCTTGTTGACATTTATCCTACCTAGCTAGCAACTCAGATTCTTGTCAGCGAAAGCACAACTACAAGGAAAACGTTCATTCTAACAGACTCCAGGAGCATACTCCAAGCCATCTCAAGCTTCAAACACTACAAGGAAAACGGTCATTCTAACAGACTCCAGGAGCATACTCCAAGCCATCTCAAGCTCCAAACACAACTATAAGGAAAACGGTATCACTCACCCCACATTATGATGCTGCTCATGTTGTGGACTACATAGTAAAGTTTGGGTGGTCACATTTGGCACTTGGCCATATCAAGACTCATGCTGCAGAATATTTAACACTGATAACGCCTTTATCCTTCATCTGCAAATCAAGGTCCCGGTGTCTCTTACCTTTGGACACCATTGTTTGTAAAGCTGTTTTATCTCCATAGAGCTTTTGTCTCATATGACTCTCGAGGCCAGTATAGTTATCTCTCTTCCTGCATGGATATGCAGCTTTGTAGGATGTGTTCCACAGTCATGGTATGCTGCCCACATGGACACCTGTCCCAATCCTCATTTTGTTGTACAGATGACACTTAACACTGTTAACACATGTTCACTCTTTCATTCAGATTTTGTCAAGCAAGGAGGTGTGTGGCCATCAGCAAACTTTTCCCAGCCCACTGAGAAAGGAACTGCTCTCTACCAGGCTACTCTGAACCCACCCACTGTCACTCTCACGGGAACAGAGAAGAGAGAGGGAAGACCTACCTTAGAGGTTTGCTAAATATATTGTCATCATTGACCTTTGTGCTACAATGTGAAGCACACACCACAACTCCACATGGCCCCTTTTAAAGGAAGCATGTTTCTAAGCATTTGTAATCATTCACCTGTCTACTCCAATGCGAAGCATAGGTTTTAGTTGCTCCTGATCCCTTTACAGGAAGCCTGTGTCAAAGCTTGTTGCAGTGGCTGTTTATAGTGCAATGTACTTTACATGATGATGTTGCTAGCCCTAAGCACAACCCTCTTTATTCATTTTTTGACACATGATTGTGGCCTTATTAGTTTCATCTCGGGTGTTGCTCTGAATGAAAATAATATATTCTATAATATATAGGATATTCCTGAGTGGTCTGCTGAGGTCTTTGTGTATGACAAAGACAAGAATAGCACAACTGCCTCACAGAGAACATGTAATAAGAGGCGACTAGCTGTGTGACATGGCATAACATCGGCCATGGTAAGGTGGTTTGTTAAGAGCAGCATAGATGATGCCTAACAGGATGCGGGTCTACTTTGCTCTAGTGTTTGAGTCTATTAAGATGGCTTGCACATTGGTTTATCATCCTCCAAGAAACTGGCTGTATACAGACTCTGCAGAGTCTTCTAAACCAGTGTAAAGACGTTAAGTTAAGAGTATACTCTTTAGGCTATTTTACTTATCACACGTTTTGTCTTCTCCCAGCCTCATCATTTATGTTTTGATATATCTTTAACAATTTTTATATAATTTAATGATAGTATAGATTTGCTACCTAGTTTCATCTGGGCTGTCCTATGTCCATGATGAAGATGTTTTGGTTTATAATACAAGTTGCTATTTTGTATTTGTGCCCATGTAAAAACTGAACTATACTTTTCTCAGAGACATGTTGAATCCTCTAACTGTTTGCATAGATTATTTACATGATGTTATATGCTATTTGCTTCTATATTTACATGATGTTATCTGCTATTTGCTTCTATATTTACATGATGTTATATGCTATTTGCTTCTATATTTACATGATGTTATATGCTATTTGCTTCTATATTTACATGATGTTATATGCTATTTGCTTCTATATCTCTGTCTCCAGGTCAGTACAGATAAAAGTACCTCTCCGGGAAATACGGCAGACAAGACCATTCCAGTACTAGAGACCATCATCAAAGATAGACCTGTCTTGGCAATGGGTAAAAAAAAAATTACTGCATATATTCCCATTCTGGGGTCTGCTGGCAGCATTTATAAGATCGAGGAATAAAGCATGTTTTCCTCTGCATTTGTCATGCAGTGTACATGCTAAGCTTTGATTTTGTCCTCATTAGAAAAAACCCATGCCCCTTTGGCCAGGAGACCAGTAGCCAAACCACTCTAGCACCTGCTCCTTGTTGACAATAAGCAACTCCCAAAATATATATGTGTATGTCATAGCTATTTGCCATGTTTCCTGGAAAAGGTATTCAATAATGTTCTACGCAGAAGGCTCCAGCACTGTCTAGAAGAGGAAGAATACCTCTTGATCTACACTACACAGAGTTTTTTTAAGACCTGCAGAAACTACATCATGACAGGAAATCAATCATCAGAGAAGATCAAGACTACCAATGGCATAAGACAGGGCAACATTATATCACCATACCTCTTCATACTACACATGGGTGATGTTACTAAAGCCTGTAAGGAAAGGACCAAAAAGTATTCAGTGGGTAGTGGAAGATGAGATCAGTCGATATATCAGAGCTGGCATTTGCCAATGATGTTGCCCTGATCTCTAGACCAAGCTTCAAATCTGTAAAGAGGATCTGAGGAAGAGAGGAATGACCATCAGTAGTTCAAAAAGAGCTATCACATTTTTCTGGATAAACAGCCTCTAAAACAGATCAAGCAGTTAAAAAAAATTTTTTTTTTTTGTTCGCCTTATTTTTCTAATCCCCAAGGCAGTGTGCGTTGCACTGTGTTTTTATTTTGCGCCTGTCGGCCCAGTGCATCCGACTTCAGCATGCATTTTATGTAAGGGTCTGCTTCCTCCTGCATTTTCTAAGGGTTTGCTTCCCCGGGGTAATGGCCGGTGCTGTGATGGGGATCGAACCCAGCACCTTCGGATTGTGAGCCGTGCCACTTAACCACTAGGCAACGCCATCCCCAAGCAGTTCAAATAACCTGGAGTTGCAAGAAACCAGAAGAGTTGGCTATGTAAAGGGCAGCAACTGGTACATGTTTTCATGCAATAAAAAGAAAAATAAGTGAGAAAACCAAGATGACTGTATACCACTCAACATATGTACCAGTCTTGATATATGAATGTGAATCATGGGCACTGACAACAAGCCAGAAAACGGAAGACCCCTTGGAGGACAACATAACAGTTTATTAGAGACCGTGGACTAGACTGAAACCAAGACAAAAGAGGACAACAGTGGATGGAATGATCTGCCGCTCTTTCTGACAAACATGTTCAGCCCAGGCTAGAATAGAAGCAACTAAGTAGTAAGCTAGCCTTTGTATTTATCATTATAGTGATCCTTTTTCCTTGGTGTTCTTCTTGCTCTGAAGGCCTATTATTGTGGTTGTTTGACATAAACACTCACCCCGTATCCCATTATCATCATTCTGCCTGTTCCTTGGTTAGTGACACAGTTCACTACCCAAACAGACATATGTCCAGATACAGCAAGGTAGTCTTCCAATGGGAAGTAAACACATTTTTAAAGTATGTGTTGAAATTAGGTGCACTGGACACAGCAAAAACAGGTGTAATGCGCAAAAACACAGCACAAAGTATATTTTTTTTTTAATGGATTCTTCCTATTTGCTCCATTAGGTACATAAGGCCACCATTGCTGTTGGCCTTCTTACAGAAACACTGCACAAAAGCACATTGGTATGCTCTTGTCATAATATATTGTGCAGCACTTTGTTTTACATGATGATGTTGTCAGCCTCATGCACAGACTTGTCTGTTGTCTTTGTTTTTAAAGTTTATAGTAGAGAGGTTGATGCTGTTGTTTGAATATACTCACGCTGTTCTTCGCTTTTGACACTGTAGTGGCAGGTCTCCTTAGATTCTTAGTCATTGACTGGTAAAGCTATCAGTGATGATCTTGTGTCGTCTTTAAGGGCAGCAGCAATCTTCCTCCACTTCATCCAGTCTGAAGCCATCCTTTATATAGTGCCCCAGCTCTGCTTCATAATTTATATTTTGGCTTCTTCACCAAGTTGTCTTAGATTTACCTTTCTTGTGCCTTACCACTGGGATCCATGGCATAGTGGTTCTAATGATAGTGTCAGGCTTTCTTCTTAGGACATGGCTGATCCAACTCCAGCATCAACTTGTTATGATAGTATGTATATCGTCTTATTTGCTTCGGACAAGAAGTTCTTGATTGGTGCTATCACTTATCCTACCAGTAATGTCATAAGAGACGACTTATGAATGTTAGACATTTGGCTGGCTAGTTGATTCTATAGAAATTATCAGCCACAAGAGGTGTACTGAAAAAGGTGGGCCTCTGTTTTCCTGGCATTAGTGCAATGTGAGACCTCAGAGACACACCACTATGGAGATCACACGGTCGATTCCCATGCTGTTGATCACAATGCTATAACATAGCCAGCTTCCAGTAGCATGAGCTGGCGCCTTTGTCAGTATGTTCAACCTGTCCCTAATGTTTGTCTTAGTTTTCAAGAATTAAATAGTAAGATGACCATAAAGTTTTTCAGAAAATGAGGACAGGATGCAACTGTTTGATTAAAAGAAGATGGTCGCTATAGCTGAGAGGTTTAAGGGTCGCCTCTCAAGATATGAACAAATGAAAGTGAGAAACGCTGGGTGAATCGAATCCATGAAGTTTCATGCCTCCCGTGAGATCAGCATCAAATCCTATCAGAGATGGACATACAAATTTTGAAGTCCCCTGTGCACGTAAGGAAACTCTTGGCATTTGAAAATCTTAAAGAGCAGGATGTTAGCAGTTGCAACCCGCTACTGCAACCCGTCATTTTTCAGGGCGCACTAAAGGGAAATCTTACCTATTGTGGGCATTCAACATCATCTTATGAATTATTCTGACTTGAACTAATTAATACCATCACTCGAGTGGTTCCCATGACAATCAGAATAGGCCCACTGTTTCCTTTGCCTCATCTTATAAGACGTGACTAAGGAATGGTGTGCGTGGGGTTGGCAACTTCACCATGTAAAAACCACTGCTATGAGACCAAACTACAAATGAACGTTATCAGGTTTTCCTGAAAGCTGATTATGGGAGCCAAATGCAGCGTTGAACCTATGCAATACAAATGGAGTAACTTGTTAATTAATACCATTAGAACAAAATATAAATAAAATGTCCTTTATAATGTATGCTTGTTTTGATTTATATTGGCAACAAAAACTCACCCCTTAATTATAAATCAGCGTTATTATATTTGACTGTAAACTCAGTCAGTAGATCTTAAAATATCAGGCCTGTTTGCTGATTATTTATTTACCTGAAATGTTTATTTTTATTATTTTTTAAATCCTTATTGTAACAAGGCAAGTTCTACTCAACCATAGACAGATTCCTGTGGAACAGCTTTTTATATTTATATTTCCACTATGGCCACTATTATAATGAATCTATATTTTTAAAATCTGAACAAATAACAATGTGAATAAAGGTCTTGTTTTGTCTTGTCTTATCTACTTGTGCCATGAGGCATCATCGCTGAAGTAGTCATCATCCCTTGATGATTTAGAATATTCGCAACATTTCTTATTCATTCCGTTCTTGGTCTGCCACGGTTGCAAAAGCCTGATAGCTGTGTATTATAGACACACAGGTGCAGTTGGTCAGGTTGCATTCTCATTAGGTGGTCACGTGGTCTTGCTTCAACAATGTTTTGCACCTCTTCATTCCACATTCTGTTTCTCTTAGTTACATTGATAGTATTCCGGATGCATCTCATCTCACATGTCATAATCTTTCTCTCAAGATGTTTTTTAAGTCCATGTTTAACAAGTGTTGGCATGAATATACTGTTGATCAGTAGTCTTGTTGTAGACATGTTTATGTTAGAGTGTTTCAGAAGTGGTGACAGCTGGGATGCAATAGCGTTCACTTGAAAAAAAGTGAGGAGGTTAAAAAAGAGGACGAAATCAGTGATAGCGACAAATAAATTTGAACAACATAGAGCACTGACTCCTACTTTTATTTTCTCACAATGTTCCACACATAGATCATATAAGATGTCCAGAAGGGATAACAATCACAAATGTAGAACCAGATTTAATAAACCTAAATACATCTTTTTATTTTTCAGGTGATGGGAAACATCAGGTCATTGCTCATCCTATCCTTGGTGGCAGTAAAGGCACTTCTTCCCTGGGAATGATAACAGCAACTACTTCATCAACAATCCTGATTAACCCAGTGACAAGTGGGAACTCTGTATCTTCGGCTGCGTTAGTCAAAGTGGAAAAGCCTACAGTTGAATCTAGGGGGTGTTCACCTATAACTTTTGAGGATATCTCTTCACCTTTATCCTTATTGTCTACATTGTCATGTTTATCGTCTCACAAGACATCCACATGTACAGTCGCAGTCCAGACTTGTGATAGTTTGATGAAGACATGCTGCAGGAGGAAGTCATGTCCACCAAAACTGTTACTACATGATCAGGCTGTTCAGACATTATCCCCAGACTTCCCTACATTTAACCCTTTGTCTGTACAGTGCCCTGACTTGGATTCTGTTGACCCATTGACCCACTCTCTTGAGGAGAAGACCCATTCTGAGCGAGCTTCATACAATCCCTTCACAGATCCACAGATCTTGCAAGCAGCTGATGGCCTTGAACTTCTGAGCACGCTTGCTGAGAAAAGGCCCAAGTGTTCCTCTCTTGATGACCCTAAGAGGATCTTTCCATCTCCCAGTGACTCCTTCAAATCTGATTCCGCAAGTATTGTTGCAATGGAAGACACATTGTCTCCAGGGGACACAGAATTAAAAAGTGGGCAGTGCACACCAAGGAGGGAGATCTTGAGAGATTTGTCCCCAAAGTGGTCACTCCCCAAAAAAGAATCGCATGCTATGTCAGCATTTGCAGATTTCAAAACTCCTTCAGGTAAAATTTTTGTGTTTGTCGGAGATGTGTGACATCGGTTTCTTATGACTAAAATAATCTTGAATTTATATAACTAATAACATAAAATATATGATAAAATTGTAACAGCTGTACAAAAGTAAATAATAACAATATAAATTGTAATACAAATATTTAGACGTTATGACCATCTGGAATTAAAAAATAATAGAGCCACTGTAACCTTCTAAGCATGTTGTAAAAGATAACTAAAGAGGGTTGTGCATGGAACTAGCAACCACATGTAAGTCATTTTTATTGACACTGCCAATGTAAATGCTCAGATGCAAGCTTCCTGTAAATTGGCTGGCCATAGTGGTGCTCCTATGCTTCATATCTAACCCAAATTGCGAGATATTTTAAATAAATTGTCTATTGGCTACATGCCACATATAACGATACCATGAGCCAGATGTGGCACACCAATCCAAGGTTACCCATATGGGCTTTTGATTAATATTTCTGAAATTGTTGTCAAAAAACAAAAAAAAACCTTGACAAACAAAAGGAAAGTCATATTGGCAGTTTTATTTCATTTTTAAAAAAAAATGTTTACATTTCAGAGGCAAAGTTGTATTCCAATACATGGTTCAGCTAGTGAATGTTTCTTTTTTTCACATATACTACTAATAGAATCAGGAACTACCTTTGACATTGTATGCTGCTACAGTCATTAACATCTGTTAACTGTATTATTTTCTTGAATTGTTTCTAGTATTCACTGAGTTGGTAAAAATAAATATACAGCATATACCCATCAATTTTAACTTTCTTGCCCTCACTTACACTATCTCTCTCTCTAAATCTCTACTTGTACCTTTCCTTTTTTTCCTAACCCTTCCTTTAATTTAGTGACTGTCCTTGATGTACAGGTCAGATTCTTATGGTGATTGCCACCCAATTGTGAGTGATACATTCTCATGCCAGTCAGTAACTTGCTATTATTCCAAGAACGATACAGACTTTGTACAGCCAGTAGGCTACTGTCCATAAGATTGTGTATTTTTGCATTTTGTATTTTCTTTTAGAAATTGAGATTCCAGAAGATTCAGAGGTCCGGGTGAAGTTAGCAGAAGTACAAAGACAGTACAAAGAGAAACAGAAAGGGTTGGCTAAACTACAGAGCAAGAAAAATGAGTAAGTTGCTTACAACTACACTACAATTTGTCTATTGCTGTAACTAATAATGTTGAACAGATGTTTGTTTAGTTTATGTTAGTATCTAGTGTAACAACTCAGAATATTCACGGGAGCTATGGAGACCATTCTCTGATTAGAAGCTTTCAGCAGATGGCAATAATGGTTGGAACACAAGCAACATGAGAAAGTAGTTGCATGAGAACAGTAACAGTTTTCCATCTCCAAGATGAATTACCACATGGCCAAACAGTGTCATTTACTCAGGAGCATTCCCAATTTAGAGTGCCAGATACTTGTACCTCATCCCTTCCCCTGTTAGAAGGAGCAGTCCAACAATTAAAGAGTCAAGCCACTAATCATCATCACTTTTGAAACAATCTTATCCCATTTATTTCTGGTGTTCTGACTTTTATTACACCCATTTATCTCTTCTTTTGTGTGAAATAAAAGTTGTTGATGTTTTCCATTCATCATGGATATGTTGAATAGTTTAGCTAGTCTTTGTGCTAGTATCTCTCTCTAACCTGAATTACTTCATTGTCATTCAATTCAATCCTGGGGCTTTTCTTGATTATAAGTATCTGATTGATTGCAGCATTTCATCCATTTTGATCTTCGGTATCGGCACTCATTCTGTATTGGGGGACGTTTGGTTAACTACAGCATTTTATGTTATTTTTTATCATAAGTCTTGTATGTCATTCTTTATTGTATGTCATTCTTTATTGTATGTCATTCTTTATCATGTCTTGCATGTCATTCTTTATTGTATGTCATTCTTTATTGTAGGTCATTCTTTATCATAAGTCTTGCATGTCATTCTTTATTGTATGTCATTCTTTATTGTATGTCATTCTTTATCATAAGTCTTGCATGTCATTCTTTATTGTATGTCATTCTTTATTGTATGTCATTCTTTATCATTAGTCTTGTATGTCATTCTTTATCATTAGACTTGTATGTCATTCTTTATTGTATGTCATTCTTTATCATAAGTTTTGCATGTCATTCTTGATTATAAGTCTTGAATGTCATTCTTTTTCATTAGACCTGAATGTCATTCTTTATCATACGTATTGTTTGTCATTCTTTATTATATGTAATTCTTTATTATATGTCTTGTATGCCATTCTTTATTGAATATGATTATTTATTGTATGTCTTGTGTGTAACCTTATATGTCTGATATAGAAAC
Source organism: Ariolimax columbianus (assembly GCA_036924085.1). Taxonomy (NCBI): domain Eukaryota; kingdom Metazoa; phylum Mollusca; class Gastropoda; order Stylommatophora; family Arionidae; genus Ariolimax; species Ariolimax columbianus. The sequence goes on along the minus strand of JAVGWX010000002.1, from coordinate 46,945,073 downwards.
AATTAATATGACAATATGTGTGTGTCCAGGGAAAGTAAGATGTCCAAAAGAGGACCTGGAAGACCCCCAAAGAATAAGACACCATCCAAAAAGTCAGACGATGAAAGGTGACTATGAATTTATTTAATTCTTTATAACACAAATGGGCAACCATAAGTTATTTTATTTTCAGAAATATTCTCTTTGTCTCGGTAAAACTTTCACACTTTGTGTCATAATTATTTCTCATTATTTGATTATCAATCACATTTGTAAAACTTGAAAAGATTATAAATCTGCAATCCATGACCGATAGAAGAGACAGCAGAGCCCAGCAGCAAGCAGAGAAACTCAGAAGACTGACAGACCATCAAATGCATCAGAGACTAAATATATTTGGAAAAGGGAAACTAAAGCGGAGAAACTTTGCAGAAATAGCCAAAGCAAAGATGAGCAAAGACCCTATGAACACCATAACAACACCAAAGCCCATCCTTACTGTACGCAAACCCACCTGGAAGCAGCATATCATTCCAGAGGTAGTAGAAAATATACCAGGTATTGGAAACAAGAACAGCCAGACTGAAAAAAAAAGAAGAGACCTAACCCTGAGGCACATAGCGAAAAACTACCCAAGCATGGACTGGACCCATGCATACACCAACGGTTCTGTAACAAACACAACACAGAATGGAGGAGGAGGGGTGATCCTGAGCCTAACAAATGGTAGAAAAATTAACACTGTCAGTGGCAACTGGAAAATTCTCAACCAATTTCAGAGCGGAGGCAGAGGCACTGAAGGCTGCAGTAGAAGGAATGCTGACAGGCGAAAGCAATTAAAGCCAGGTAGTCCTGTTTACAGATGCCCTGTCCATGGTTACAGCACTAAAAAGCCAGAAAAATACAGAACTTAATGATTTAAGAACAGTACTATGTCAACTATGCCAGTAGTCCGCACCAAAAAGAGTAGTGGTACAGTGGGTTCCATCCCACTGTAACATTCAAGGCAACGAGGAGGCAGACAGACTGGCAAAAGAAGGTGCAAGATTACCACAACCAGATTCTAGTGTGATCTACAAAGAGTCCAAAAGGTTTATTAGGGACAGATGCGTGGCCAAATGGGAAACAGAACATACTGGCTACACATGAAATGATGCCTATTACCATTTGAACAGAAGAGAGCAGGTCAGGGTCTTCAGACCACAACAGACTGAGGTACCATCGATTTAATAAACTGAGGATAGGTGGCACTGACGAATGCACATGTGGTACAGGAAAAATGACCGCTGAACATCTGCTGCAAAATTGCCCAACATACGAGGACCAGAGAAAGCACATGTGGCCATCACCAGTGCCAACACTAGACAAGCTCTATGGCAGTGTCGACAGCTGCTTTCTTCTAACAAATTCAAGTTGACGTCTGACAGCGTACGAAGAAGAAGAAGAAGATTATCAATCATTTTGACTGAATGGCTATGACTTGCTGACTGCTGTCACCTTGTTCACTGTATCTGCTTATTTCTCTCCACCCCGCCCCACCCCCAATTACTATCTCCCGCTACCAAGCCCTGAAATGGACTTCGCAAGTTGCAGAATGTTGTCTGGAGATAGGAATGCATTATGTCATAGTTTACAGCTTTAATGCAATATTTGCATTTTTTAAATACCCTTCTCCTTAGCTAGTCTGCTCTGTTGCAGCCTGTTATCCAGGATCACAGCATGGTGTAGAAAGGTCTTTGCAGCTCTGGTTTGCTGTCCCTGACACTAGCAGTCAGCTATAGGTTGCTGGTCACTGCAGCTCATGCTCTGCTCAGCATCTTGATCTCAACTTTCTGACTTGCTGGTATAAAGTAAAGTAAAGAAACGTATCCTATAACAGACACTGTTGTCAGGGATGAAGTGTTAGAGACTTCATTGTATGGGGCCACAGCTTGTTTATGAGGTCGAGTGACCATTTCCTTTCCTCTGTGTATTTCCTTCCATGACAGTAAGCCAGGTACACATTTATAGCTGGGTTGACTAGAGCATGCTGGTAACGACAGTTGAACTCCATACCCTTGCCATAAAAAGCAAGTACTCTGTGACTATGTTAATCACACGCTCTAATCTGACTGGTATAAATGTTTACTGAAATGTCATTATTCATCTCTCTCTTCTCCATCTCCAGTTCAAGCAGTTCCTCAAAGACCAAAGACCACCAACAACCACAAAAGAAGAAGAGACCAGCAGAAGAACTTGTGGATAGGGTCTTTAGGAAGGTATGCTATATATGTGTGTTATTGATATCTATCATCCTTCACTTTTCTCCCTTTCTATGTGCTAGCACCCCAAATGGAGATACATTACGTCTGTGTAGTTCTGGCTCAGGGGAAATAAAGAATAAAAAATCTTTTGTCATCAGGATTTAAAACATCAAGTGAAAAAACGTCAAGAGCTCTCCAATATTCAAATTGGTGATTTCTTTTATCATGCCTCACAAGCCTCAATATTCAAACTAATTTTTGTGTCTTACATTTATGACTGTGTAATAAAACTCACATGCCCAAAGATTCACATTTATGACTGTGTGTAATAAAGCTCACATGCCCCAAGATTCACAGTTATGACAGTGTGTAATAAAACTCACAAGCCCCAAGATTCACATTTATGACCGTGTGTAATAAAACTCACAAGCCCCAAGATTCACATTTATGACTGTAATAAAACTCACATGCCCAAAGATTCACATTTATGACTGTGTGTAATAAAACTCGCATGTTCCAAGATTCACATTTATGACTGTGTGTAATAAAACTCACAAGCCCCAAGATTCACATTGATGACTGTGTAATAAAACTCACAAACTTTCAGATTAATGTTGTTGGTTGTGCTTATCAAAACTCAGAAGTCCCAAGAATCATGTTGATGATTGTGCACTTGACAGAGAAGACATTGAAGGAAGAATTTTAGACCAGACTAAACCATCATTGATAAGAGGGAAGAAAAGACATGATTTTGATGAAATATCTAATGTGTAGGTTGGGAAGAAAAGACATGATTTTGATATAAATGTTAAGGTCAGGAATAATTTCAGTTCTAAAGAGATCATGGACAAACATAAAATTGGGACTAAAAATTAAAATGGAGAGTTACTTACAGACGAATGCTTAAATCAACTGGTGATTGTTGGCACCATGTTTGCTTATAAAAGAATGCACAAAGCAAAGTGAATGTCGTTAGACCACAAGATAGTAACCAGATTGACCATAGATGTATAAATAAGAAGTTCAGATCATCATTACACAATAGATAACCATCATCGTATGATAACCAAAATAAAGGTGAAACTTAAGGTATACAGCTACATAAATAACCACAGACAACAGTTTAAGTAGAATTCCTCAGGAACAAGGACATACAAGATAAATTTTAAGTCATCATGATTTGAACAGTAGCAAAGCAAGAAATACTCAGGAAATATACACTGAAGTCAACAAAAAAGTAAGAAAAAGCATCATAAGCACAAGAAAAAATGTATTGATGAGTTGTCAATAGGCAAGAAGCAGAGGTAGATGAAGCAAAAGGAAATATTAAGTCCTATACAAAAGTACAAAGAAACTAACAGATAAATATAAGCAAGTAAATTTGTTAATTAAAGTTAAGGAAGGAAATTTGATTAGCAATGCAGATGATGAGATGGACAAAACATTCTAAAGAATTTGTAAAAAGACCATCTCCACAAGATCCTCAGACATTCAGTTCTTCAAAAATAGGCATCATTGCAAGTTAATTGCTAGAAACCAAAATAAATAAAGAAAGTCACTAGCCGTTAACCCAGTGGCGTCTGGGATAATTATGAAAGTCGTTTATTTTGAAACCTCCTCCCCACATCCCCATATCCCTATTGCACTCTTTCCCCAGCATCCCGCCAACCCACTCGTCACTTCCTCATTCAACCAACCCATCACCTTACCCATCTCCTCCCGCTCCAACGCATCAATCTCTTTCTCCCTCCCTTCAACTTTCATAATTTTCTCATCTCACTGCACCTCAAATCATAGTGGCATCATTTCGTTTTGACTACACATAGTTATCCCGAACCATGCAGCGAATCGTAACCCACATTTGATCAGGCAATCAAATCCCCAGGATATACGGTGGACACGTGTTAGAGAAATACGAGGAATAGTCGTTAAGTAACAGCAATTTTATGAACAACATTTTTACAAGATTGCGAACCAGACATTTTTAGTGTTATTTTTCTGCATAGTAATTGTGCATGGCAACACACTTTATTCACCCGTCCACTAGCTTGTAGATGCCCTCTAGAAAAAAGTCTTTTGTGACCTTTAATCAATTTTGCACTGCCTCCATTACCTCGTCAGTTGCCTTGATACCCATCTGCTACACACTTTTCTATAGTTGAGATCATCATAAACGATTTTATCCGCTGCGCCGTGACTCATGTTGAAATCCACTGCTATTTCATCAATAGTGACTGGCCTGCTACCACGAACTATCTTGTTGATCTCCTGTTTCACTGTCAGTTTCCATGCTTGGTGGTCTCCCTTGCCATGGTTCATCAATAATGTTTTGTCTTCCGTCTTGAAATCTTTCTACTCATTCATACACTCTACTCAGAGGGGACGGCATGGCCTAGTGGTTAAGTGGCACGGCTCACAATCCGAAGGTGCTGGGTTTGATCCCCATCACAGCACCGGCCATTACCCTGGGGAAGCAAACCCTTAGAAAATGCAGGAGGAAGCAGACCCTTACATAAAATGCATGCTGAAGTCGGATGCACTGGGCCGACAGGCGCAAAATAAAAACCACAGTGCAACGCACACCGCCTTGGGGACTAGAGAAATAAGGCGAACGCAAAAACAAAAAAAACAAAAACAAAAAATTACTCTCCTCTATACTGAAACTTTATTCCCCTGTAGATTTAAGAAGATTTCACACCCTCTGTTCTTTCACAGAGCAAGTCAACAGTTGAGCAGCCATGTTGTATACTATATTGCTCATGCACACACTACTTGAGTGGCACAATTCATGCATTGAGTGTTGTTAGAGAGCCATTTTCTGTCCTGAAAGAAGATTTTCTGTTTTACATACTCTTCCATGCACTTTATAATAAAATTGCTGTTACTCAATGACTGCCCCTCAAAATATAGTATATGATGCTTCTGACAGATGGTAATGTCTCTGACCCAGATAGTATCTCAATAGATGCAATTAAAACAGACATTGACACTTCAACAATTTATTTAGTAAAGTTTAACAAAGAGAAGAAATACCAGCAGAATTGAAAGAAGGCGATGTAGTAAAGTTGCCAATGAAGGGATATCTATAATGGTATACAAATTATAGAGGAATAATGTTATCAGTGATTGTTATCAGTGCCCGGAGAAATAATGAACAGGATCATACCAGAGAGATTATAAGAGACCATAGACAAACAATTGAGAGAAGAACAGGTAGGCTTCTGACAACATACTGTAATACCTGTGCGCAGCTCAGATATCTGCACTAAGAATAATAGTTGAACAAAGTATGGAATGGAACTCACCAGGGGATTCACGGACTATAAAAGAGTATTTGACAGCTTAGACAGAGAATTACTCTGGAAGTTGTTCAGACACTATGCAGTGTCCCTGAAGTTCACTAATATAATTCAGAAAACATGAAGACATCAAATGTAGAGCTCTACGTGAACGTCGACCACACGGATGTCGTTTATCACCATTTTTGATTCTGTTGGTTATTGACTGGATTATGAAGATAACAACAGCAACCAACAAAAATGGAATTTGACAAAACAATTTTATGATCTGGCCTTTTCCGATGGATGGCTCTTCTGTCCCATAATCACAATCAGACGCAAAATAAAATAAATATACTTGATAAAAGAGGTCACATAAAATCAGACTGAAAATATACGAAGGAAAAAACACAAAGATTATGAGATTAAATGCAATTAATGACATATTTTGTTGGGAGAGACACTCGTACATGAGAAATGGAATCATTCATATATTATGGTACCAATATAGACAGAGTAGGAGGTACAGATAATAAACACATCAAAATAATAATATAAAAGAGGTGGGTTGCATTGAAGAACTCAAAAATACAAATTTTCAACTAAATGTAAAGTCTGTTCTATTGTCTGTCTGAAACGTGAAGAACAACACAAATGAAAATGGTACAGACTTTCATAAATGGGCACCAGCAAAGATTACAGATATTGAAATGGCATGGTAAGATGACTAATATGAAACTGTTGAAAAGAAGCAGACAGACATCAATTGAACATGATGTGACGAGCTGGGGAAACTGACGTCATTACATGACATTCTGTGTTCTGGAATACCCAAGACAAGAGAAGTATAGGCATAATAAAACTCACAGAGAATAGAACATGGAAAAGAGAGCTCCAGATAAAACAGTCAAGGAAACAGGTTGCCCAGGACAGGAGGACTTGTCGTATATTTGTTCAAGACCTGTGCTCCACAGACAGCTGAAACGTTTTGATTTAATTTGAACATGCTAGATATGCCATAAGACGTAACTATGGAGGGTTGTGTATAGGGCTGTCTACCATATCTTGTCGAAACCTAACTATAGGGTACAAGACAACAAAAAAATGGTAGTCCTCCTTACCCCATATCAAGCCATAACTGATGATAGATAACAGTGATCTTGTTGTTACAGCTACCTCCTGTCATTAAACCTAGCAAAGCTAGTCGCTCCATTCACTACGTCAAGAGTAAAACAGGACCATTCTTTAGAAGGAAGTCTGCTTCTAGTTCAGTCAAACGAAACAAGGGTAAGTTTTACTGGGCTTCTCATATGATTTTGTACGAGCGCAAATACTGCATATTGTGGTTTGCTTGCTTGTGGCTTTTTAGTTAGTAATCTGTACAAAAGTCTCATTGCCCTGGAGGCAGTCACACCTCCTACTGAAATATTCTTCTTCTTCTTCTGCGTTCGTTCTAAATCTCCCGCTACCAAACCCTGATAGGGCTTAAGTAGCAGAATGTAGTCCAGAGAACGGAATGCGCTGTGTCGTAGTTTACAGCTTGACTGCGATATTTGCACCTTTTGGTCCAACACATCCGACTTCAGCAAGCATTTTTTGGGTACCGGGTTAGCATTCCCTCTTCGATCCTTTCTCCTTAGCCAGTCTGCCCTGCTGCAGCCTGTTATTCAGGATCACCATGCGGATGTGTAGAAGGGTCTTGGCAGCTGTGGTTCGCTGGCCCTGACGCTAGCGGTCAGCTATGAATCGCTGACCACTGCAGCTCATGCGCTGCTCAGTGTCTATTCAGTGAAATATTCAATTTTTTTGTCTATTGTTTTCAAAGCTACTTGTACTTTCTTCCCTTTTGACTTGTTCTCTGGTAGCAAGTATGCAAGGACTCTTCTTACATCCCAAGGCATGCTGAAGAATGTGGACCTGGGTATCCCTATCTGTAGTGCAATGCAAGGCGTTTCAGTAGGTTTTGCACTGAATCACAGTGTAGATTCCTACCTCATTAATCAAGCTGCTGTAACAGAGCCTGTCTCCAGGTGCACTGTGTGGACATGAGGTGGGGGTTGTGGTTAGTATGTTTCACCTACCCTTGACATAGGCTTTACACTCAGATGTACTCAATGGATGCACAGACAAAACTAGGTAACAGGGTATTTAGTAGACAACTAAAAGTAGACAGTCAACAGCAGGCAGCAAATAGTAGACAACCAGTAGTAGACAGTCAATAGAAGGTAGTGAATAGCAGACAGCCAATAGTAGACAGTCAATAGAAGGCAGCGAATAGCAGACAACCAATAGTAGACAAACAATAACAGGCAGTGATTAGCAGGCAGCGAATAGCAGACAACCAATTGACAGCCAATGCAGGCAGCAAATAGTAGAGATGAAAATCAGAGGGAGACAGATCAAGACTATAGGATGGATGGGGGAGAATAGTCCAACCCAATTTTGTTTTTGCCTCACGTGTTGTCAGACTTGTGTGAGGTGGCATATTGTCATGAAGGTGAAGCAGTTCTGTTGGATTCTTGTGAGGATGAACTCAGCAGAACTGTCTATTGAGTTTGGTCAGTATCTTGATGTAAGCTTGTGAATTGATTGTCTCTCCTCTTGGCATCATATCCACAAGAATCACATCTTTATTGTCCGTAACGACAATGATCATGACCTTTCCAGCTGAAACAGTTTTGTTTTTTCAATTTCTTTCTTCGTGGTGATTGAGGATGATGCCACTCCATTGACCGCCTTTTTGTCTCAGACTCAGAATGATGCGCCTATGTTTCATCACCTGTAACGGTCCTAGACACAAAGTTTTCCATTAGCTTTGAAATGCTCCAACAACTCAAAAGAAGTTGTTTTTCTTTACATTTTGTGTTGAGTTGTGAGACTTTGAGGAGCTCACCTTAAGCAACAAGCCTTTGAAAATCCTGGAGTTTTTATAATTTGAACTGCACTTCCCTTGCTGGCTGAAAGCTGCAAGGCTAATTGTTTAATGGTGATTCGCCTATGATTACAAATAATGGTATCAGCATGGTTCAAAATGTCTGGCTTGGTTGCTGTGGCAGGATGTCCAGAGCGATGCATATCATGCAGCTCCCTCTCTCTACTTGCTGAAGTTTTAATTCTCGGAGCCCATCGACTGATGGACTACTCCTATCAATTGCACAACATCCATCCACAGTACACAAGCTTTTGCGAATATTCACAAGTTTCTTTCTCTTCAATGAGGAATTCTATAAGAATTCGCTCTTTGTAACGCATGTTGTTCCGAGGCACCATTTTAACAGTTTGTTGCAGTTGGTTCATTTGTCCAAAATTTCATGGTTGTATCTTCATTATTAGCTAAAATAAATGATGTGGTGCATTACTTTCTTACCTTCCTTCGTACAAGTCAACATGTCTACACAAAAAGGAAAGCATGGTCATATTAACGACACCACTACAATGGACATTGCCAACAGATGGCATAAACCCAGAAGAACAAAGAATATGTGTCAAATGATGGAAGTGGGAAATATCTTTTTCTTTATGGTTCTTTATTTAAAATAATCTACCACTTTTTCCTTGAACTTGGCAATCTGGCTGAAATATTATTTTTTGCCTTACATTTTATCCCTCAAATAACATTTATCTATTTACTTCATAAACTTGGTGGTCTGTCTCAGGCTTTTTTCAGTGCCATACAGTTCTCAGTCTTAGTTCTTAGTCGACCTGTACTTCTACAGGAGCAGATGCCCCTGTGCAGGTCCCAGCTCTAGTATGAGCTGAATGTAGTTGGGAGAAGGGTTTCCTGCCTAGCGTGCTAGGTTCGAGCAGCTTAAAACTCCGCTGCGTTGGGACAAGCGTTCACAGAAAGTTGTTAAAATAGACTCAAACACTAAAGCAAATTAGATCTGCAACCTGTTAGGCGCCATGTATGCTACTCTAAAAAAACCACCTGAACCATGGCCGGTGTTATGCCAATTCACAGTTAGTTGCCTCTTACGACATGCTCTCTGTGAGACAGTGGTGCTATTCTTGTCCTTGTCATACACAAAGACCCCGGCAGACCACTCGGGACCATGCAGTTTATGCTTTCAAATAACTACATCAGTTTCTCTCATAAACTTGCTGAGCTGTTTCAGACTTCTCATTATCATTTAGTTTATTTTCTTAAATAATCATATCTTCCCTCACAATCTTGGTCTGTATCAGTCTTTTCTCCTTACCTTACAGCTTGTTCTATCAGCTACATCAAGTTACCTCATAAACTTTGTGGCTGCTTCAGACTACTTTTAGTTCCATTCAGTTTATGCTTTCAAATAACCACATCAATTTCCTTCTTAAACTTCTCTCTCGCCATGCAGTTTATACTTTCAAATAGTCACATCAATTTCCTTCTTAAACTTCTCTCTCGCCATTCTGTTTATACTTTCAAATAGTCACATCAATTTCCTTCTTAAACTTCTCTCTCGCCATTGTTTATACTTTCAAATAGTCACATCAATTTCCTTCTTAAACTTCTCTCTCGCCATGCAGTTTATCGCTTCCATCGGTTATGGAGGGACATGCTGTCACCTGACAAGGAAATGTGAAAGCGAAGTTATATGGAAAGATAATTTGTGTCTGTCATGGCACGTAAAGTCTGGAGCTTGATATCATGTAATGTCTGTATGTGCTTGACAGACACAGAAATGAGAGTCACTCAGAGTGGCATAGATAAGGCCATGTTTTTTTCTCCAGATAAATGTGCAAGATTTTGACAATTATTTTTAAATTACACTTGACAGATATTGTTTTACATGATTATGGTATCACTTATAAAGGTGAAAAAATAGGCCTGCTGTGTACATTGTAGAAGATGACTAAGGAGGGTTGTTCACGGGGCTGACAACCTGCTATTGGAAACAGAGCGCTGTAGATAATGCATGACCACAGATTTCCTATAGGGAGATCAACTGTAGTGGTGGCCCTATGCTGGTTTTTGAGCAAGCAAAATTATTGATGGCATGGACATTGTTTCTTTTCTACATTGTTATGATAGACATGGACATTAAGGTTTCTTTCATATATTCTCACGATAGACATAGACATTAACGTTTCTTTCCTATATTCCCATGATACACCACTCCCAAACAGATCTATTTGGCTTTGATGAGAGCAACTGGCCTAGTTTTTCTGAAAGGAAACACCAGGAGAAGGTCAAATGTAGTGGAAGCATCAGTGGTAAGTGTGTATTTAATTAGAATGAATACACTAAATATCCCGAGTGATCAGAAGCTTTTGACATGAAAAATGTATATTGATCAAGCCCAAAGTAGCATGGGTAAAATATACAATTTCTTCTGTGATTACATCGGAGTGGATGTCAGTCAACAAAGATTTTGCTATAATCTACATTTGTTCCTTCTGTCTTTTTTCCAGTTATGACATCAGATTGTATGACATTCAGCAAAGATTTCATTAAAATTTGTTTTTCATGCAGTTATGACATGAGCGTGTAATGTCATCCAGCAACGTTGAAAAAAATCTGTACATTTTCCTTAATCTCCCACCATTAGCAATCCCCAGCCTTAGAATAGAACATTAGACATGAATCATGTTAGAACATAGTAGGGAATGCATTGTCTATATTGTTGATTTCTCAGAGAATACTGAGCTATAAATGTTGTTGCCATCAATTACTGTTTTGGGTCTTCCAGAATGACCCATGACATTATGATTTCTCAGAGAATACTGAGCTATAAATGTTTTTGCCATCAATTACTGTTTTGGGTCTTCCAGAATGACCCATGACATTATGATTTCTCAGAGAATACTGAGCTATAAATGTTTTTGCCATCAATTACTGTTTTGGGTCTTCCAGAATGACCCATGACATTATGATTTCTCAGAGAATACTGAGCTATAAATGTTTTTGCCATCAATTACTGTTTTGGGTCTTCCAGAATGACCCATGACATTATGATTTCTCAGAGAATACTGAGCCATAAATGTTTTTGCCATCAATTACTGTTTTGGGTCTTCCAGAATGACCCATGACATTATGATTTCTCAACATTCTTCCACTTTTTTTTGTTTTCACTTTTTCATGTGTGACCTGATTGTGGCAGGGTGTGCTGTTCCAGGATTGGTCTATACAGCCATCAGAGAACACATTTCACAGCAATAGTCTGATGCTGTCGCTATCTTCACTTGCTATGGCCTACTATTATTATTATTATGGTCGCAATTGGAGGATCTGGATTATGCAGATAATCTGGTACTTTCACACATGCCAAAAGCTCACTGAGTATTGAGCAACCTTCTTATGATGATGATCCACCTTTCACTACAAGTCATGTAAGGGCACCACTAAATCTGGCCCCCTTACAAGAAGCCTTTATCTGAGCATTTACAGCGGCAGTTTCAGTAACAACTTGGTTTTATATGTTGAGGCTGCTAGCTCTTTAGTCACTTTTTACTACATGCTTGGAAGGTTATACTGATTATTCTTGTCGCGCTTGGACATCACTAGGGTGACCATTCTATTGGACTATCTTATTTAGATTTCCCCAGGTGAATGCCAGACCTCTTATTGGGAAAGAAAGAATTGTGCCACAGACCCTCATAGTACATCTAGTAAAAGTCAACTATAGTGGGAAGTGTGTGTGACCTGAACAGTTGCAATTAATTAGTTTTCTTTTTCTTCATCATTCGTTCTCAAAGTCCCGCTACAAGGCAGTAAAAGGGCTTTGCAAGTAGTATGATGCTGTCCAGAAAACAGAATGCGTTCTGTCGTAGTTTGCAGCTCGACTGCGATATTTGCACCTTTTAGTCCAACACATCCAACTTCAGCAGTTATTTTTTGGCACCTGGTTAGCTTTACCTCTTCAATCCCATCTGCTTATCCAGTCTGCACTTTCTTTAGTTACAGTTTTTAGAGTATCCATACATACTGACTGATCACTTTCTTTAGAGTACTTCTACTCTTTTATGGTATATTTTAATGTGAATTCCAAGGTGTGTTGTGTTGTTGCCCTAAGTAAAACCACTTTAACCTAATTTTGGGTAATTTGCCTAAATTTGGTGTGCACTGGCCTAGAAGGACTAATATTGACTTTTTCAAAGTACCCAGCCAACAATCTACAATAGAATCTCATATTTGTTACACTGTTACTCATTCTGAATTGGACTTGCAGCATCATCATGTACAACAAATTGCTACAGAAACCACAACTGCAAGCATGAGAAATATTTTCTGCAAAGAGATCAACTGTAGTGGGGCTTTGTGCCTCCCTAAGAAACATCAAAATGACATGAAAAAGAAGAATCATTCTCTTCACTACTTAATTCTTTTTTAATTTTCATTTACTGTACTTATTCCCATTGCCGTCTCCTTGCAAGCATGTCGTAAAAGGCGATTAAAGAGGACTGTGCTTGAAACTAGCAACATCATGTAAAAACATTGTCATTATAATCAGCAACTGCAAAAGCTCCTGTAAAGGGACTAGATGTAGTTTAAATCTATGATTCACAATGGAGCAAACTAGTGACTGATTGTAAATATCTGGAAACAAGCTTCATTTAAAAGGGTCCATTTGCAGAGGTGGTCTATGCTTCACATTAGAGCAGAACAGGGAATAAATTCATTTCCATTGCTAAAATCAACCAGGAGGGGATTTATGGGCCAAGGAATAAAGGTCACCTGGCCCTTTAGTCGCCATGTAACCGTATATGCTAGGTTATTTAATTTTCCTCCGGACAGACAAAAAACATATGTCTTCCTAGGGTTTTGGCTCATGTCAGGACAACAAAACTAGTCTCTAAGAATTCTATTCCTGTCTCAAAATGCAGGAAAGAGCAAGAGCAGGCACAGATCTAGTTCAAGCCATAGTGAGGACAGTAAGCACAGCCAAGGTGAGCTCTTCTGTTGTCTTTCTCTCTCATTGAAATGGTAATTTCTTCTGATCATTGTTGAGATTCCTCCCGATTTAGTATCATTTATAACAACCAACTATAATTATACATCATTTCCTCCATTTTTGTTTGAGGGGAAAGGGGCTGGGGAAAGATAAATGAGGATTTATAGGGCAGAATAATAAAGGTGGTTTGCCCCAACAGTTGCCCTACATAATTTTGATTTCACTCCTAATAGAAAAAAAACCTTTGCATGCTGAGATACAAACCAGTTTCTCCAAACAAACAGATGGGTATGCTAATTGTTTAGCCACCAGCTCCTCTTAAAAACTGTTGCTAATTCAAAGCCAAATTTTGTTTAATCACAAGAAAAGAGTCATATGAGGAAAAATGTTGATAAGAAATAGTTTGCCAATTTCTAATTTTTTTTTTTTTGTTTTGCGTTCGCCTTATTTCTCTAATCCCCAAGGCGGTGTGCGTTGCACTGTGGTTTTTATTTTGCGCCTGTCGGCCCAATGCATCCGACTTCAGCATGCATTTTATGTAAGGGTCTGCTTCCTCCTGCATTTTCTAAGGGTTTGCTTCCCCGGGGTAACGGCCGGTGCTGTGATGGGGATCGAACCCAGCACCTTCGGATTGTGAGCCGTGCCACTTATCCACTAGGCCACGCCGTCCCCAATTTCTAATTTGATTTGTTTAGATTATTCTTACTCAGTTAATGGAGGTCAAGAATAGTGTGTGTTGTCGCCACTACTCTTCAACACATATATGGACAGAATAACGCTGTAAGCCAAATTAGAGCATCTGTCAAGAAATGCAGAGGAAGAAAAGAGAGACCAATCAGTTAAATGAACTCCTTTTTGCAGATGATTAATGTCTACTTTACGAAAGTGAAGGTGATCTGCAGCAACATCTGACTGTGTTCAACTCTGTATGTGAAAGATACAGTATGAGAATTAACACATCCAAAACAGAAACTATGCAGATAAGCATATCACCTAAAAACATGAACATTATGATAAACGGGACCAAGATCACACAAGTGCAGGAGTTGGGCAGTGTTTTCACACTGGATGGAGGTTTAGATAGAGAGATTGTAATCAGGTGCCAAAAAGCAAATGCGATTGCATCCCAGCTGTCACCAATATTTAAACACCCTAACATAAACATGTCAACAAAAGAATGCTAATCAATAGTATATTCATGTCAACTCTCTTGTTACCAGTGCCTACATGGACTTTAACAAAAACTCAGAAAGATCACAACACGTGAGATGAGATGTCTCCGGAAAACAATCAACGTAACTAGGAGAGACAGAATGCGCAATGGAGATGTGAGAAGAATAGTTTAAGCAAGACCCTGCTCTGAATATATTGATGAATCAAATTCAATTGGTTCGGCCACCTAATGAGAATACATCCTGACCAACTACCCTTGTGCCCTTATAACGCACAACTTTCTGGTTTTCGCAACCGTGGCCGACCGAGAACTAGATGGATAGGAAATATTGCTGATATTCTAAAGTCTGGCCCTTGACAGAAAATTACGGCTCCCTATGACATCTCACAGTACAAGTGGATAAGACAAGAATGGAAAATGGTTCATAGAACTTTCTTAATTGCAATCGGTTGCCCCCATATATGCTCAAACCCTTTTATTGCTGAAAGTACCAACAACAGAGCACAAATGTGACTCCAAAATTTTCCTCAGATTTCATCAGGTATCTATTTACAGCTAGATCAACTGGAAGAAGTGGCCATACCATAAAAATACCTGCAAAATGTTTGATATGTCAAACTGAGCATGAGGTGATTTGAACCTTGTACATTGGTATTGTAAACCAAGCTGACAATCACTAGACCACTGAATCTGCAGGCAAAGATGTTTAGTAATAGTATCAAGTAAATATACAAGTTGGTTGGAACATTTTCTCCACATGTTATTATTGTAAATCATCTGAATTGAGTATATATTATATTGAGAATAATATGCAGATAAGTAGATCGCCTGAAAACATGAACGTTATTGTAAATGGGACCAAGATCAAACAAGTGCGGGAGTTGGGCAGTGTTTTCACACTGGATGGAGGTTTAGATAGAGAGATTGGAATCAGTTGCCAAAAAGAAAATGTGACTTAATTGTTATATTGAGAATACAAAAAAAAGGGACAAAGCTGATAGTGGGATTCCAGAATTCCAGTTATGATCAAAGAATCAGAAAAATCGGTCTACAGTGTCTAGAAGAGATAAGAATTTGAGGTGAATTAATACAGGTTTATGAGGAACGTTCAGAGGAATTGATAAATTAGACTATATCAAGTTTTTGTAAAATACAGCCACCCACAAGAACAAGAGGGCATAGCTACAAATTAACTAAAGAGAGGTCCAGATTAGATATTAGGAAGGGATCAAGACGCTGAGCAGCGCATGAGCTGCAGTGGTCAGCGACCAATAGCTGACTGCTAGCATCAGGGCCAGTGAACCAGAGCTGCCAAGACCCTTCTACACCTCCATGCGGTGATCCTGGATAACAGGCTGCAACAGAGCAGACTGGCTAAGGAGAAGGGATCGAAGAGGGAATGCTAACCCGGTACTCAAAAAATGCTTACTGAAGTCAGATGTGTTGTACCAAAAGGTGCAAATATCGCAGTCAAGCTGTAAACTATGACGCAACGCATTCCGTTCTCTGGACTACATTCTGCTACTTAAGTCCTTTAAGAGTTTGTTAGTGGGTGATTGAGAACGAACAAAGCCAAGATATTAGGAAATATTTTTTTAGTCAGAGAGTGGTGAATGCTTGGAATGCATTGCCATGGGAGTTAATGGAGGCAGGGACAGTTAATGCATTTAAGAATAAATTGGATGCGCTTAGCTTTTAGAGCAAGGTAAAGTAAATGAAACTGGTTGTACACAGACTCTGCAGTAATCTAAACCAGTATAAAGACGTTAAGTTATATTAATTAAGCTTCATCTGTATTTTAGTACAAAATGCTTTCTTCTGAAGGTTAAATCATGTCTCTTGTTGTATTTACAGATGCTGGAAATATTTTCTCTAACTTGGAAAGCTTTGGGACAGATTATATTGAGAAAAGTCAGCCACAAGATTGTGCTGAGAAAAGAGTGCATCAACTCAAGCTTCATTCACACAGGCATGAGAAATCACCATCTTCTACTTCTGGCATGGTCGCCATTAAAACAGGTGACTGCCAACTTGAAATCTATCACAACTTAATATTTTCGATCATAGGTTGTTCACTTTTGTGGCGATAACTCATGCATTGCAATTATTTCCCCACAGCCCCTTTGTCAGACTGTTGAAATCAGCAGTCCTGTTAGGTTTTGTTATTACAACTTCAAAAGATGTCAATAGCTTGGTTGAATTTTACATATGGTTGGAGAACCAGGAAGAAAAAGATATTCAGGATTTTGTATTTATCTGTAGAAAAGCAGCAAAAACAAAAATTATTTGGATCAACCCCCATTCACTCCAATGCCCTGGTGGTGGGGTGTGTGAGGGGAAGTTTTTGGGGTTGCTATAGCTGAGAGGGGAGGTAAGGTTTTGGGGTTGCTATAGCTGAGAGGAGAGGAAAGGTTTTGGGGTTGCTATAGCTGAGAGAAGAGGTAAGGTTTTGGGGTCTCTATAACTGAGAGAAGAGGTAATGTTTTGGGGTCACTATAACTGAGAGGAGAGGAAAGGTTTTGGGGTTGCTATAGCTGAGAGAAGAGGTAAGGTTTTGGGGTTGCTATAGCTGAGAGGAGAGGTAAAGTTTTGGGGTCACTATAACTGAGAGGAGAGGAAAGGTTTTGGGGTTGCTATAGCTGAGAGAAGAGGTAAGGTTTTGGGGTCTCTATAACTGAGAGAAGAGGTAATGTTTTGGGGTCACTATAACTGAGAGGAGAGGAAAGGTTTTGGGGTTGCTATAGCTGAGAGAAGAGGTAAGGTTTTGGGGTCTCTATAACTGAGAGAAGAGGTAATGTTTTGGGGTCACTATAACTGAGAGGAGAGGAAAGGTTTTGGGGTTGCTATAGCTGAGAGAAGAGGTAAGGTGGTGGGGTCTCTATAACTGAGAGAAGAGGTAATGTTTTGGGGTCACTATAACTGAGAGGAGAGGAAAGGTTTTGGGGTTGCTATAGCTGAGAGGAGAGGTAAGGTTTTGGGGTCTCTATAACTGAGAGAAGAGGTAATGTTTGGGGGTCACTATAACTGAGAGGAGAGGAAAGGTTTTGGGGTTGCTATAGCTGAGAGAAGAGGTAAGGTTTTGGGGTCTCTATAACTGAGAGAAGAGGTAATGTTTTGGGGTCACTATAACTGAGAGGAGAGGAAAGGTTTTGGGGTTGCTATAGCTGAGAGAAGAGGTAAGGTTTTGGGGTCTCTATAACTGAGAGAAGAGGTAATGTTTTGGGGTCACTATAACTGAGAGGAGAGGAAAGGTTTTGGGGTTGCTATAGCTGAGAGAAGAGGTAAGGTTTTGGGGTCTCTATAACTGAGAGAAGAGGTAATGTTTTGGGGTCACTATAACTGAGAGGAGAGGAAAGGTTTTGGGGTTGCTATAGCTGAGAGAAGAGGTAAGGTTTTGGGGTCTCTATAACTGAGAGAAGAGGTAATGTTTTGGGGTCACTATAACTGAGAGGAGAGGAAAGGTTCTGGGGTTGCTATAGCTGAGAGAAGAGGTAAGGTTTTGGGGTCTCTATAACTGAGAGAAGAGGTAATGTTTTGGGGTCACTATAACTGAGAGGAGAGGAAAGGTTTTGGGGTTGCTATAGCTGAGAGAAGAGGTAAGGTTTTGGGGTCTCTATAACTGAGAGAAGAGGTAATGTTTTGGGGTCACTATAACTGAGAGGAGAGGAAAGGTTTTGGGGTTGCTATAGCTGAGAGGAGAGGTAAGGTTTTGGGGTCTCTATAACTGAGAGAAGAGGTAATGTTTTGGGGTCACTATAACTGAGAGGAGAGGAAAGGTTTTGGGGTTGCTATAGCTGAGAGAAGAGGTAAGGTTTTGGGGTCTCTATAACTGAGAGAAGAGGTAATGTTTTGGGGTCACTATAACTGAGAGGAGAGGAAAGGTTTTGGGGTTGCTATAGCTGAGAGAAGAGGTAAGGTTTTGGGGTTGCTATAGCTGAGAGGAGAGGTAAAGTTTTGGGGTCACTATAACTGAGAGGAGAGGAAAGGTTTTGGGGTTGCTATAGCTGAGAGAAGAGGTAAGGTTTTGGGGTCTCTATAACTGAGAGAAGAGGTAATGTTTTGGGGTCACTATAACTGAGAGGAGAGGAAAGGTTTTGGGGTTGCTATAGCTGAGAGAAGAGGTAAGGTTTTGGGGTCTCTATAACTGAGAGAAGAGGTAATGTTTTGGGGTCACTATAACTGAGAGGAGAGGAAAGGTTTTGGGGTTGCTATAGCTGAGAGGAGAGGTAATGTTTTGGGGTCTCTATAACTGAGAGAAGAGGTAATGTTTTGGGGTCACTATAACTGAGAGGAGAGGAAAGGTTTTGGGGTCACTATAACTGAGAGGAGAGGTAAGGTTTTGGGGTCACTATAACTGAGAGGAGAGCTATTCTCACAGAGTAGATTAGCCTTCTGGATTGGAAAGAAATCTCTAGAAACAATATATGAATTAAGAATACAGGAATGAATAGCTCATTTGATTTGGAATAGAAATAAGAAGACATAGCAGCCCTTTCTCAACCTTTTTTTTTGTCCCTGAGAAACCCTTGGAATAATTGTCAGGTCCCAGGATACTCCTATGTGCAAATGATTATATACAGATACCATCATTCAACAACAGTTGTTGTCGGTGTTCTCATTATTGATTTGAATGAAAACCTATATACATCATGAACATTTATTGACCGTGTTGGGTAATAAAGTTGCTAAAAAGAAGGAGATCATGCTTACAAAATCTATTAGAATTCATGGAGGAGGTTACTAAAACGATAGATAAAGGGGAGCCAGTGGATGTTATTTATCTAGATTTTGCAAAGGCCATTGACAGAGTACCTCATCAAAGATTATTTAGAAAGTTAAAATCACATGGAATAGGTGGGAAAGTTGCCAAATGGATTGAAAATTGGTTAACGGGAAGAAGGCAGAGGGTGGGCATAAATAAGGAGTACTCCAAGTGGTGTGAAGTAAAAAGTGGAGTGCCACAGGGCTCGGTTTTGGGTCCAATTTTGTTCTTGATATATATATATAAACGATTTGGACATTGATATGAGATCCATGATTGCAAAATTTGCTGATGACACAAAACTATGCAATAGTGTCTCATCTAAAGCAGAAGTAGATATATTGAGGTCAAATTTAGATCAAATTCAAGAATGGTCTGCAAGCTGGAAAATGGAGTTTAATATAGATAAATGTACAGTAATCCACATGGGTAGATCCAATATGGAACATAATTACAGAATGGGCGAGAACAATGTTAGAAAGATAAAAAAGGAAAGGGACCTAGGGGTTATAATAGATCATACAGGTAAGGTGAGTGAGCAAGTCCAGGTAGCAGTGAGAAAGGTTAATGCAATGTTAGGTATGATAAAAAGAAATATTAAACATAGGAGCAAGGAAGTAACAGTCAAACTGTATAAACCATTAGTTAGACCTAGATTGGAGTACTGTGTACAGGTGTGGAGTCCTTATCATAGAGGAGATATGAACATGCTGTAAAGAATACAAAAAAGAGTGACAAAGCTGATAGTGGGATTCCAGGAATACAGTTATGAGGAAACTTAGAAAAACCTGCCTACAGTGTCAAGAAAAGAGAAGAATTCTAGGTGACTTAAAACATGTTTATAAGATAATCAAAGGACGGATAAATTAGACTATAACAAGATTTTTCAAAATACAACCACCTACAAGAACAAGAGGGCATAGCTACAAATTAACTAAAGAAAGGTCCAGATCAGATATTAGGAAATATTTGTTTAGTCAGAGAGTGGTGAATGCTTGGAATGCATTGCCACAGGAAGTAGTGGTGGCAGGGACAATTAATACATTAAGAATAGATTGGATGCGCATAGCTTTTAGAGCAAGGTAAAGTAAATGAAACTGGTTGTATACAGACTCTGCAGAGTCTTCTAAACCAGTATAAATACGTTAAGCTAAGAACAGACAGGCTTTCAAGTAATTAGGTTCTGTACAGAACAAATAGCTACACTGACAATAATAGTTGAACAAAGTGAAATGAAACTCACCACTTTATATCAGATTCGTGGACTGGGGGAAAATGATATAACTTATATAGAAAATCACTCAAGAAGTTGTTGATCAGCCACAATAGAGTGCCCATGAACTAACATAATTAAGAAAACGTATGAAGGTATGAAATGTGGTTCTATATGGTCATCTATTGGAACCTTTTGAGGTAAGAATTGGGTGCAGCAAGAGCCAATTCTCCTTTAACCATTTCTCTTTCTGCTAGCTATTGACTGGATTTAAAATGACATCAACCAACAAAAATGCAATTCAAATGGAATTTGAGAAAATAATGTGGAAAAGAGAGATTGAGACAAAAGATACTGGGAGTACCTGGACAGAGCTGGAACGATGTCTCAGGACAGAGCTGGAACGATGTCTCAGGACAGAGCTGGAACGATGTCTCAGGACAGAGCTGGAACGATGTCTCAGGACAGGACTTCTTGAGACATGTATTTGTTGAAGACCTACGCTCAACTGGTAGCTGAAAGGTTTATTGATTTGCTGTCTCTACCTGGGTTCAGAACCTGTGTTTGTTCATGAATAATTGTAATTGTTCTGTTAGATAGAAAACATTTGAACTGAGTGCAAGTTTTTTTTTTGTACACTGTCAAACATAAACTATAAGTATTGACATCCTAACGTAATTTCACACTTAACCTGTAATAAATTTTTGTTTAAACATTACAATGCAAAGCATATGCTTGTTGGGCCACACATATTGACATAATATGCTGTCCTTTCATTCCTGACTCGGACACTTCTTCTTCTGCGTTCGCTCTCAATCTCCAGCTACAAAGCCCTGAACAGGGTTTTGCAAGTTGCAGGATGAGAATGGAATGCATTGCGTCGCTAGTTTACAGCTTGACTGCGATATTTGCACCTTCTGTTCCGACACATCTGTCTTCGGCAGTACTCAGACACTAATCAAGCTTCTGTCTTGTCACCACCTTCCTTGTATGTTGTTTGTTTGTTTGTTTGTTTTTTTTTTGTTTTTTTTTTTTGGGGGGGGTGGGGGGGGGGCATTGTATTTACCTCAAAGAGCTATGTCATCACTTGTATATCTACTGGTATGACAGATCAAAGGACAGCCCCCAGACAAAATGAGATGCAAACATATTACCCTTACAGATAGAAAGAGGACAGCTTTGAGTTAAGGAAAGTTAAAGTTTTTTTCTCTCTCCAGAACTATGTTCTACCTCATCCCACCAAGAGTCTGGCCTTGGACTTCTGGCAAAGTTTGCACTGAATACATCAACAACCCCAGTGTCATCAATGATGACTTTACCAAAAACCTTAGCAAATGTCAACTACATCGCAACATCTGCAGTGAATTCTTTCAGCAGCAGCACTTTCAACACCAACATCAACAGCAGCAACACTTTCAACACCAACATCAACAGCAGCAACACTTTCAACACCAACATCAACAGCAGCAACACTTTCAACACCAACATCAACAGCAGCAACACTTTGAACACCAACCTCAACAGCAGCAACACTTTCAATGCCACTATCAACAGCACCAACATCTATGCCAGCGGCATATATAATAGTTGCAGCACTATATACAACTCAAGCAATGTTGGGCACACTCCAAGCATGACTTTTGGTTCAGTCAGCAGCCTCATGTCGTCAGTCACTTCAAGCTTGGTGAGCTTTGATAGCCCCAACTTGGTAACATCCAATCAGAACGCTGCCCCTGCCACTTCAACACCAACCTCAACATTTGCTCCAATGGCAGCATCAGCTGCAACATTGGAATCTCTGACAATGACCCCAGTAACACCAACTGCAACAGCGTCGTCTCTGACAATGACCCCAGTAACACCAACTGCAACACCAACTCAACTGTTCCCTTCACCAGACGTTCACCAGGCCATCACAGATGATTCAAGCAATGGTTTTATCAGCGGTACAGCCAGTTGTTGTGGAACAGCAAACAGTGGTACAATCAACATTGTAATACACAATACAACAAACTGTAGCAGTATAAATAGTAGTCCAAACTACAGCAGCATGGCAAATGCTAGAGACGCAAGCCCTGCTAAGAGAAAATTTGAAGAAGGTAAGCTATGGTTGTGTGATAATTACATCCATAAAAGTTGGGGTCTTATTTATGCCCACATAGAATGTGGTGATATTTATGACCACAGAGAATGTGGTGGTTTTTAATGCCCACAGAGAATGTGGTGGTTTTTAATGCCCACAGAGAATGTGGTGGTATTTATGGTCACAGAGAATGTGGTGGTATTTATGGCTATAGAAAGTGTGGTGGTATTTATGACTACAGAAAGTGTGGTGGTTATGCCCATGGAAGTTGTGGAATCAATGCCCTTAGATGTAGTGGTATTTATGCCAACTGAATTTGTGGTATTCATGTTCGGAAGTTGGGGGATATTTTTGCTTGCAGAAGCGTGGTGTCATTTTATCCCAAAGAAGTTGTATGTACATCCACGAAAGGGTTAGGGTATTTACAGCCATAGAAGTTGAGGAATTTACATCCATAGATGTGGTATTTATGTCCACAGGTGTGGTGGTATTTACATCCACAGAACGTGTTGTGGCATTTATACCCACAAAAGGTGTTACCAAAGCCCAGAAAGGGGAGAAAAGAATAGTAACACTGTAACTTGCCAGGCACATTGTAAGAGGTGACTAGTCAATTCAGAAAAAGTGGTTTGAGTGCTTGACTTTATGATATATTGTTTCTCTAAGGTAGAAGACTCAAACTCATGTAATAAAACACAAAACCATTCATGCTGGACAGAAGCCTGCTGAGTATTGAGTAGCTAGTTAAGTTGAAAAGAAAACTCCAGAAACAATATCCCGTATATGATAAATGAACTAATGAGTGAATAGCCCATTTTCTCAGGGATCGAAGGGATATATTGTTACTGAATCACTGTACTCTGAGCAGACCAATAGGTGCTCAGTCTACTTTAAGCAAATGGCAATGGGTGTGATACTGATTGTCTCTGTACCTCGCTGATTGTACACACTACTGGTCTGTTCTCTCAAGAGCTCTTCCTTGGTGAAAAACTCTATAGTTTTTTTTTTTGTTTTTTTTTTGTTTGTTCTACCTTTATCTTTTCAACTAAAGTCTTTTTCGTATCAGAACGCTGCCGAAAATGGATATGTTGGACCGAATGGTGCAAATATTGCAGTCAAGCTGTAAACTAGCGACACAATACACTCCGTTCTCTGGACTATATCCTGCTGCTCGCAAAGCATTTTTCACGGCTTGGTACCAGAAGATTGAGAACGAACGCAGAAGAAGAAGATATCAGAACAATTAAAAGTGTTTGCCATTCAGGCATGAACTCTTGTGCATCACTAAAAAAAGCACGACCCAGAGATAGGCTGTAGTGAGCCGACCACCTCATTGTTGTTGCCCATTGCTAAACTCTTGCAGCATATGAATTGTAGTGTTATCATCTAGCAGTAGCATTGAGTGATGTGCTCCGTCACATGCATCATTGGTTCTTACTCTCCATGTACTGTGCCAACTTGTAGACAGTATGATGGCTGTACCTGACAGTTTGTTAGCTCCACACACAAATCACTAAACCTGTGACAACATCTTGACTTGGTGCAGTCATGGTATTTCTTGCTCGTAGTAGCTGATGACACAAACGTCCCCCCAATCAAGTTCCACGGGATCAAGACGCTGAGCAGCGCATGAGCTGCAGTAGTCAGCGACCCATAGCTGACTGCTAGTGTCAGGGACAGCTGTAAATGGATACTTGGCTTACTATTAAGGAAGAAATGGCAGCAATGAAGGGAATTGGCCACTTTAAGTTTATAAAAAACTGAGGCCTAGTACAATAAGATCTCCAACACTTCATCCTCGACATTTTTTAAACCATTCATCAGACTCAAATCTATTAATAGCATAATCTGTACATTTAGCTTTGACTGTTTTATTCCTAACAGACTCGGACACAGACGCCAGTGATACAAGTCTTAACAAGAAGAGGAAGCCTGGTCGTCCACGCAAAATCAACCCTGACAAGTCTTCTTGTGGAACAGGCATGAAATGTTCAATCAATAATCTTGTTCATAATCACTAGTCTTTTCAGTCACTAATCTTGTACATATTCACTAACCTTGTTATATCACTAACCTTGTTACATCACTAACCTTGTTACATCACGAACCTTGTTACATCACTAACCTTGTTATATCACTAACCTTGTTATATCACTAACCTTGTTACATCACTAACCTTGTTATATCACTAACCTTGTTACATCACTAACCTTGTTACATCATGAACCTTGTTATATCACTAACCTTGTTACATCACTAACCTTGTTATATCACTAACCTTGTTACATCACTAACCTTGTTATATCACTAACCTTGTTACATCACTAACCTTGTTATATCACTAACCTTGTTACATCACTAACCTTGTTACATCACGAACCTTGTTACATCACTAACCTTGTTACATCACTAACCTTGTTACATCACTAACCTTGTTACATCACTAACCTTGTTACATCACTAACCTTGTTACATCACTAACCTTGTTACATCACTAACCTTGTTACATCACTAACCTTGTTATATCACTAACCTTGTTACATCACTAACCTTGTTACATCATGAACCTTGTTACATCGCTAATCTTTTTCATAACCACTAACTGTTCCTTCGTTAATCTTGTTCATAATCACTACCTGTTCTTTCACTAGTCTTGTTCACTACCATTAAACTTATTCACTATCACAAGGCTTGTTCATTATTAATTTGTCCGCTATCACTAACTTTGTCCACTATCATTAACCTTGTTCTCAATTTTTAACCTTGTTCAGAATCTCTAACCTTGTTCACAATCTCGTCTTATCTCGTCTTCACACATTGGTCTATTCACACATTGGTCTAGTCACACATTCGTCTCTCCACACATTGGTCTAATCACACATTCGTCTCTTCACACATTGGTCTAGTCACACATTCGTCTCTTCACACATTGGTCTATTCACACATTCATCTCTTCACACATTGGTTTATTCACACA
This sequence comes from Ariolimax columbianus, assembly GCA_036924085.1. NCBI lineage: Eukaryota > Metazoa > Mollusca > Gastropoda > Stylommatophora > Arionidae > Ariolimax > Ariolimax columbianus. The sequence continues at coordinate 46,919,490 of JAVGWX010000002.1, read as the reverse complement.
TTTGTCTCTTCACACATTGGTCTATTCACACATTCGTCTCTTCACACATTGGTCTAGTCACACATTCGTCTCTTCACACATTCGTCTCTTCACACATTCATCTATTCACACATTCGTCTCTTCACACATTTTTTTTTAACATTGATCTTCCCTAGAACATCATTAATCTTTTCTAGCTGGCTGTACCTATGAATGTTAATATGTTCTGTACAACATTTAGTTAGCTTCTAGGTGGTCTTGTGTCCTTGATGGGGGAGAGGGGATTAGTGTTCGGTCAGGCAAAACATACTGACTAGACTATGTTAGTCAGGATCAGGTGAAATATACTGATCAAGATTTCCCCTCACAAGCAGTTCTCCCATTGGAAGTCTGGTAATCAAGGTGAGGATTGGTACTGTTATCCCCATAGTGGTGAGCTTTTTGAGAACCCTTGCATTTCACTGCAGCCAGGAAGACCCAGGTCCACTTTCTCAAGCACCACTTAGGAAATGAGAAGAGCCACTGTAAAGCTACCACCAAACAAAGTCATCAAAAGTACCTAACTCAAGTATGAGTTGTATTTACAACAATAATAACCGTTTCCTGATATAACCAAAATGACTTAATCTGTAGTTGAACGGAGTATGGCTCATCAAAATACTAAGCAAACAATATACCTTTCCTACTACTTAGCAAACAATATACCTTTCCTATTACTTAGCAAATAATATATCTTTTCTATTAGCAAACAATATACCTTTCCTATTAGCAAACAATATACCTTTTTTACTACTTAGCAAACAATATAACCTTTTTTATTACTTAGCAAACAATATAACCTTTTTTATTACTTAGCAAACAATATACCTTTCCTATTACTTAGCAAACAATATAATATACCTTTCCTATTACTTAGAAAACAATATACCTTTCCTATTACTTAGCAAACAATATATCGTTCCTATTACTTGGCAAACGATATATCTTTCCTATTTGTAATTTAATTCATTTGTTACAGAGATATCAATAGTGCAACTTCCATCATAAAGTTATGTAACACCACTACCAACATTACTGTAACACTGTTCACAACATGTGATTTTGCTTCTACTTGTAACAATCATTACTGTTCACATATGATTTTGTTTCTGCTTGCAACAATCGTTACTTAATATAATACCATAATTGAGCATCCAGGTGTAACTAGATCTCTTGTCAACTCACAGCAAAACTGACCAGTTAGGCAGCCTAGACATTTCATGCTTCAGTCTACCTGGCTGTAGATACACGACTATCAGTTTAAGGAAGGCAGGACAATGAAAACCAATCCAACTCGCATAAGCTAAAAGTTTCATTAAGTGAAGTCTCAAATGCATGGCAATGTCTGTTTATAATAATAATAGCTGTCCATCGTTGTCGATGAAGACCGCCGACATCATCCTTGTCACAGATTTCCCTGTTGGGTGTGGGTGCGCATGTGGCTGAACAGGCCAATGCGAGCACGAAAACATCTGCTACATATCGGGCACACGAGGTTTATAGAAGGGGATGGTGTTCCCGCTGCTCGGGATTTCCGCGTCTCGCGTCTGTTCTGGGCTTTCACAACACGGTCATCTTCACCGGCAGCTACACCCGATTTGACTGCGCTTCTCCAGTCAGATCTGTTTTTCGTAAGACATTCCCAGGTGTCGAAGTCTATCTGGCAACTTTTTAGTGAGTCCTTCAGACCGTCTTTAAAACGTTTTTTTGGGCGCCCTCTCTCGCGCCATCCGTCTCTCAGCTCGCTCGCCGTAGAGAAACTTCTTTGGGAGCCGCTCGCCGTAGAGAAGCTTCTTTGGGAGCCGCTCGTCTGACATGCGGACGAGGTGTCCGGCCCATCCTAGTCTTGCTTTTTCTAGCAGTGCATGTATGCTGGGCATGTTAGCCCTCGTGTCAGTGACACGATCCTGCCATCGGATGTGGAATATTCGCCTCAGGCAACCTGTGTGGAAGTGGTTTAACCTCCTTGCATGTCCAGAGTATACAGTCCAGCTTTCGCAAGCGTATAGTAGGGTTGGAATGATGGTTGCACGGTAAACTTTTAATTTGGTCTTGACGCTGATGCCACGACGTGCCCAGACCATCGAGCGCATTCTACCAAAGGCTGTGCTGGCCTTTGCTATTCTGCTTGCCACCTCATCGTCTAGGCTGACAGATCTCGACAGCGTGCTGCCCAGATATGTGAATTTGTCTACGGCATTCAACGTCTGCCCGCTGACTGTAGTCTCTGGTTTTGTGTACGGCATGCCTGGTGCTGGTTGGTACATGACCTCTGTTTTTTTGGCATTTATGGTCAGGCCAAAATTTTCTCATGCGGCAGAGAACTGGTCCATTCCAACCTGCATGTTCAGTTCTGAGTTGCTCATTAGAGCACAGTCGTCAGCAAATACAAGTTCCCTGATTATGTCGCCAGCCACTTTGGTTTTGGCCTTCATTCTTCTGGAATTGAGTAACTTGCCATCTGTGCGGTACTTTATGGGTATTCCAAGCTCCAATGATCTGAAGGTGTCTGTCATCGTGGCCGCGAACATCATGCTGAACAAAGTCGGGGCGAGTACACATCCTTGTTTTACTCCGTTTGATACTAGAAACGTTTTAAAGATTGCACCGCTGTCCAGTACACGAGCACACATGCCTTCGTGTAGCTGTTTCACCATTGTTATGAACTTGTTGGGGCAGCCAAACTTAGACATTATCATCCACAGCCCTCCTCTGTTTACTGTATCAAATGCCTTTGTCAAATCAATAAATGTGGTGTACAAGGCCTGATTTTGCTCTACACTTCTCTTGTACTTGGCGAGCAGCAAAAATCATGTCCACTGTTCCTCTTCCGGCTCTGAATCCACATTGGCTTTCTGGGAGGTGGTGGCTTTGTTCAAGGTGTTTGTTGAGCCTGTTTAGCAGTAAGCGCGCTAGGATCTTGCCTGCTACAGAGAGTAGCGATATTCCTCGATGATTGTCGCATTCCTGACGATTGCCTTTTCCAGTGTCTGTTTAGAGAAGTGGATACCTTTCTTACTGTTAAAAATATATAATATTAACAAAAGCCTCTTTATTACTGTTAAAATTATATATTAACAAAAGCCTCTTTATTACTGTTAAAATTATATAATATTAACAAAAGCCCCTTTATTACTGTTAAAATTATATAATATTAATAAAAAGCCCCTTTATTACTGTTAAAATATTATATTAACAGAAACCATCTGGGCCAAGAAATCCACCAATGTAGGACTGCATCAGGTGTCAGAGCAAAGTCCTAGTCAGTCCAAAGATGTAGATGACAAGGTGGGTTCTCATTGTTTAATGCCTCTCATTTTGTAACCATTTTAGAGCCTGTCTCTCATTTTATATCCATGTTGGCCAGAGTCAAAGTACAAGGGCAGCTGAGCAAAAAGGGGGCACCGGAGCAAGGAGTACCCCAAGGGGGAGTACTGTCACCCACACTTTTTCTGGTGTATATAAACAACATCATAGAGAATATACCAAGAAGAGTCGACAGCTCCATGTTTGCAGACGATCTGGCTATGTGGACCTCTGAAAAAAAGAGTCTGTCACTGTTTCAAACTCCCTTCTTTTACTGAAGATTGTTTTCATGTATCCACTGCCACTGCTCCACTCTACAACCAGTCACCCCATCTCACATAAGCTGAGGCCTTGTAAAATGAATTTATCTTCGATGACAATATCTGATATGGGACAACCTTTCCCTTTATTTTTTTAATCTATCAGAAGTGATAGTCATCTCTAATTAAATAGAATATTCCAGAATACATGTTCAAAATAAACAATACAAAATAGAAAGAAATTAGACTCCTGCCATTGTTGTTGCTACTAGCCTTCCATTCATTTATTCCTCAGATGGATCCTACTGCAATGAAGCCTCTGTTTCTTGATGAGGAGTGGACGCGGCGGCGCAGTGAGCGAATCTTCCTAAGTGAATCAAGCCCCCAGCCTTCTCCAGCCCTCTCTCCTGCACCCAGGGGTGAGCCTGTGTGGAAGCTCTCACACTTCATGCCCAAGAGTAAGAAAGTGCTGGATGTGAATAAGTCCACCAAGGAAAGTGATTCAGACAAAGATAGTAAAGATGCTACAAAGGAAGAGCCACCTTTGAGCATGGGCCCTATAAAGACATCTCCAAGCCCAGCAATTGTCCCAGCCTCAGTTGTTGCTGTAAAAACTGAAGGAAAGGAGTCCATCTCATGGACAACATCTCCTAAAACTGTAGAAATCTCCACACTCAAGCTTGAAGATACCAAGAAAATTGTGAAACTGGAAGACCCATCTCCAACTGTGTCATTGCTGCCATTGTCAGAAAAAGCCAAGAAGATTTACAAAGCAGAAGATCAAGATAAGAAAAAGACAACAAAGAAGAAGATTGAGAAAAATGAAGTTCCACCAACATCTCCAACTCGACCAACATTGGAAATGAAGGAGAAGAGAGCTGAAGAGAACTCCAAGATCAAACTTCAAAAAGCTAAAAGTCTGCATGACCTTACTCAGCGAGTCAAGAAGAAGTTTTCTAAGGCTGGCATGAAAAAGCAAGATGACTGTCAGGTGAGACATGATGACTTATATGTATATATTTAGTTGGTTTTCTTTCCACTTGTGTCGTTGAGCGTCGTAGGGAGCTTAAGTCGTCTGTCCTGCACCAAGTGCGTTACATCCGTCAATGTGAACTTGTGTCTCTGCACAATCACTCTGTCATCTATCCACCTGCATCACAGTCACCTCCTTGCCCTGTAACCTGATCTACCAGCATTGTAAGCCATCAGTGGAAGTTGATGAGGGTGCATTCTCATGAGATGACTGAACCAACTTATTTTGTGCTTGGAAATGTATTCTGCACAAGACCATATTTTGAATATTGTCATTCCACATTCTGTCTCTCCTGGTAACACCGATGACCTTCCTCAAACATTTATGTATATTTATGCCAGGCAGGGTCCTATGTGTGACAGAGATGAGCATAGCACCCTGCCACACTGAGAGCAATTCATAAGAAGTGACTAACAAAGTGATCTAATCCCATTTACCAAAGCCAAGAGCCTGATGTCTGTGGAATTGTGTTCTGTGCTCTAGAAACACATGTATTATACAGCAGAATCAAGGAGTAAATGTGTTTCCTTGAATAACAAATAATGCTGACATTCATAATGTGTATTTATGTATCTCCAAATAACAAAAACACTTCTGTAATATGAAATAGTCAGATATACTCTCTAAAAAATATGAAAAAAAGCCAGAAAAGTGTCTCCAAAATGTTACAAAAAGCCAGAAAAATATGAAAAAAAGCCAGAGAAATTATTTCCAAAATATTACAGAAAGCCAGAGAAAGCATCTCCAAAATATGAGAAAAATAATGGTCTTCTTCGTTGGCACTCATTATATGTATATTTTTCTCAAAACTATGAAAATGCTAGATATTTTTATTTGGAAGGAGCAAGAGATATGTTTATTTCTTTTATTTCCAAAACCAAATGGAGTGAAAGAAAAAAGATTATCTGAGATGCCAATAAACTCTTACTTTCAGTCTGTATAAATATCATTATGTAGCATGTCCTTTGTAGAATGTCCCTCTCATCACAGCCAGCCGATATGAATCTCGGTCTGCAATCTTCCCCCCTGCTCCATGTTCATGTTTAGAGTATTCGTGATATCTTGTATCCACCTTCGCCTACATCGCCTTCCATGTACCATGTCCTACATGACGTTCTTTCCAGTACATAATGACGTTTGACGTGGCAGAAAAAATTCAGAAAATATGACATTGTTTATGAGTTTTCTTCACAATTCAGGTCCTCTAGGATGGTTTTATTTGTCACTTTTTTTATCCAAGAAATTTTAAGGATTTTTCTGTAACATTTTGTTTTGAACACTCCTATTTTCTTTCTTGCTACTTTGTGTCATAGTCCATGTCTCGCACCTGTACATTGCTACAGGGGATATGCATGTGCTCAGGATCTTCAGTTTCAATTACTTGTTAGTATTATGTCATAAATTTTGCATGTTGTTTAGCTTCTGCATTGCCATGGCCAATCGCCTTCTAATTTATTTTAATTAGTCTCGTCATTGGATAACGTAGAACCAAGGTATTCAAAATGTGTGACATTTTCTATTTCTTCATTATTAATAGCAATCTGGGGTTGCAGTCCTGTTTTGTCAGTGGACATTATCTTAGTTTTCTTGATGTTCAGGAAAAGGTTCTGAGCTTCACTGTGCTTCTGAATGGATATGAGCCCTTCCAGGCCCTTGTTGCTGTTTGCAGCATAACTGTGTCATCTGCATATCTTATCACTGGAATCTCCTTCCCTCCTAGTGAGAATGGATCAAAATTCCTGTAGCTGTATAATATAAAATACTAATATCTTAAACAAAGAAAAGAAAATGCCTCAATTTATGTGTTTTTTTATATGCTTGTTTACATGCTACCTTGGAACATAAGGCTACAGCCGTAACTTGCTATCAATTTCTGTTTATTGCTATCCCCGTAAATTCCACCCGCAATTTTACCTTTTTTTGTTTAGGTTTTCCTAAACATTTACTCTTAATTGTTAGAGACTTCAGTATACTAAGCCACAGCTTGTGAGGTGGGATGGTCAGTTCCCTTCCTCGCTGTCTTTTCCTTCCCTAACTGTAAGTCAGGTACCCATTTACAGCTTGGTTGACTGGAGCTGCTGGTAGTGGGAGTTGAACTCCATACCTTTGCCATGAAAAGCAAGTGCACTACCATTGCGCTAATCAGCAGTTTCTTCTTCTTCTTCGTTCGTTCGTTCTCAATCTCCCGCTACCAACACACTGAAAGGGCTTAAGTAGCAGAATGTAGTCCAGAGAACGGAATGCGTTGTGTTGTAGTTTACAGCTTGACTGCGATATTTGCACCTTTTGGTCCAACACATCCGACTTCAGCAAGCATTTATTGAGTACCGGGTTAGCATTCCTTCTTCGATCCCTTTTCCTTACCCAGTCTGCCCTGCTGCAGCCTGTTATCCAGGATCACCGCGTGGAGGTGTAGAAGGGTCTTGGCAGCTCTGGTTCGCTGGCCATGACGCTAGCAGTCAGCTATGGGCCGCTGACCACTGCAGCTCATGCGCTGCTCAGCATCTTGATCCCTAATCAGCAGTTTCATCCAAAACATTTTACAATAAATTTGAAGTAAACCAAAGTCAAATGAAGATAAGCAAACATTTCCTTTCTGACAAGATTTGGTTTGCCCATCTATATTTTTATATTATATACTTTAATACTCTGATTGGATGCATTTCTTCTTCGTTGTTCACTGTCAAATAACTTATCTATTTTCTCGCCACCATACAATTTGACTTTCAGCTGGGTTGGAAATGGACATGTTGTCACTCTGCTCCTCTCAGGGAATTAGCAGGATTTTTAGAATATGTTCAACTGTTTCTCAGCTCTCACAATTTTTATGTGTGTTCAACATGTATATGAGTTTGCAGTGCCAGACTTCTTTCTGATACACTGATCTGGCCATAATAGGCATGAACTACAGTAACAAGGCAAAGGCCGCTGTCCATCGTAGACGATGATGGCATAATTAATTTTGCTAGCGCTCTCGTCTCGTGCCGCCCGACCCCAGTGGCAAGTCAAGGACAAGACGACTAGGGGGCAACTACGAGATGCAGGGGACTTCACATCAAGCACCGTGAAAAAGACGGAGGAGTCTGGAGTTGAACCCACACCACCTTATCATGAGGCTGACAGCTTAACCACTTCGCCACAGAATCTCCTTTTCCCCTCCCCGCGCCACTCCCCCACACACACACACACGCACTTGAATTGTCATTTTAAAAGTTTGCACTAAATTGATTTTATGTGCACAAAGCCTACCAAAAATTTGAGGGAGCTTTGCACCCTACTTTCCTCTTTTGTGTGCTCTAGTCAAGGACATGACTGGTTATACTGGTTGGTTGTTTTCTGAAACTATGTTCATTACCTGTCCCATAACTTTTCCCCTATTCTCTCTGCAAACATTAGTTATTATTTGTGTGATCACTAATTTGTTAATATTTTTATTGATTTAGTTGAAGAAAAGTTCAAGGACAGAAAAGAAGAAACGGAAGATCAGCACAGACTCAAGTGATACTGACAATATTCCCCTTGTCTCATACAAAGTTAATCTCCCAACTCCAGGTAAGTTCCTCTGTCTACTTTGGCACTGCAGTCATTTAAGTACACTTAAACATTCGAGTTGGCAGTCCATAGCCTGCCAGCCAAAAATATCTTGTCATCAATTCCAAAACTAAATATATCTCTCAGAAATTCCTAAACTAAATATCATATCTCTCAGCCATTCCTAAACTAAATATCATATCTCTCAGCCATTCCTAAACTAAATATATATCCCAGAAATTCATAAACTTAAATATATCTCCCAGCAATTGCTAACTAAATATTATATCTCGCAGCAATTCCTGAACCCAAAATATCTCCCCGCAATCCCAAAACTAAATATCATATCCCCCAGCGATTCTGAAGTTAAATATCATATCACAACCCAGCAATTCTGAAGCTAAATATCATATCTCCCAGCAATGTGCCTGCTAGTCAGAACTTGGAAGTTGTTGATTAGCTAGGTCTGCTGAGCTGTTCAGTCAATGCTAAGGTGAAGAGTACACAGATGTTTTTGTGCTTGACATCCTATTCCTAGGGTTTTTCTGTGACTTTTCTGCCTTTCCGCAATATGTTGAATTGGAGTCATGAGCTCCATTCAGACAATTCCATCCTGTTTTGGGATAGAGGGTCACAAAGGCTATGGTCTTGAGACTCATTCGAGTGGAAGGGGGGGGGGGGGGGGGGAATGGTACATTCCTCGCTATCTAAAGGGGCTCTCCAAATATACATAGGGGGACGGCGTGGGCTAGTGGTTAAGTGACACGGCTCACAACCAGAAGGTGCTGGGTTCGATCCCCACCACAGCACAGGCCGTTACCCCGGGGAAGCAAACCCTTAGAAAATGCAGGAGGAAGCAGGCCCTAACATAAAATGCCTGCTGAAGTCGGATGCACTGGGCCGACAGGCGCAAAATAAAAACCACAGTGCAATGCACACCCGCCTTGGGGAATAGAGAAATAAGGCGAACGAAAAAAATAAATATATATATATACATAGCCAAATCACAGTCAGCTCCCAACTCTGCTCTTGAGTCATCTAACCATTATTTGGTCATACTTTCTGTCAGGCAGAGGTTGTGAGAGTTCACAACCTAGGTTGCTCCTCCAGGCCAAGTGCAATGTTTGATACCCAATATGTCATATCACAAGAGGAATTGTCCATTAACTGTGGATCGGCAGCCTGCCTGCAAAGCAGCATTTGCGGCCCGTCCAAGCTTGGTGGCATATATTTTTAGTTAGACAATTTAAATGTCTTTATTAAGATCATATGTAGGTTTTACTGAGGTGTGGATGTTGGGTCACTAACTTCTCTTCATACTACACTTGGGTCATTATCTTGTCCTCACACTACACTTGGGTCATTATCTTGTCCTCACACTACACTTGGGTCATTAACTTGTCCTCACACTACACTTGGGTCATATACTTGTCCTCACACTACACTTGGGTCATATACTTGTCCTCACACTACACTTGGGTCATATACTTGTCCTCACACTACACTTGGGTCATATACTTGTCCTCACACTACACTTGGGTCATATACTTGTCCTCACACTACACTTGGGTCATTAACTTGTCCTCACACTACACTTGGGTCATTAACTTGTCCTCACACTACACTTGGGTCATATACTTGTCCTCACACTACACTTGGGTCATTAACTTGTCCTCACACTACACTTGGGTCATTAACTTGTCCTCACACTACACTTGGGTCATATACTTGTCCTCACACTACACTTGGGTCATTAACTTGTCCTCACACTACACTTTGTTGATTAACTTGTTCTCACACTACACTTGGGTCATTAACTTGTCCTCACACTACACTTGGGTCATATACTTGTCCTCACACTACACTTGGGTCATTAACTTGTCCTCACACTACACTTGGGTCATTAACTTGTCCTCACACTACACTTTGTTGATTAACTTGTTCTCACACTACACTTGGGTCATTAACTTGTCCTCACACTACACTTGGGTCATTAACTTGTCCTCACACTACACTTTGTTGATTAACTTGTTCTCACACTACACTTGGGTCATTAACTTGTCCTCACACTACACTTGGGTCATATACTTGTCCTCACACTACACTTGGGTCATTAACTTGTCCTCACACTACACTTGGGTCATTAACTTGTCCTCACACTACACTTGGGTCATTAACTTGTCCTCACACTACACTTGGGTCATTAACTTGTCCTCACACTACACTTGGGTCATATACTTGTCCTCACACTACACTTGGGTCATTAACTTGTCCTCACACTACACTTTGTTGATTAACTTGTTCTCACACTACACTTGAGTCATTAACATGTCTTCATGTGTCCCATGGATCATTAGCCTGACTTCATGTGACCTGTGGATCATTAGCTTATCTTCATGTGACCTGTGGATCATTAGCCTGTCTTCATGTGACCTGTGGATCATTAACTTGTCTTCATGTTAGCTGTGTATCATTAACTTGTCTTCATGTGACCTGTGTATCATTAACTTGTCTTCATGTGATCTGTGTATCATTAACTTGTCTTCATGTGACTTGTGTATCATTAACTTGTCTTCATGTGACCTGTGTATCATTAACTTGTCTTCATGTGACCCTCATGGTTGGTTTGATCTCTAGTTAACATGATGATGTGAACATTCCTGGACACAATAATCTCATGTTTCTGTATCTTTTTTCAGAGCCACATTCCTGCAAGCTGCAGCAGTCCGATCTTAGGGAAGGATTGAAGGTCCTGTACTTAATTGACGGACTCTTCCACGAGGGCACTGTTAAAGCCCTACAACCACCAGATGTGTAAGTCAAGTTTTGTGGTATTGCAATTAAAATATTTGTTTGTTAAGGAAGGCCCTTTATTTCTTACTAGTACAGTCGCTACAGCTGTAAGGTGCTCGCCTCTCAAGAAACTAAAAGGCATTGGATGTTTGAATCATTCAAGCTTCAAGTGTCTCCTAGTCTTAAGGAAGGGGCTTTCAGGTGTCTAGTCCTATCATGGATGAATGATTAAGTCAGAGGTGCTGTGTGCATGCTGTACACATAAAATAATTCTTTGCACTTTAAAATGACAAAGAGCAGTCTGTTAACTGTTGTTGAGACAAAAACTGGCATAAAAGTAAAGAAATTACTACCCGATATGCCACCTAGCTTCCCCCAGGCCTAGTAAGTCACAGGAGTAAATCATGAAAAGAAAATACAGCCGCTAGACTTCGGCTACCTGGCAGCAGGCTTAAACTTGCCTTTTTGAGTACCAGGATTCCAAGTATCCCATGTATGGCCTCCTATATCAATATATAGTGTCACCACTATAGGTACTTTCAAAGGTAGGATTGAATGCAGCAGGACCAGGATAGTAGACTCACGCAAGCACATGAATGTTTGAGCCCCCTGCATCTGCTATCCACCTATAGCTGTTCATCCTTTCTATACCTTCTGGTACAAGAAGAGTCTGGTGTGACGATTGCCATAATTAATGAGGTCTCTGGGGGACAATGTGGGCTAGTGGTTAAGTGACACGGTTCGCAACTCGAAGGTGCTAGGTTCACTCCCCAATCACTGCACCGGCTGTTACCCCAGGGAAGCAGACCCTTACATAAAATCCATGCTAAAGTTGGATGTACTGAGCCTACAGGTGCAAAACAAAAACATAGTGCAAGGCACACTACCTTAGAAAATAGAGAAATGATAACACGGCTGAACTAAAAACCAGTTTTTTATGCCTACTTTTGTTAAGAGCCAAACTAAATCCACTATTGTAAGAAATAAACCATATCCACTATTATAATTAGAATCCTGGTATTCACACAGGCATGTTTAATGCCTTTGGCCAGGTAAGCGAAGGCTTCGACTATGCGTAGTAGGTATTTTAGAACTTCCTGCAGCTTACTAGGCCTGGGGGAAGGTACAAATAGTTTGGGTAGATTTTAAACTAGTTTTTAAATTTTGTCTGGGCAGCGGTCGTTGAGCCTACTCTTTTCGATTTATAACTGCCAGGAGATTTTTTACGTACTCGACAGGAGTCCGATCTCACTAGCCAGAGATCAGGGGAATTTTTACCAGAAGATCCAATTGAAAAAATTCCAGTCTTCACCATGATTCTAACCCATGACCTCCGGCAGCCGAGGCAGACACCTTACCTCGAGACCACTGAGCCCCCACCCATATTGTGAGAGCCAAATTACGAGGCGCGTTTTTTAAATAAGTTCAGTGAAATACATAAAAATACCAAATTATATCTACTATTGTAGGAACCAAACTATATCCACTATTGTAGGAACCAAGCTATATCCCCTATTGTAGGAACCAAACATTATCTACTGATTCATGACTTGAGATGATGCAATGACCGTCTTACCTTCTGTCACTTTTTTCATACCAGTTATGGAGTACTAACAGCTGGACAGAGAGGAAACAGACCCCACATTCTATGCCTAGAAGAAATTCTAAAATGGGCAGTGAGTAATTTGTTTTAATTATTCTTTTATATATTATTTTCACCGGAGTGGAACCCTGGTTTAGAAGAATAGAGCCATGTAACCTTCTGCACATGTTGTCAAAGTTGACTAAGGAAGGAGTTGTACATATGATGCTGGTAACATCATTATGTAAAACCATTGCTATTGAAACCCATGCCACAAATATTTAGCTACAGACTCACTGTAATGTGGCCAGCTGTCATGGGAGCCCTATGTTTCACCTGAAACACAAAGGAGAATCATCTATTAATAAATTTTTATTTTGCTGTTTCATTTACATAAATGTAGACAAGCTGTGGTACAACTATATTGTTATAGTAAAAAAAACTCAACACCACCAACGCGAATCTCGGGTCCCTTATTGTGGAAGACAGAATAAGGCCATTACATCCGACCTAGCATGTCATAAAAGGTCAAGTAGGGTTGTGCATGGAACTAGCTACCTAATCATGTCAAGTAAAGTCCCGTAAAACCCACCAGTACAAGTGAACATGCATACTTTGGCACACACATCCTATAAGAAAGGCATCTGCAGTGATTGTTCCATTCCTTTTTGGAATTACAAATGCTTTGAGGTGTAACTGTGTACATACAAGATTATAAAGGAGGTCCAGATATATAAAGGAGACCCAGATATACATTCAAGATTATAAAGGAGGTCCAGATATATAAAGGAGACCCAGATATACATACAAGATTATAAAGGAGGTCCAGATATATAAAGGAGACCCAGATATACATACAAGATTATAAAGGAGACCCAGATATACATACAAGATTATAAAGGAGACCCAAATATACATACAAGATTATAAAGGAGACCCAAATATACATACAAGATTATAAAGGAGGTCCAGATATATAAAGGAGACCCAGATATACATACAAGATTATAAAGGAGACCCAGATATACATACAAGATTATAAAGGAGACTCAAATATACATACAAGATTATAAAGGAGACCCAAATATACATACAAGATTATAAAGGAGGTCCAGATATATAAAGGAGACCCAGATATACATACAAGATTATAAAGGAGACCCAGATATACATACAAGATTATAAAGGAGACCCAAATATACATACAAGATTATAAAGGAGACCTAGATATACATACAAGATTATAAAGGAGACCAAGATATACATACAAGATTAAAAAGGAGATCCAGATATGCATACAAGATTATAAAAAAGACCCAGATATACATACAAGATTAAAAAGGAAATCCAGATATACATACAAGATTATAAAGGAGACCCAGATATACATACAAGACTATAAAGGAGATACAGATATACATACAAGATTATAAAGGAGACCCATATTTACATACATGATTATAAAGGAGAGCCAGATATACATACAAGATTATAAAGGAGACCCAGATATACATACAAAATTATAAAGGAGATCCAGATATACATACAAGATTATAAAGGAGACCCAAATATACATACAAGATTATAAAGGATACCCAGATATGCATACAAGATAATAAAGGAGACCCAGATTATAAAGGAGACCCAGATATATATACAAGATTATAAAGGAGATCCAGATATACATACAAGATTTTAAAGGAGATCCAGATATACATATAAGATTATAAAGGAGATCCCGATATATAAAGGAGATCCAGATACACGTACAAGATTATAAAGGAGATCCCGATATATAAAGGAGATCCAGATACACATACAAGATTATAAAGGAGATCTAGATACACATACAAGATTATAAACAAGATACAGATACACAGCCATGTTTGTAAGTAGATAAAATTTACAGACAAGGTTATAAATAAATACAGATATACACATAATTATAAAGCAAATATATATATATAAATTATAAAGGGATACATACATACAGACATGATTATAAAGATATACAGACATGATTATAAATAGATTTTTAAATTCTACAGACAAGATTATAAAGATATGACTATAAAGGAGACACAGGGGTTTCATAAGAGAAAAAAACCAAATGGAGATTTATTTACACATTTGAAATTATGAATGTACAAAGTGAATCAAAATGTTGGTTAGAAAGGTTTCAATAAAATCAAGAAGATGATGCTGACAAATAACAATGTTGTTTCTTAGGTTCTGGATGTGAAGCCTGGCGGTCTACGTTACCTCCCTGAAGGGACACGCGTTTGTGCATTCTGGAGTCAACAGTTTTCATGTCTCTACCCAGGAACAGTTGCCAAATGTATGTGCAGAGTATTTATTATTTAAACTGACTGTCTGTATGTATTATATTATGTATGTATTTGTATGGATTTTCTTAATAATCTTGTGTGTATATCTGAATCTTCTTAATAATCTTAAATGTCTATATGTATCTCCTTAATAATCTTGTCTGTATATCTTCATCTCTTTTATAATCTTGTTTGTTTATCTGTATAACCTTTATGATCTTGTCTGTTTATGTGTATCACCTTAGTAATCTTATCTGTTTATCTGTATAACCTTTATAATCGTGTCTCTTTATCTGTATCAACTTTATAATCTTGTCTGTTTGTCTGTATAACCTTTATAATCTTGTCTGTTTATCTGTATAACCTTTATGATCTTGTCTGTTTATCTGTATCAACTTTATAACCTTGTTCGTTTATCTGTATCAACTGTATAACCGTGTCTGTTTATCTGTATCAACTTTATAATCTTGTCTGTTTATCTGTATCACCTTTATAATCTTGTCTGTTAAACTACAGCTGCTGAGAAATTTGCTCTTTCATGACAAGTGTCAAGTTTCCTTAGCATCACAGATCTAGACTTTTCTTGTGACTTTCCAGCCCTACTGCAGCTTGTTGAGTTTTGGAGTATTGACCCTCCTGGGTGCTCTATCCAGTCTGAGCATGCAATCTGAAGGTCCTCTTGGTTTTAGGCTTACAGGCGACAAACTGTACATTCTCTGACATCCAGAATGAAGCTCTCCAAGAGTTAAAGGCTAAGTTATTAGGCAATGGTTCAAAGCTCGCTTAAGAAATCATCCTTGCCCAGCCAAGGAGTCATCCTCGTCAGCTGCCCAGCCAGTACTGGATTCTCCTTCATGCATCAGGCCATGAGAATGTTAAGACCACACCAGTGCCTTTCTATTTTGTATAAGAAAAGACATTATAATTGGGACTTTGAAGAAAAAATTATCTTTTTAAATATATCAAAGAAATCAACAGATACTGCTGTTACAGATGAAGTGTTGGAGACTTTATTGAACTAGGTATTAGCTTTTTCTGTGATGTGACCAACTTCCTTTCTCAATGCCTCACCTTCTCTAATTGCAATTCAGATACTCATTTGCAGCTGGCTAAACTGAAGCAGGAAAATACCAGGGATCAAACCCAGTCACTTTGTCATAAGTAGTAAGCAATCTAACAATTCTTTCACTCATTTCAAACATAAACTCACACTATTGATGATGCTAGTTCTTGCTGTCACATGTTTAACTATGAACTATTTCTCTCTCACCTCACAGCCAGCCCCATCAGCAATGGCAAGAAGGTGATGATCTCTGTGGAGTTTGATGATGGAGATAATGGAAGAATAGAGCTCGACCACATACGACTTTTGCCATCAGATTTTCCCATCGTCGGTAAATGTCAGATTAGAGACATCAGGCTGTTGTGTTTATTATTGTTACTGTTTAAGGGCAACTATTTGGAGGCAGGATATCAGTCACTGCCTCTGATACAAGCGGCCAGATATGAGTCGATGTCTACTGTAAACTCATTCATTACTGCATCCTTGGTCTCTCAATGTGTAGTCTCAGCTAGCATACCTGCCAACATCTCCAGATACACATGATCAAAACTCAGAAATTACAGAGCTTTACTAACAGGTTTATGAGAAAGATTCTGGGCCTAGATGGGTTTCACAAGGTTAGAAATAAAAGCTTATGGTGGTGAACAGGACAAAGACAGGTAGAATATGAAATCCTGGGAAGAAGGTGATGCTGGATAACCCATACACTGTGAAAGCCCCGAACCGCTACCACCAGGCAACCTCTGATGAAACCCACCGTTTAAAAAATCAAAGGAAGGTAAAAGAACGCATGGAGAAAGGACTTAGAGACTAATAATCAGAAACACAGGGTGAAGATAAAAAGAACTGGAGAAAATAGCACAGGACAGGTCTGGTTGAAAAGGGTTGGTTGATGGCCACACAGGACAGGTCTGGTAGGAGATGGTTGGTTTATGATTTATGCACATCAAGATAAGGACAAAGAAGACACATTTTGGGGGTGGGTGTGGTGGGTGCACCATACATGAAAAACACATGCCTGGAATTGTTATTTTGACACCTATGCGCTACTTTCCCTGTCAGGGAATCAAAATTTAGTAACACTGTAACTTATTTAGGAGGGTTGGGCATGGAGCTGGCTACCCCATCTGTAGAAACTCATAATCATCAAGAAACAGAAAAAGAAGTCTACATCGTATGGTTGTTTTTGTTGTTGATTAACTAATATGCCGAGCTGTTGTTTTGCAGTCAATACCACATTGAAGAATTGCTGCTTATGGTAGAAGAGTCCCAGGTCAGTTTATTTTGGAGGCAAATGAAAGAATTAGTAGAATTATAGTGATTTTATCATGAGCTAAAATTCTAACTAAAACATTTACAAATATTTTGTCAAATATTAAGTAAACATTTATTGAAATTTACAACAGAGCATAACAAAAATATTGACTTTCTATGTTAAATAATAATCTATCTTAAGTTAGTCTAAGAAATAGAATATCAAAAAGTCATTTTTTTATTGATTTTTTTTAAAGCAATGGTTTAAGTCAATAAATTTACCAAAAATATTTTGAGGCACCTGGAAATTTAAGGAATAATTATTTTAACATACTCGATAACAAAACTTTGTAAGAAAAACAACCAGTACTTCTTAAATGGCCATCAATCAAAACCTTTCAGCTTGCTGCTGAGCATAGGTCCTCAACCAACAACCTCGAAATCTCTCCGTCCTTTGTCGTCACTAACATAGACCACGAATGTCCTGCTACCCTCAAAGTTGATGTTAGTTGTCTTCTCCAAGTTCATTGTTGTCTGTCCCTATTCCTTTTACCCTCTGGGGTAAAAAAAAAAAAAAAAAAAACTTCCCTGACTTTTCCAACGGGTTGACATTGGTGACCTTATCATACCATTTCTGTCCAACTTTCCTGTGCAGGATCTGTTTATGAATATTTGTATCTGTTTTGTTAATGCTTTTGTTGCTCTCCAATCTTAAGAAACATAAAGTAGTACCAATTTTACATTGGAGTTGAAAATGGAATCGTGTCTGTCAAACATGATTTCTTTTGAGTTCCATAATTTTTCTAATGCGATGAAAGACCCTTTTGCTTTCTGTATTCTTAATCAGATATTGTTTTCTGTTCCCCTTATGTTGCCTTCCTTGTCTATGTTGCTGCCTAAATAGATCCTCTTGAAATGAAGTTACTCCCAACACAATGTAAATGTTGGCTATATTTATTCTAAAAATTTTAGTCTTCTTTCTATAAATTCTTCATGTTGCTTCATCTCATTTTGGTGACAGAAGCAAAGTCCAGGTCTGCCATTCTTTTGTCAAAGTCCATTTAATAAATTCTTCATGTTGCTTCATCTCATTTTGGTGACAGAAGCAAAGTCCAGGTCTGCCATTCTTTTGTCAAAGTCCATTTAATAAATTCTTCATGTTGCTTCATCTCATTTTGGTGACAGAAGCAAAGTCCAGGTCTGCCATTCTTTTGTCAAAGTCTATTTAATAAATTCTTCATGTTGCTTCATCTCATTTTGGTGACAGAAGCAAAGTCCAGGTCTGCCATTCTTTTGTCAAAGTCCATTTAATAAATTCTTCATGTTGCTTCATCTCATTTTGGTGACAGAAGCAAAGTCCAGGTCTGCCATTCTTTTGTCAAAGTCCATTTAATAAATTCTTCATGTTGCTTCATCTCATTTTGGTGACAGAAGCAAAGTCCAGGTCTGCCATTCTTTTGTCAAAGTCCATTTAATAAATTCTTCATGTTGCTTCATCTCATTTTGGTGACAGAAGCAAAGTCCAGGTCTGCCATTCTTTTGTCAAAGTCCATTTAATAAATTCTTCATGTTGCTTCATCTCATTTTGGTGACAGAAGCAAAGTCCAGGTCTGCCATTCTTTTGTCAAAGTCCATTTAATAAATTCTTCATGTTGCTTCATCTCATTTTGGTGACAGAAGCAAAGTCCAGGTCTGCCATTCTTTTGTCAAAGTCCATTTAATAAATTCTTCATGCAAAAAAACATTATTTAAGGTTATTTAAGAATACAGAACCATTGATCCTATAGGAAAAAGTGGGTTTATATTCCAGCAAGATCCTGTTCATCATACACATTTTTCTACCTATCATCTATAAACTTATAATTTTGTGAAGCCTTCTTGTAGAACATAGCTTGCTTATCAATCTTCTTCTTCTTCTTCTTCTTTGTACGCTGTCAAACGTCAACCTGTATTTGCTCGAAGAAAGCAGCGGTCATCCTGAGGCTGTCGACACTGCCGCTTATCAATCAATCATACCTTACCCCGGTTGGTAGAACATATCGACCAACACCACATTTGGATTTAACCTATCCAGTTTATTCCTAGTAATCCTCTGTCTATAATTGAGATGTGGTCTTATAGACAGTAGTTTTTACATGAGTGAGGTTGTCAGTCTCGTGCACAACCTTCCCTGATCTCTTGACCCTCCTGATGGGAATTACTAATAGTATTGTACACTTTATGGATGTATTTAATACACATCAATTATATTATATTACATATCATTGCAAGCTACTAAAATATCAAATCTTGACTTCAACAGAGTATGAACCTGATCCATTGGAAACTTTGCCCAAGAGAAAGCAGAGGTCAACTTCTGATGCTTCAGACAGGAGGAAATCAATGGAGACAGAGCCTAAGTCAAGCAAACATACTAAGGAAGATGAGGATGTTGATGAAGATAAGGATAACAGCAAGGATGTTGTAGACTCTGATAGTTCAGATAAGGCTGGTTAGTATTTTTATGTTGCCGGTGTAGTTGTTAATGTGGTTGTTGATGTTTTTGGATTGGTCCATAAATTATAAAATTTTAAAAATTATGTGTATTTGATCATATTTGACTCAATAAATAATAGTTCCTCATCATTTCAGTTCCACAATAATTTATACATTTTTAATGATCTAGAAAGTTCTACTATTTTGTTGGAAATTGGCTTTACTGAAGTCTTATAATTTTGGTAGAAGTTGTAAATTTAACTTGATTTAAATGCTAGTATTTTGTTGGAAGTTGTAATTTGAGCTTTACTAAAGTCCCTACTATTTTGTTGGAAGTTGTAATTTTAGCTTTACTCATATTCTACTATTTTGTTGGAAGATGTAATTTTAGCTTTACCGAAGTTCCTACTATTTTGTTTCAAGAGTTTAATGTAAACCTGTACATGTGTTTCATTGATCACACCAAGGTCTTAGATACAGTAAAACATCAAAATCTGTGAAACATCATGAAAGTCGTAACTGTATCGAAACTTTCAATGCTCTTGTCTTCTCTAACATTTCTCATTATACATTCCGCATGTATATTATACAGATAAGGTGAGAGGATGCATCCCTGTCTTACTCCCTTTTGTACTGCGAACCAATCTGATGTTTGCCCAGGTTTACTACTATTTTGTTGGAAGATTAATTTTTTTGTTTTTTGTTAGTCCTAGTATTTTGTGTTTGAATTTTGGCATTATTATTTATTTGAAAGGTTAGTTATTGCTTTGCTAAAAATCCATTTATTGTTGGCAGACACTGTGAGGAGACGTGATCTCTGGAGATGGGATGGAAAGAGCACAAGAAGGCCAGGTCTGAAGGGCAAGGCCAAGAAGGTGTTCTACAAAGCAATCACTCGTGGCAAGGAAACTATCAAGGTGGGAGACTCAGCTATCTTTGTGTCCAAGGAGAGGGTTCATTGCCCATACATTGGCCATATTGAGAGTTTGTGGGAGGGCTGGAATGGACAGATGATGGTCAGAGTTCAGTGGTATTATCATCCTGAGGAGACCGAGTCCAACAAGAAGCTGGCAGATCCCAGGGTAAGTGCTAGATTTCATGCTATCAAGCTTTTGTGTGATTTGCCTATTCGTTCCAAGTGAGCATAGGGCAGCCACTGCAACTGACACCTTTACAGGAAGCCTGTATACAAGCATTTACAGAGAGTTTTCATGGCAAAAGTTTTACATGATGAGGTTGATAGATCCAAGCGTAACCTTTGTCAGTCGTCTTATATAGTTTACTTGGAAGGTTACAGGGGTCCTATTTCAAACCTTTCAGCTCCCTGTAGAGCATGTCTTCATCAAATATATGCCAAATCGTCATCTACTAGGCATCTGTTCTAACTCTGTCCATGTCTTCCATATTGCCTTTATGTTTGACTTGAGCTCTCTTCTCCATGTGCAACTCCTTTCCACGTTGTTGCAGCTTGTCCCAGGATATCAATTTTGAAGTTTCTGTTCTCAAGGAAGTGATGCATATTCATTGTGTTATCATTGTCTCGAATGCCCACAGGTTTGCTCTTTTGTGCGCCCTGAAAAGGACGTTAAGTGGCGGGATGCAGTAGCTTTCCTCACATCTTGAGCGTGCTGATGAAGGTGGACCGGGTTCCTACAGGCCGTTGTGCTATCCTTGGCCTAATCTGGTTGTCGTTCACTACTACAAAGATCACATCAATCCCCCACCTCATTAGCCAGACTGCCAAGTGTGTGCAGCTAAGAAAGAATGATGCTAATCTTCTTCTATCAACTGCTAATCTTCCAACCCTGGTGAGGTTCACAAAGGAGACTTGAGTTTCAAGTCTTTCTTCTCTCTCCTTTTCCTCTCCCCCCCCCCCCCCTTTTCCCCCAGCTTTTCAATCATGGTTACTCCACAGGGCCAGACAGACTGCCTCTCTTCGGTCTGCAAAAGTGGGGTAGTTCTGCAGGATATGTACTGGTCTTTGCTTCGGTGCTCCACAATCGCACATGGCAGTGTCTCTAAGACCCATTCTGTTATTCAGTGGAGGTGGGCCTTGAGTCTGCAATGTCCTGTTCTGAATCTGAAGATCTTTCGTCTACCTATCTCTGCCAAGTTTGCCTATGGTGTCATTTTTGGGTGTATTTTTTGTGCTGGTATCTCCATTCCATTCTCATGGATCATTTGATGAGTGTCTGCTTCTGTATAGCTCTGTGGATGGAGAGTTTGCATGCCGCCACTTCCAGCTTTTGTGAGCTCATCTGCCTTATCATTTCCAAGGATCCCAAAGTGGGTGGGAAATCACAGCAACCCAATGTTATATTTTATTTCCTGTGAGAGTCTACCTTGTTTGGAGCCTGAAATGGCTTGTAGTACTCTTCTGGAGTCTGTTAGAAGATGATGATAATGATCATGAAGAGAAGTAAAATTGCTCCACAAGGAACAAGATGATATTGCAACATTTCTGACTTTTGATATCATAAGATGGCTGTCTTTTACTCAGTAAGACACAGATTCAATCCCCAGTAGGGGACGGCATGGGCTTATGGTTAAGTGACACGACTCACAAACCGAAGGTGCTGGGTTTGCTCCCCAATAACAACACCAACTGTTACCCCAAGGAAGCAAACCCTTAGAAAATGCAGACCCTTACATAAAATGCATGCCGAAGTCGAATGCACTGGGCTGACTGGCACGAAATAAAAATATAGTGCAACGCACACCACCTTGGGGAATAGAGAAATAAGACAAACCCAAAAACAAACCACAAAAAAATTTCCCCAGCAAGGATCTGTTTTTTTCTTATATCGTGGATAAATACAAATCTAACCCGCACGCTGTGCTATGACTTTCAGGACTAGCAACCTGTACTCTTCAACACTATAAACCCCCATTGGACTCCAACAATGGGAAAAAAACCTGAATTGCTTGTTTATTTTATTTGTGGTATTTTTTTGTTGGTTCTACATCATGTCCACAGTAATTTTTATTTGTAATTATTTAGTTATTTATAAATGATGCAGAATTAATTTAGCTAATGAAAATATTTTGTCTCCAGTTTCTATGGGTGCAATAATTATTACATGATTCTTTTGTCTTCAGAATGCACTTTTTGAGTCCCAGCACGAGGATGAGAATGATGTCCAGACAATTGCTCATAAATGCGAGGTTTTGTCCTATGCTCAATACAAGAAGAGATTGGGCAATGTTGCCAAGAAGGGCAGACGCCTCAAACCTAATGTGTTCTTTGTGGCAGGCTTCTATGATCCAACTGCCAAAGACATTACCTTTCACACAGGTGTCTCATGACAATAAATGTTACCTTTCACGTATGTGTCTCCTGACTATAAATATCACCATTTTATCCTATTGTCTCTTGACATAACATCTTTAGTGTTTACTGATAATATGATGTGTCTTACTTAGTTTATACTGATATTGGGGTGCACTTTTTAGATTTATTCAAATTTTGGGAGATGTTGTCAAAATAATTTTTAGACCACAGAGCCTACTTATTTAGATCTGTAAATTGAACAATTGTAAACCTCTTGTATTTATATGGTGCGACAGTGAACTGTTGCATGCACTGGAAATCTTGTGACAATTGAGTTGAAAAACAAATACCCATTACACTTTTATTCCCCTATCAACCAATGAAAACCTTTTCAGCTCCCTGTGGAGCATAGGTCTTCAACAACTACATGCCAAGCATCAAATGTTGATCTGCGCATATCTGTTAAAAGTTTTTGTGGCTTAAAGTTTCTACAGGATGGGGCAACCAACCCCATGCTCAACCATCCAAGCTGCCTCTTACGGCATGCCCAGCAGGTTACATTGTTACTATTCTTTGCTCACCTTTTGGTCCTTGGAAGCACTTAGGCAATTCCTCTTAATATTTACATATATATTGAACATATTTAGATTGTCTGACATTTTATTCTTTTCTATATTTGTGACTGCGTTTGAGGATTTCAAAGGGATACTTTTGAAGGGGTTACATCCAAGGCGGTACTCAGGCGGACAAAAATACTGCAACTGTGACCTTTCAAGCATGCCATAGAAGATGGCTAAAGAGTATTGTACATGAGACTAGTAACCTTATCATGTAAAACCATTGCTAAAAAACTGCCATTGCAAATGTTCTGATACCGGCTGTTCATAAATGGGTCAGCTGGAGTGGAGGCTCTGTGCCTGACTTGGAGAGAAAAAATTAATGAATCACTTAATGGGGCTAGCACTTCTAAAAGGGTTTAGAACCATTGATCTATAGCAAGTAACATGGAGTGTTTTTAAGATAATCACCTCATTTAATTTGTGGTTACAATTTTGTTGTAAAAACTCCACTATTTTATCTTGAAAAGATATCACTGAAATGTAATGATAACTGTCTCAATGTCTTATCTGGCAGGTTGTCAACACTTGAATGATTGCCTGTATCTCCTTATTTTTGCATTATACCTTAGCTTTTCATTCCATTAAAGCATAGGGCATAGCGGTCCTTCTACAGTGGGCCTTCTTGTAGAAAGCCTGCAAAAAACATTTTATGTGCTCTTAGAGTGGTGCTTTCTGTAGCAACCTTTGCGAGAGGGCTACAAATGGAAACCTTAAAATTGTGATACAAATTTTAAATAATGTGCCATTGGCAATGTCAGTGCTGAAGCCTTCAGGTGGTATCACGGTGCAGACGAGCCAAATGAGAGCATAGTAGCTATTTAAAGATGAATGCGCCACTAGTGACAAGCAGTGCACCAAAGAGGATTCAGAATTCCGTTATCCTTTTTTTAGCGGCAAAGGGGTGAAACCAATCAAAAATTAAGGTTTGGTACAGTGATACATGCCTGTCACTGCAGCAAGTGTATGAGTGGAGTAGGAAGTTCAGAAACAGTGTCAGTTCTGGGGTAGACTGTTTAGGCACACCCGAGGGGATTGCAGCAGTGGAACGCATCGTGATGAAAAAAATCACCAGTGACTGAATGAAATAGCTGCACTTCAGAACATCAGTCAAGGTTCAGCACATCACATCATCCATGATGTGCTCCAGTTTTACAAGATGGGTGCCATGGCAGCTGATTCTAGAATTGAAACAATGACTTGGTGCATGAGTGGGCTACACACCCAACCAAAATTCTTTTTTTTTTAGAGGAATCCATGCACTTTGTAGGTGCTGGGGGGGACTTGTATCAAATGCAATAAAGACTGCATAGAAAAATTATACATATTAGTGCCACTTTTTTCTTAATCAATTTTGAAGAAGAAGAAAAATGTAAGGTTTTCTTTTGAAGCACTCTCATATTTTTTATGACTCATTATTATACTCAAAGGAATAAAACTGCATCATCTTATTATGTAATGCCTTCCCAGTTAGCTCCAACAGGATAATTTTTACTTGAGAATGGGGGTCTCTGTGGCGAAGTGGTCAAGCCGTTTGCCTCGTGTTCAGATGGTTGGGGTTCGAATTCGAGCTGCGACGGTCGGTCCATGGGTTCATCGCTGGAGCTACGGAGTTCGTGCTTTGTGCGATGCTTTCGACAGATGGGGTACCCATCTGCCGAGAGCGACCGAGCTAAATGGGGAAAACCCTCGCTTAATTTTTTTTGTTTCTTTTTCTCCAACAGGAGAATAAGGCCACTATACATAGATCTTCCTTATAGTATGTCTACACAAACATTTATGGTGTTCCTTGTTTCATAAAGCAGTCTCCAGTAGTTTGCTCGAGCTGCATTCTTTTTCATGACAAAGTTCATTTACCACTGTGCAAAAGTTTAGTCCTAGATGGTATGGCTCACACACTCTAATATAACCGAAAAAAATTTGTGGGGGGGTTATTGGAATGCACCTTCGCCTAAATAAGGTTCAATCCATAACAAGCAATACAAAGCATATATGTGCTTTTGCAGTGGGGGTTTCTGTAATACCTTTTTTAAAAATATGATAACTCTTTATATGAGGGGAACGTCAGTAAGTAGGTCACACACTGGTATGGGATAGCTGAAAAATGTAGTTGGTAGTTTCTAAAAATGTCTTTAGCTGACAGCCAGATCCAACTTTATTTATTACGGTAGGTAGCAGAAGCTAGGTGTCGCATGCACATGTGCAGCTTAGATGAAAAATGGTGTCTGAGCTCACAGAGTGTATAATCAGAGAAGAGCATGCTGTTGTGTTGTCTTTTTTTGGGAGAAACGACTTTCTGCAAAGGGTATTTGTACAGATATCCTGTTTAGAGGGAGAAGTGTTTTGTCAAATAAATCTTGTCAAGGACACTAACAAAATTTCTTGTCAAGGACACTAACTAAATTTATGTTGAAGTCCAACCTTGTCATCCTGTTCAAATTGCAATAGAAGCAACTGTGCGGCGAGTTGGGAGATGAATCGAGCTGATAAAAGTGAGCAAGGATAGACAGTGTAGCAACTGCAATAGGGTGTTCACATAGTTTAGCTTACAGCATAATGCATGGTCCACCTTAGAGGGAGACTTTAGGCACAAAATGTTGAACGTGAAGTTCAAATCTAGCTTAGACAGAGTACCAAAGACTTCTATGCTGCAGGTTTTTGTTGCACTGATAAAGTGATAGGATAAGTGTTTGAATTTTAGTAGAAATTATGTTGAGAAATAACGGACAACATCAGTGCAGTAATAAATGGTTTTCAAGTGCGTATCTTATTTAGTTGGGTGTTTTTTAATAGCAATTTGTGACCTATTTGCTTACTCCCTCATATTACAGGAAGGAATCGACTTCAGTTTTAATTTTACATGAACTGTATTTTTCTATAATGGCTTTCAAAGTTGCTACTTGCTTTTCATGGTAACCATGGATACTGTATATTGTGATTTACATGCCTTGTACCATCTGCGCTGTGCACACAAATGATCCGCGATGTAGCTTTATAACTTGGATTATATGTACAGTTTTACTCAGTATTTTTTGGGTCATGCGAACAACAGACATCTGAGTGGTAGCCAGGTTAATAAGAAAAAGATGAATGTAACCTTACAAGCATGTTGTAATGGGTGACTAAAGAGGGTTGTGCATGGATCTAGCAGCCTCATCATGTAGAACCATTTCCTATTAAAAATACCACTGTTGATGCACAGATACAGGTTCCCTGTACAGAGGCCACCTGTTGTGGTGGTTAAAGCAAGAAAAAGATGAAACATTAAGGGTGGTTATTTGATGTGATGATTGATTGTTACACTGGATGTAGCAGAGTGTGTTTGACAGGAAAGATGGAAATGGGGTCACTTCATAACAATACACACTAGTTGGACATGTTTTCTG
Organism: Ariolimax columbianus; assembly: GCA_036924085.1. Taxonomy (NCBI): domain Eukaryota; kingdom Metazoa; phylum Mollusca; class Gastropoda; order Stylommatophora; family Arionidae; genus Ariolimax; species Ariolimax columbianus. Next base: position 46,892,574 of record JAVGWX010000002.1, on the reverse strand, counting down.
GTTGTCCCCCATAGCTGAGGAAGTCTCTACGGCGTCACATCTCACTCCATTATGAATTGTCTGCTTCCATCTCTCTCAAGAGATCACTGTTTCCACTTCTCTCTGCAGATCACTAACATTTCCACTTCTCTCGATAGATCACTGTTTCCACTTCTCTCTATAGATCACTTACGTTTCCACTTCTCTCTATGGATCACTGTTTCCACTTCTCTCTATGGATCACTGTTTCCACTTCTCTCTATAGATGACTGTTTCCACTTCTCTCTATAGATCACTGTTTCCACTTCTCTCTATAGATCACTGTTTCCACTTCTCTCTATAGATCACTGTTTCCACTTCTCTCTATAGATCACTGTTTCCACTTCTCTCTATAGATCACTGTTTCCACTTCTCTCGATAGATCACTGTTTCCACTTCTCTCTATAGATCACTGTTTCCACTTCTCTCTATAGATCACTGTTTCCACTTCTCTCTATAGATCACTGTTCCACTTCTCTCTATAGATCACTGTTTCCACTTCTCTCTATAGATCACTGTTTCCACTTCTCTCTATAGATCACTGTTTCCACTTCTCTCTATAGATCATGTTTCCACTTCTCTCTATAGATCACTAATGTTTTTACTTCTCTCTATAGATCACTGTTTCCACTTCTCTCTATAGATCACTAATGTTTTTACTTCTCTCTATAGATCACTGTTTCCACTTCTCTCTATAGATCACTGTTTCCACTTCTCTCTATAGATTACTGTTTCCACTTCTGTCTGTAGATCACTAATGTTTTTACTTCTCTCTTTAGATCACTAATGTTTTTACTTCTCTCTATAGATCACTATTTTCACTTCTGTCCATAGATCGCTAATGTTTCCACTTATTTCTGCTGATAGGTAATGTTTCTGCTTCTCTCAAAGTTATTGCCATCCATTTGCAAACATTATCTACCCAGGACATCTTAGGCTTCAACTCTTTCTTGTTTCTGGGACTGTTTCCTTTAGTAACGTGTTGTGCAGCTGATTGTATCTAGTAACTTGACATTACCATTGGCATTTACCTGCTTTCACAACTGTCTGTAGATCTTTATAAGGTCTTTCCTGCATTCACAACTGTCTGCAGGTCTTTATAAGATCTTACATGCTTTCACAACTGTCTGCAGGTCTTTATAAGGTCTTACTTGCTTTCACAACTGTCTATAGGTCTTTATAAGGTCTTGCCTACTTTCACAACTGTCTGTAGATCTTTATAAGGTTTGATATTATGCTGGATTGTATTTTGTTAATTGAGATAAAATATGTGATTCTTGTAAGTTACTCCCTAGATCTGTTATGAAACCATCTCATCTACATTTATTAGTTTTCTACTTCACTAGAATGTTACATACATCTTTTTAAGTAACACTAAATTATCATGAGTGTCTTTATAACATACAAGATTGTCATGTTTATCTGTATGGTAACACATCAGATTGTCATGTTTATCTGTTAGGTAACATACCAGATTGTCATGTTTATCTGTATTATAGTAAAACACCAAATTGTCATGTTTATCTGTATAAAGAAACATACCAGATTATCTGCACTACAAATACAAGAGGAGAATTTCTTAGAAATACAGATTTCATTGTACTACATGGGAAGCCTTCTTAGCTGATGAAGCCAGCCTTTTATAGATGTCAGGTTGTACAATGTATCTGACTACCTCTAACCTTTTATAGATGTCAGGTTGTACAATATATCTGACTACCTCTAACCTTTTATAGATGTCAGGTTGTACAATATATCTGACTACCTCTAACCTTTTATAGATGTCAGGTTGTACAATATATCTGACTACCTTTAACCTTTTATAGATGTCAGCTTGTACAATATATCTGACTACCTCTAACCTTTTATAGATGTCAGGTTGTACAATATATCTGATTACCTCTAACCTTTTATAGATGTCAGGTTGTACAATATATCTGATTACCTCTAACCTTTTATAGATGTCAGGTTGTACAATATATCTGACTACCTCTAACCTTTTATAGATGTCAGCTTGTACAACATATCTGATTACCTCTAACCTTTTATAGATGTCAGGTTGTACAATATATCTGACTACTTCTAACCTTTTATAGATGTCAGTTTGTACAATATATCTGATTACAAATCTTTTATAGATGACAGTTTGTACAATATATCTGACTACTTCTAACCTTTTATAGATGTCAGTTTCTAACCTTTTATAGATGTCAGTTTGTACAATATTTCTGACTACTTCTATCCTTTTATAGATGTCAGCTTGTTCACCATGTTTTAACTCTTAAAGGCCATAAGAACGCTATCAGCGTTCTTCCTGGCGTCCGCTTGAAGCCAGAAAAACGCTCATATCAGAAAATTGAACAAAATTTGTTTCGTTTTTTTCAGTGTTTCTAAATTTTAATTGACATTACATGGTAAGGGAAGTAACCATTATATTTACGTTTCAATTGTAAAAGCTTCGACATGCATTGCGAGGACAATCAAAGTTGGAAAACATTTGTCATCTTTCAAGTCAGTTTGTCACAAAAATGTGTCGCGAACCTAGCATTTAAAGATTGTTGAATAGTAGGTTGTTTTTATCTGTAGAAAAGGCTAGGGAGTTGTGTACTCTAGATGAATTTAGTGACGAGCATTCACACTTTTCTGATGTTGAATCGGAGTTGACATAGAATATAATTACTCAGCCTACTGAATCTGATGCTGAAGATGAGGGGGCGTTGTCTCAGCCAGGACCTGGTGCTGCTAAAAGGCACAAATGTTTGACTGCGCCATCAACAGAAAAAGGAAGATGCAATATTTCTAAAGTAAATTCTAGAGAACATGATAGCAAATGGGTTTCAATACCAAATTATATCACCACTACTGACTGACTGAGACCCAGAACTCATTCAGATTGCTGCCAAAATGTGGTCGACCATGTGGAGGGAATGGAGACCTGCAACTCAGTGACACATCTACTCCATTTGACTGCAACAACAAAATATTTTCTTGCAGATATTATTCATTTGTGGATTACTGTTATTCTGAAGTATCCTAGACCAATGTGGATTACGTTTCAGTGGTTACTCATGGATTGGTGACATTTTTGTGTGTGAAAAATCGTTTTTATTTTTTTAAATGGCGATATAATTATTAACAATTACTTGTAATATTTTATGAAATTTCTACAAGACCTTCATATTCTTACTGCATATTCATTTTCCTTTAATTTGATATATAACATGTTTGTCTTCCTTATGAAATAATTAAGAAAAATCAAATTTTATGAAGAGACTTCATTTATAGAAAAAATAATTCTGGCAAAACTAGTTAAAAAATTATGGCGTTTAAGAGTTAAATAATTGTAATTTATAACTAGAAATTAATTTGTAATTAGTGAAGTTTTATTTTGTGATAATGCCCATCACTTCCAACAATGGAAACTTTCCATGTCAAATGACAATAACAGTCAAATGGTTATACTGTGTGTGTGTGTGTATATATATATATATATATATATATATATATATATATATATATATAGTGTGTGTTTGAATTCGTGTGTGTGTATATGTATATATATAATATAATAATTGTTAATTTCTTTCATTAATTAATGTAGTCAGCAAAGCTAATCCTGTGGGCACTCTTAGCGTAGATTTTCTTTGGAATGTTCAAAAGAAAGAAAACTTCTTTATTATATGGGTTTTTCCTCATCATTCAAGTAATCTATGTTAGTGTATACTCTCTTTGAACTTCATCAGATGTTAACATTTTTCAGTTCTTTGTTTGATATAGAGATGAGCATAAGGCTGGATGGGACTAATAGAGCAGTCTAACCAATTTGAATAGAAGACTCCAGCTCATTGTATTTCACATCTGTCCATTCACACAGCTGGGTTTGAAAGAAAGTTTCTAGAAACACTGCACATTTTTACAATACCGGAATAAAACCAGTTCGAAACTCTTTTTGCTGGGGATTTGAAGAAGAATAAACATTTCTTGTCTACTAATTTCAGCATTTCTTTATGGATTTTCGTCATTATCATTTTATTCTTTTTTAGTTTGTTGATCTAAATTTTAAGTTATATTTTAAAGTCATCAAATTTTCATCGTAATCATTGTCAGTGCTATGTGTGACAGTACATTTGTGTCAGTGCTATGTGTGACAGTATATTTGTGTCAATATTGCTACGTGTGACAGTACATTTTCTAGAAGTCTTCAGTTGGTATATTTAAATGCTGATAAAAACTTTCCATTTTGGATTGTGAATTAGATGATGTTCACCTTGTTTTTGGTTATACATTTATAGTAGACATGCAATCAAATTCTGGCCACTTGGAGATAGTCACATAGTTGTTAGTTAATTCCAGTTCAGTTTTCGTGGTCAGTGATGAAAAAGATTAATTTTTATAATACAGATTACGTGGCTATTTCCTGCGTTGATAGTGATTTACATTTATGTTGTGAGTGATTTACATTTATTTTGGGAGTAATTTACAATTATTTTGGGAGTGATGAAGATATTTTCTTGAAAATAAAACTTATGTGTGCTTTGGAACAACATTAATAATTAAATATTATATGGCAAACAATTGCCAATGTCATGAAGGACCGAACTCCATTATTGAATAAGTCCACTTACTCATGAAGAATGGTTATTAAATATGAGGCAAGGCCACTTATTTTTCTACCAGTCCGGGAAAATTAGGCATGGTCTGCTCACAGCTTTTTGATTTTGTTTGTTTAACTTAGCTAGCTTCTGTTTATTGTCAAACACATGTTAATGGCTGTACGGAGGTGTATGATCAATTTGATATGAAGTGTTTCACTTGTTCAACTTCAGGTCTGTAACTTGTTACTGTAGTTATATGCGAACGAAGTGTTATGTAAATATAATAAATTCATGCATCATTTTTGAAATTTTACTGTATATAGTACAAGCTCATACATCACATATGAAGTGTTATTATACATATGATGAGTTTATACATCACATATGAAGTGTTGCGTACATAGTTTTGTACATACATTTGCTCTTTCATCTTGTTACAATCTTTCACCATCTTTACTCCTGAACTTCATGTGCAGAATTGTTGTTGTTTTTCCTCATGACTGTACATTTCTTATTGTGCAGAATTGTTGTTAATTTTCTCATAATGTGCTTAACAGATGTTCACTTTGTCATGGTAGAGAATACTGGTCTCACAGTTTATTGCATTTATATGTCTATTTTTTGTGATTAAGTAAAATGCATTAAACGGAAAGCCTCATACGTTAAATCTGACGGGAATTGGGCCTGTAAAAAAGTATGTTGCAGAGATGATGGATAAGTAACCCTAGTACAGTCCTCTCACTCATAACACACAGGGCAATACATAGGAAGAGGAAAATAAATACAGTGTAGCAAGGTTGCAGCTTATGTGCATATAATGAACTCCATTTCAAGTATATGTAGTTTGAAAACAACAATAAAGGAATCAGATTCTATGGATGAAATGATGCTATGGAAGTCATGTAGAATCATTACTATAAAATTATATTTTACTCTTATGTGAGGGTAAGTCAGTATGTAGATCACAAACTTATATGGGATAGCAGAAAAATTTAATTGGAAGTTTCTAAAGGTGTCTTTAGGTGTTAGCAACATCCAACTTTGTGATTACTGTAGGTAGTAGACGTTAGATGTTGCATGCATGTGCGCAGCTCAGATACATAATGACAAATTCTCTCAATGGCACTCAAAAATTGCTGATGAAACCAGACCTGATTGTTCAGGTTGCAACATATGTTTCTGTGTGAATGCTGAGGGAGATGATTTGAGGTGATAGATGAGTAACAATAGACAGTGTAGCAACTGCAATGGGGTGTTCGCGCGGTTTAGCCTACAGCATAATGCATGATCTATTGAATTTCCAGAAAGTATGCTAACTGGGTACGCAGACAACTGACTGACGAACACAAAATGAGCTGAATGGACCTGTCCTTGCACTGACAAAGTGATAGGATAAGAGTATCAAAGGCAGGGGAAATTTTGTTGAGAAATAAGAAACAATGCAATTGCAATAATAAATAGTTTTCTAGACTATATCATTTATTTCTTTTAAATAGCCATTTGTGACCGATTTACTGACTTGTCCTTGTCTTATTAATATATATATGTTACACCGGATGATCAGAAAGTCTATTTTCTACGTGTTAGAAAATAATCTGTTTCCTCCCTTCCATTCTCTGCACTAGTTTTAATTGTCCACACATTTTTCTACATATTGAATAATTACATATACAATGTATGAAACAAATAATTAACAGAGGATTCAAGCAAATAATTCAAAGAGAACATATTATCATGGATAGAGAATATGTTTCAATCTTGTAGATTATAGATGTTGATTATATACGTATCACTGGTTATGTTCTTTATAGACAATTCAACACATTGATTACTGAATTGAACAAAACATGCTGTAGCGAAATACACCTTTGTTCTAATACATCTTTGTTGACTTTATTCATGCTGAGGTGCGTGTACAAATTAAAATCTTAGACTGGACAGGAATGTGTTCTGGTAAATTTGTCATTTGCTTTATCACTGCACTAGTCTTTGTACGGACAGTGTTTCTGTGGAATGATCTATAAACTTATGAAATGCTCTGAGAGTAGTTTGAATGTGACAAGATTTACAGCTATTTATGACTACTCATGATATTGATCATAAGTGTTGTTAGAACGTAATGCCACATAACAGCCGAATTGTTTCTCGAGACAAACAGGATAAAACCACAGTTTCCTTTCTTGCATATTGTAAGAGATGACTAAAAATAATTGTGCATGGGGCTGGCAATCTGGTCACGTAAAAACTATTTCTATGAAACCGCACTGCAATTGACCATAAGCAGGCTTTCCTTAAGGTTATTTGGGGTAAATCAGATGCAATGTTGGACCTATGTTTCAAAAAATGCAGTGATGGGGAAAAGTAAGAAGAACGACCACATAAGATGGGATTGTACTGTATATACCATAGAGCATTCAAAGTTCTGGGGACCACTTTGCAATAGAGTCTAGAACACACAAACCACCTTATAACTAATTCCCACTTTGTTGTGGTCTCGATTGACTGGGTTAGCTCAAGGACCACCCCTAATTAACATTAATATAGGCAAAGAAACATCAACCTCTAAAACATGCACGAAAGGTGTGCTCAAGTCATCAACCAACACTGGTGTCTACAGACAACACAAGGATTTTGTCAGTAACATTCACTGCTAAAGAGAAGACTTCAATACAGATTTGTATTTTCAAAATAACAGTGCAAATACATGAAGTATTTTGGTAAAACTCTCAAACACAAAGAAAAACCAGAGGTAACAGTAGAGCAACTCCTGATTCTGTGCCAGGGCTAACCAATATACCAAATTAGCTGCTCCCACCACACTGCACCATACACAACACACTCTACACATCATCACAACAACTGAAGAGGACATGTGCTTTTGTCCGGGAGGCATTGGACGATCAGGAGCTGCCAGCTCACAGCTAAACGGATTAAACCACCATTGGTAAAATTCATGTCAATAAAGATGAAAATATAAATACAGTGTTATCATCACTAAAATTCATGCCAATAAAGATGAAAATATAAATACAGTTTTATCATCAGTAAAATCTATGGTAATAAAGGTGAAAATATAAATATAGTTTTAATACACTTTGACATAAGAGATATGAGAAAATGTAAACTTTGCTTGTATTTCAACCATTATCAGTCCAATGTATTTTATTTTACTGTTTTGTTTTAACAAAGAGTAGTTTCTTTATTTATTTTATTTTTGTGTAGTAAATAAGCAAATTTATTTTAAAAAGAAGATTCCAGATTTTTGATTGACCAGATTTCTTTGTTATTTTAAAGTGTGCATTTAAGTTCTTCAGTGGATAAGAGTCATGTGTGTATTAGTTTTATTAAAACTGTTAGTTAGAACTTGAGAACAGATGCATAGATTTTTTAAGTGATATAAATACTAGACTTGTGGAATAGTAAGAATGTTTGAAGAGGAACAGAGCAATCAGGACCTTGTCAGCGAAACTGAGAAAATAAGGGACCTTATAACTGAAACTGAAAAAATAAACAGCCCAAGAAGCTGAATGTATAGGGAACTTATAGATGAAACTGAAACAATAAACAGCCTAAGAAGTGGAAGAGTGACCTGATAGGTGAAATTGAACAAAAATAAACAGCCCAAGACAAACAGAATTGTTGGGTCCTAATATGAGAACCTGAATAAGCTGAATAAGAACAGCAATTGGGCCTTGTAGAGGAGGCTTTAAAAAAACAGCTTATGTAGGATAGAGAAATTGGGGCATCATAACTGGAGCTTAAAAGAAAAACAAGAAGAGAAACACATCAATCTGGGCTTCATGATGAAGATGAAATAGACTACTCAAAAATATAAACAGAGTAATCAGGGTCTCATGGGTGAAAATGGAAAAGTCGGCTACACAGAAAACAGAGAAATGGAGGCCTTTTGTATGGAAATAATATAGATAGCAAAAGAAGAAGAGAAATGTAGGCCTTTCTAAAGATGAAAAAGACAGCTCAAAAAAAGTAACTAGAGGTCTCATGGGCAAAACAGAAAACAAAATACAGCATAAAAAGAGGAATAT